>CP139506.1:158468372-159068372 GCA_021014915.2 Artemisia tridentata subsp. tridentata
ATTCCCCTTACACTTGAACTTTTACATAACTTAAATAACTATTCTAATGACTCGAATTAAGATAATCAAAACACTTGGAGTACTTTTTTTAAAATATTTAGCACATATGGGGGGAAAATGTTCTTCTTCCCCATTACTCCATTACACTATACTTACCCATGAGTCCCAATCGTCCCAAAACAAAAATGTACAAGGATATGACTCGACTTAGCAACCATGTAATCAACTAGATAATTAACTTGGGTTTTAAACAAATGTTGTCACAATAATGCACTAAAAATGAGTGCATACAAGGTAGGCTAAGGCGATTTGGGTGTACATTTAAGTGGGGTGTAACAAATTCTTCCTTTAAGTAAAATTGCTTAAAGGTCAAAACGAAAAGATAGGCTCTGAGGGGTGTACTAGGGTATCGTGTACTAAAAATGAGTACAACGCAAAGGGTGTGGGAGAATTACTTGACCAATGTAGCCAAAGTAATTATAACAAAAACACAGGTGTAAAACAATGGGTTAATCCTAATGCCTCTATCATGTAGTAAATCTAACTACACGAATGTAGTCTCACTTGTGGCCTGGGAAATGGTCCTAACGCAAGTTCTAGAATCTAAGTGCTACCGGTACACACATCATAGCATAAATGCTTTTCCTACCATTCAAAGGGGCGAACCTCACATATTTGGGGGTGGAAATTTTTTAGTGGTACGGTTTTTTGTGCTACTCAATATGACTCCTATCCATGAGACGCTCATTAAGATCAAAGTTTCACTCCTAAATGTTGTAAAAAATTTTAAATTTGGCACTAAAATTGCCTAACAAGTATTTCTCTCAGTTTTATTACACATCTACTATTAAACAAACAAAATCAAGCGTAATAGCATTCTCTAATCGTACTTTTACCCCCCTTACACTTAAGATGAACTTTGTCCCCAATGTTCAAATAACAAAATTAAAAGTATAAAGTAAAAGAATGAAATCAAATACTCCCTGATTCGCTCGGTGGATAATGTGGTAACACGGTTAGATCTTCTTCCAAGTAATGATGAAGCTCCATGACTAATGCATCGCCATAAGCTTGATTCCACAAACATTTCCTTGTCCAAAATAACCTGTTAACCTGAGAAAACAAACACGAAAACCTGCATAACATCGGCGGGATAAAATCTATATATAAGGATATAATGCTTGTGGAATGATAATTTTGCAGATTCCTGGAGATTATAAGTTGGAGATTAATAAAAACTTTTTATGAAAACAAAATTTTCAAAAATTTTCAGAAAATTAAACCTGACGCCGTCAGAAATGATCTGACAGAATTCTCATGTTAAGTTTCCGGAAAAATTTTGGAAAAACCTATACCTTACTTCCTGGAAATCCTGCAAAACATCATTATGACTCGATACAAGCATTTGACTCAAACAAATACTAATATGTATGTTAATTTATTATTATTACGATTCATGTTCATTTGTGTTCTAATAAACCGATTTAGATTTCCCTTACACTTAACTTTTGCAAAATACCTTTATATGTAGTTAAGACGAAGTTAAAAACAAGATAAAGCATTTTCACAAATTAGTTTTGAACATGAATCAATAAGAATAAAAATTAAACACACATACGGAAACAAATAAAATCAAACAAACAAATAAACACATAAAGCAAATAAAACTTGGGTTGCCTCCCAAGAAGCGCTTTTCTTTATTAACGAGTCTTGTAGCTAGACTCACAGTCACGTACATTACGTGATTTCTTCATCAAAAGTTATGTCTTCCTCATTGATCATTTCATTACCATTCTCTTGATAATGCTTGACTCGTTGTATATTCATAGTGAATTCTCTATCTTCGTCGTCAATCAACACAAACGGCTCCGGTTTTAGAGGAGCTCCTTACGGTAAAAGGTCCATACCATCTAGATTTAAGTTTTCCCGGAAATAGCCTTAAGCGAGAATTATATAATAATACCTTGTCTCCTTCCGAAAACTCCTTGGGTCTCTTAATTTGTTGGTCATATGCCATCTTTTTTGCCCTTTCTTTGTATGTAATGGAAGATTCATAAGCCTCTAATCTCAATTCATCGAGCTCTTGGAGCTGTAAGAATCTATTTGTTCCCCGCAACCGTATAAATCCAAATTACAAGCCTTAAGTGCCCAATACGCCTTGTGTTCCAGTTTTACTGGAAGGTGGCATGCCTTGCCATATACCATACGGAATGGGGTTGTCCCGATTGGTGTCTTATAAGCGGTTCGAAATGCCCACAAAGCTTCATCGAGCTTAAAAGACCAATCTTTTTCGGTTTTGATTGACCGTTTTCTCTAATATTCTCTTTATGGCTCTATTAGTGTTTTCGACTTGACCGTTGGTTTGAGGATGGTAAGCAGTGGAGAATCGGTGAGAGACTCCATATCTTTTCATAACTTTCTCCATTTGCGAATTGCAAAAATGGGTTCCCCTGTCACTAATAAGAGCCTTCGGAATTCCGAACCTAGTGAATTTTTTTTTAAGAAATGAATGACTACCCTAGCGTCGTTAGTCCTAAGGGCTTGTGCTTCCACCCATTTCGAAACATAATCAATGGCCACTAGGATGTATTCATTTCCTCCTGAAGATGGGAAGGGTCCCATGAAATCAATTCCCCCAAACATCGAAAACCTCACAAACTTGTATATAATTCTGTGGGGCTTCATCCCTCCTAGAGATATTCCCAGCTCTTTGACATGCGTCACAAGTTTGTATCATTCCCTTCACATCATGAAATATTGTAGGCCAATAGAATCCCGCGTCGAAGACCTTTCGTGCAGTAGTGTTCATTCCGTGATTTCCTCCAGATGGACCTGCATGACACTCTTCATAATTCTGACAGCCTCCTTTTTCCGAAACACAACGCCTGATTACCTGCTCCGGACATCTTCGGAATAAGAAAGGTTCATCCCAAAAGTAATACCTTAATTGATTGAAGAACCTCCTTTTTTCATGCCTGCTCATATGCTCAGGAATGACTCGACTTGCCAGGTAGTTAGCATAATCCGCATACCATGGTTCAGAATCATTTATTGACATGAGCTGCTCTTCAGGAAATGACTCCCGAATCTCACTCTTGTCAGATTCAGCGAGGCTGGGGTTTTCGAGATGAAGAGATGATCAGCTGCAAGATTCTCTGCTCCTTTCTTATCACGAATCTCAACATCGAACTCTTGCAATAGTAAGATCCAACGAAGTAACCGTGGTTTAGCATCCAGTTTATTAAAAAGATATCGAATAGCTGAATGGTCCGTAAAAACAACCGTTTTGGAAAGGACAAGATATTGGCGAAACTTATCAAAAGCAAATACCACGGCCAGTAATTCCTTTTCAGTGGTAGTGTAGTTTTCTTGAGCAGGATTCATGGTTTTGCTAGCGTAGTATATTGGCTGAAAGTGTTTGTTAAGCCTTTGGCCTAATACTGCTCCAACAGCATAATCGCTAGCATCGCACATGATTTCAAAGGGTAACTCCCAGTTAGGGGTGACCATAATTGGGGCTTGGGTAAGTTCCTGCTTCAATCGATCGAATGCATCCTTGCACTCTTGAGAGAAGTCGAACGGGGCATCCTTCATGAGCAACTGAGTCATTGGTTTAGCTACCTTTGAGAAATCTTTAATGAATCTCCTATAGAAGCCAGCATGACCCAAAAAGCTACGGATTGCCTTGACAGTTGTTGGATAGGGAAGTTTGGATATAGCTTCAATTTTTGCCCGGTCTACTTCAATTCCACTTCCTGAAATTTTGTGCCCTAGCACAATCCCTTCTTTTACCATAAAGTGGCACTTTTCCCAGTTTAGTACCAAGTTAGTCTCCTCACAACGTTTGAGCATTTTCTCAAGGTTAGCAAGACAACGATCAAAAGAGTTTCCAAAGACCGAAAAATCATCCATGAAGACCTCCATGCTGTCTTCCATTAACTCATGGAAGATTGCCGTCATGCAGCGCTGGAAAGTGGCGGGGGCGTTACATAGTCCAAAGGGCATTCCCCTTGTAGGCGAAGGTGCCATAAGGGCATGTAAACGTCGTCTTTTCTTGGGTCCTCAGCAGCGATAGGAATTTGGAAATACCCTGAGAACCCATCTAGGAAGCAGTAGTACTCATGCCCTGCTAACCTTTCCAATATTTGGTCGATAAATGGGAGAGGGAAATGATCCTTTCGGGTTGCATCATTCAACTTCCTATAATCGATGCCACACACGCCATCCAGTTACTGTTCGTTGAGGCACTAACTCATCCCTATCGTTCTTACTACCGTCATTCCTCCTTTTTTTGGTACAACCTGTACAGGACTTACCCATGGACTGTCGGAAAATTGGGTAAATTAGCCCTGCATCTAGAAGCTTAATGACTTCCTTTTTTACGACTTCCTTAATGTTGGGTTTACTCGCCTTTGAGGTTGCACGGTGGGTTTATAATCCTCCTCCATGAGTATTTTAATGCGTGCAAAAAGTAGAGTCAATCCCCTTGATATCGGCTACACTCCATGCTATAACTCCTTTATATTTTTTTAAAACTCCTAAGAGTTTATCCTTTTGTTCACTTTTCAAGGAAGAGCTTATGATTACCGGAAGTTGATCTTCCCCTTGGAGGAAAGCATATTCAAGGTTGGTTGGGAGTTCCTTGAGTTCTACCGCAGGTGGCTCGATGATGGAGGGTTTAAGTTTGTTCTCGGGTTTACGAAGCTCAAGCTGTTCGATTTCTTGTCTGGGATAGAAGGAGACTGCGTTTACATCCATAGTCTTCTCCTCCTCAAAGATGGGTAAGAAAGCTTCATCTCGCAACCAACCAGCTTCCATCTGTTCATCTATACAATTGTCAATCTCGTCGGATAGTTCATCGATTTCTTCGATGAAATACAGCTGATTATCTGCTTCGAGAGAAAGATTCATTGTGTCCTTGATGTCGAAGGTTAAGCTATCGGCCCCCACTCGTAAGGTCAGTTTGCCGTCATGAACATCAATAACAGCACGAGCAGTTGCAAGGAATGGCCTCCCCAGAATGATAGGCACTAGGTCATCTTCTTCCATTTCTAAGATGACGAAGTCAACTGGAAATTTGAACCTCCCTACCTTAACCAACACATTTTCACATATTCCTAAGGGGTATTTGACTGATCTATCGGCTAGTTGGATGTTCATACGGGTAGGTTTCAATCCAGAATACCCTAATTTGAGGAACATGGAATGCGGCATAAGATTGATACTTGCTCCTAAGTCGGCTAAAGCATTCTTGACTGAAAGAGATCCTATTGAGCAGGGCAAGTTGAAACTACCTGGATCGTCCACCTTCTTTGGCAGCCCTCGATGAGTCACTACAGAACATTCTTCTCCTAAGGTTACAAGACCCTCGAGCCCTTTTCTGTTGGTTAGCAACTTCTTGAAGTATGTACTATATTTGGGCATATGGTAACATGCATCAAGAAGGGGTATGGTTACGACCGAATTCTTCAAATATGACAAGAATCTTTTATTATCATTTTTGACCTTTTGATTCTTGAGACGGGACGGGTATGGGACTTTAATGGGCTGTTTGGTTGGAGTAGGTGGAGAGGGAGTTACCGGAGGGGTTTGTTCGGGATTTTCATCGTTCACATTATCTTTCTCTTCATGAGGGTGTTGGGTTCCATGACGTTAGATTGTTGAGCTGGGTAAGGTGGGTCCTTAGTAGTTGTTCCAGCACGAGTGGTGATGGCGAGTAAGGGATCTCTTTAAAGTTCGCCAAGGCCGTCGAGAGTGGCGTTGAGTTCTGCGAATTTGGCCCTCATGTCGTTTTGTTGGCTATTGATAAGGTTGTCGAGACCATTTAGTTGCAGATTCTTTTCAAACGTGAAATGCCCAAGATCATCCTCAAAAGTGCTCCTAACCTTATAGTCAGGATATTCTCCTCCTCCCTCTTCTCTCACAAGATTTCCCCAAGGGGTGAAATCATTGTTTTGGTAGAAAGTTAAGAGCGAAGGATCATCGAAGATGTCGTGGCTTGACAAGCATGCTTGTTCGTGGTGGTATTATCCTCGCATTCCTCCACTTCATGCGGGCCACCACATTGGTCGCAGATCAAGTATGGGTTTGACAACCGTTTAGTTGGTTGTGACTTGTCTAGATAAGAGACTTGATCATTCATTCTATTCAGCCGGCTAGTAAAAGGAGGCTCTTTCATGATCTTGGAAATGCTCATGATCGAATCGGGTTCATTCCAGGTATCGTCTTGATCATTTGCGTATTCCTCAATTCTATCCCATCCTTCCTCAGCGCTTAGGTTGGCTATTTTTCCTTTTACCGAATTATTAATGCCAAATTCGTCGCTTTTAGGGACACTGTCATAAAAGATTTGGACAAGAAGCCAGAGTTCAATGCCATGATGAGGGACTTGTCTAATCAAATCTTTAAATCTGATCCAGGATTCGTGAATGGGTTCAGCTGGTCCAACATGGAAGCGGAAGATTGCGTCTCTTAACGTTGAAGTTCTTCCTATTGGAAAGAATTTCTCATAGAATTTTGAGACAAGCTGTTCCCATGTGAAAATGGATTCGGAGGGGAGTTGGTTATACCAGTCTCCGGCTTTTTCATAAAGGGTGAAGGGAAAGAATCGCAGCCGGGAGGTATCTCTAGTGGCTCCGTCCGTATGGAGGGTATCCACTATTTTTAGGAAGTCCTTGATGTGTTGGATTGGATCTTCAGTTTTCAATCCGTGAAACTTGCATACACTTTGGACCACCAAATATCGGTTGCACGCAAGACCCCATCCGTGCGTTCATTTGGAAAAACGATAGCATTGGAAAAACCACGAGGGGTGGGAGAAGAGTAGTCCTTGAGACATTTAGGATTGGGATTTCGGGAACCTCCATATCGTGATTGGGTTGAGGGCTAGGAGGTGTAGAATGATGATTGGATTCTTCCTCGGAGAGGGCATCGTCAAAGTCGATGGCAATGCCAGATGGTTCGGGTGTTGCAAAGAGTCGCCTTAATCTTCGCATTTCCCTATCAGGTTTCTACGTAGGGTGGAATAAGGTTGCTTAGTGAACTACGACTCCTGGTGACTCTGAGATTGGAGAGATCTTCGTTTACCATGATGGCCAAGGAAGATTTGAGCAATGGATAGAGCAGAAAAAGATAGACTAAAGAAAACCTAGAAAAATAAAATAAAAATCTCACTAGAAAGGAATCTAGTGAGTAGACCTATAAAATAAAAAATTCAACCTAAACAATAACTATTCCCCGGCAGCGGCGCCAAAAACTTGATGCGTGGTTTTGCAACCTTACAACAGGTTTTACCTCTCGAGGGATCTCAAGAGGCTTACAACCCCACCAGGCAGTGTACCTGACCGATGTAGTATAGTGTAGTGGTAAGTACGGGGGATTGATCGTTCTCCACAGGGAATAGTGTTCGTTAGGTATGAAAAACTACTCTAATAGGTCTAAGGGTGAGAGAAGATTCTTTTTATGTTTTTATAATTTTATGAAAGCAAGTAAAATCTCGGGTTTGAAAGAGTGGGCGGAATTAGTTGCTAGTCAACTAACCCAAGTTACTACGAATGCAAATAAAATAAAATAACAGAAAATGAAAATGTTGATGAAACTTATGTGGAGAGAAATGTGTTTACTTAGATTTCCTTACTCCCTAACTATCTTTTACCGGTTGATTAGTGTGTATTAATTGCGTGGATGACGGGTGTATTCCTTAATACCATTCGTGGGGTGGCGTACGTACTTCCCCAACTCTATGAACTCCTACTTCACTCCTATGTCGAGCCGGCTAAGAAGCTCCTAACATGGGATCACTAGAATTCGCTCATGCATTAAATACAACCATAAAAACCTTAGTACGCATTGGTTCATGTTTCTTAAGACGTTCAAGCAAGTTACCGTATAGGAAGTTAGCCAGTTTTCTTAAGCCTAACATAGATGAACAATCATCCAATACAACTAATAACACACTAATAACCAATAATCAATAGCTAGGTTTCATTAGATCTAAGCAAACACAAGATAAATCTAGCCTAGCATGTTAAACAAAAGACAAGAACAAGATAGAATCAAACAACACATAGACATATTGAATGATTAATTGATAACTTATCTTCAATGTAACATGGGAGATCTCAAGGCAAAAAGCCTTGAAAAAGCTGCTAAAATCGTCTTAGGGTTTTTCACACACAAAGTTCCACACTAATGACAAAAAATTGCAAAACTATATATAGAGATCAATGGCTGACGGCGTCACGTTGTAGATTCTGACGCCGTCACCTCGCCGCTTTTAGGGTTCCCGGATGGCCTTCCTGACGCCGTCCCTCTTTAGACCTCCAAAATCCGCTCTGGCTTATCAAGGCTTGACGCCGTCAGCTTAGTGCTTGACGCCGTCCCTCTTTAGCTTAAGTCGTGACGACCTTGATCACATTAAAGGGTGACGCCGTCAGATTTTTCATGCAAAATTCTCTGGCTTATCATGAGTAATTTTCATATCCACCTTTTTCTTGCCAAGCCATGACGCCGTCTGGGGAAATTCCTGACGCCGTCAAAAGTACTTTTCAGCCGATTTTGAGACTTTGTCGTTTTCTTCACTTTTATGCTCCAAAAACGTCCAAAATGCTTCCTTTTTTCAGATTTCTTCTCAAAAGTACCTAAAATGACAAAAGGAACGATTTAGGGCAATATTTGATCAAATAAATACGATTTAGGGCTTAAATGACCCCCTAAAAGCGGTACACTTTTCGCTTCATCAATCGCCATGCCCTGCCTTCCGTAAACACACCTCAGTTTCCTGAGAAAAACATGCTAAAAGTCAGCTAACGCTGGTGAGTTCATAGGTTTAAAGTAAATAAGCACATATGGACCATAGCAAATATTCAGCAAATAATTCAGCAATCACACACTATCCTGCTATGCAAACACTAAGCTCATCCAACCGAACTAGACAACAAAATATGTCAAACTGGCATAGAAAATAAAGGGTGCCCGCGAGTGTTAATCCCCAGACACTCGGCCGATTTTGATATGGTATACGTTCGCATTGACTATGCCGAGCCAACCGAACGGGGGAGTCACCCCCAATAGATCTATTTATATCACACGCGTTTCCCAGCAGGAATTGACGGTTGATGATAGTGGGCGCAATGGGATTCAGCTAACTTAGGTTTCTACATACAAGTGTGTATAAAACAAAATCCATTTTTGGTCAATGAAAACAATTTTGCATGTTTCTCACCCCAAGGTTTATAAATGCAATACGAATAAAAAATGGGGCTATAAACTCACCTTAGAACAATAGCAACCTACTAATCAATCAACAAAATAGTGCAACCGCTCCGACACGCGACCTAGATCAGTATGGTATGTCTTAGCGAAATATTCGTATTTTAAATGTCTTAACTTTATTGAAAAGTTTACGTGTGACCAGTGCTCGTGTATTTTTTGCTTGCTGTGTGGTAAAGTATATTTCAAAATGGTTTATCGTATATAACTCTTTGATGATGGCTCATGGTGAAAGTGTATGGTGAATGTACATGCGACGGAACTTCCGTGCGTTGCTTGAAGCAAACTGCGTAAGTAATATATATATATATATATATATATATATATATATATATATATATATATATATATATAATATATATATATATATATTTAATAATTACATATTTAATTAATTAAATGATCATTGAATAATTAATTTAATAACGGTGCTAGTGGGGCTTTATTATAGATTATTATATTTATTTATAATATAATAAATATTATATGAAACAATTTACAAGTATTTAGTATTTGAGAAATTTAATAAGTGCGAGTGTATAAGTGCTAAAAATATATTTATAAGTCTCATAAGACCTAAAAATATTAATTTAGGAAAATTAATATTTTTAATAATAAAAATAACCTGTTTCGTCTTTTAGTCGGTTTTTGTCCAAAAATATTTTAAGTGTTGAAATTTTAGAAAAATCGCCATGACCCATTCGTTTATTCAAGCTTTCCCATTTTTCTCAAGTGTTGCAAATTTCCTCAAATAACCCTTTTTATCACTATAATTGCAAAAATAGTCCAAAGTGTATATTCATCGATATAACTATACTTATCGTTATAATTACTTCATTATTATAGTTTTCGATACAAAAGTCAACGTTTAGTCAAAATTCTTTCAAAAGTCAACAAAAGTCAATATTCATAATTTATGGGCCAAAATTCCTTTTATTTGGCTTATTGGGCTTAAATTGCCAAAATAAGCCCAAAATGGTTTTTATCGATATAATTCGTTCTATTTTGCAAAAATAATTATAGCGAGTCTAAAATATTCAAAAATTCATTTTCATCTCCCGGGATGTTTACTGGGCCGAATAGGCCACTTTTAGTCCAAAATCACATTTTTAGTCCGATAACTAATTAGCCCTTTTTAGTTACGTTATATTTTACGTTATATATCAAATAAGCCAATAAGCACTTCTAATAAGCAATTTGTTCAAAACAGCCCCCATAGGCCAAATACATGATGGGCTCGGCCCATTTGTACCAATTTAATTTTTAGTCCAATTTTTGTAGTGATAATCAATAATCTAGTGCTTATTACAATAAGCTAATCATAATAAGCTAATAAGCAAAACCTTCACCATTTCACCACTAGAGCCAAAATTTTATGTTTTTCAAAACCCCAATAATTATATACTCCCTCCGTCCCTAAATAAATGTCCACTTGGACTTTTTGTGGTCTTTATTATTCAACTTTGACCATAAAATATTTTTGTTTATGTTGTATAATACTTGATGTAAAATATATGAATGGATTGGGTTTTAAAAGTATTTTAATTGGTATAATTTTCATCAAATATTATATAACACAAAAAAAAATATTTATGGTCAAAGTTGAATAATAAAGACCGTAAAAAGTCCAAGTGGACATTTATTTAGGGACGGAGGGAGTATTTATTAAGGTATCCGATCCATATATATGCTTATAAAAGTGTATATTTCAACTTAATTACGCGTAATTAGCACTAATCACTTTTGTACCACCAAATTAGTACCACAAGCAACAAGATTTACCACAAAAGCAAGAAACATCATAATTTGTACAAAAACTTCATAAAATTCGAGTATATATATTTATGACATCAAACCCTAACTTGTTCATATTAACAAATCTTACACATTTAACACTTTTAAACATTAAAACAACATGATATGAACACGATTTGAACAAGTTTTCAAAGATCCTTACAATGCTTTAAAGTGGTCGAGTGGTAGTAGGCTCAAGAACACACCAAATTGCACCAATTTTACCCAAAACACGTTCTAAATAACCCGAAACACTTGAAAGTACACCCCAATTGCTTATAACTTCAACAAAATTTTGTGGATCTTGATTTTTAGCTTATGGCCGTGAGTTATGGTGAAGAAGAAGGAAGTTTTTGATCTAGGAAAGGTTTAGAGATAAAATGGGAGTGTGAAAGTGTAGTATGCTTATTATGGGTATAAATACAAGAATTATACAAATCTTCCACTAACTAAATAATACATATAATATGTGTTTGTCCTCTTGTGTTTGCTGTACACAGTTCATAGGAGGGGGGATTTAGTGTATCTTTGATCCTCGTCGGTGTATCGTGTGTCGGTTTAAGCTTAAAAGTTACCGTAAAGTCCCGGTTTGACTTTTTGGACACGTATACGCAAAATAAAGTTTTTATTGACGTTTTCGTTAGAAAAATAATAAAATATTATTATTTTCTCAAAAATGCATTTATTTGACTGCTACCATATATATTGTGTTGTCGGTACGCGTGTGGGTAGGGCTGTTCACGAACCGAGCCGAACCGAGCGAGCGTCTGCTCGAACTCGGCTCGGTTTGAAACCGAGCGGCTCGGCTCGGATCGAATTTACATAACCGAGCGAGAAATGGTTGCTCGAACTCGGATCGGTTTCTCAACGAGCGCTCGGTTTAGCTCGTTTTCACTCGAATCGATTATATGGCCATGTCTCTAAAATCACAATAACGATGAACCAGAAATGTCATGGTTTTAAACCCAGAAAAGCCAAAAACCATACGAAAGTGTATAGATCAAGAAGTAAAAAATAATAATTAAAAAAAAAAAAAATACAAGACGATAATAAAGCAAAAAGTAAAAAGAAAAATATACAAATTGACAAGTAACCTTTTCATACAAAGAAGATATACAATTATACATCATACGAAAGTGCCTAGATCAAGAAGTATTTTAAAGGCAAAAATTCCTCAAGGATATTAAAAACCCAAGATCTGTAATCTGAATCCGAAATCGCACCATTAAATTAAGATTTTAAATCGAATAAACAAGTTATTGTGGTGGTGTAATACAAGGTTATTGTGGAAGTCGCCAACAAGATAGTTTCAACCGAACATCGAATCATAAACGAGGTTGATGAAAGAAATGATCGGTTCAAATCACAATTTTCAATGGATGGCTTCGACTAAAATAATATCATAAAACGTTTAAATTATATATGGAAAAGGGATGGAGTAGCAGATTTCCAAAGAAAAATAGAAGGACAAGGTTATAGTTTTGATGATGGGTAAATTAGTTGCGGCTGTTTAATATGAATGTGAGAAAATGAATATTTTAGGGTATGTGACTCATACCTAGGGTTTGTACTTTGTAATGGGCTAATGGGCTAATGAGAATTCAGAAAAGAAAAAGACTAGTACTTAACTAATGGATTAATGTTATAAAGTATTTGAGTATGTATGTTTTGATATATATATATATATATATATATATATATATATATATATATATATATATATATATATATTAAAAAAAATTCGAGCGAGCGACGAACGAGCGGACCTATGCTCGTTGCTCGTTTCGTTTATAAATCGAACCGAGCCGATCGGCTCGGTTACAACCGAGCGATAATCGAGCGAGCGAATTTTCGAGTATTTTTCGAGCGATTTATAAACGAGTTTCGAGCGTCGAGTTTTTTGGACAGCCCTACGTGTGGGGTTGCTTTTCAGTAATTACGAGAAAGCTCTCAGTAAATTATAAAACTTGTCAGTAACTATCATAAATGGAATAATTTATGCTTACTGACAAAAATAAACTTTTTCTGCAGTGACTGTAAGCTACAGTATGCGGGACAGCTCCCAAAAATGTTCAAAAATGCTCAGAAACATGCAATCACGCATAGAAATGCTCAGCTTAAAAATAATAAATAACCATTTATTATTAATTAAAAATGTGAAAATTACCATTTGTCACAATCACTCAGAAGGCATCTCCATCTGAATGATGACAATGGTATTAATGCTATGCCAAATACTGAAATCTTTGAAAATTTAACCAGGATGGGGTACAACATCCAATCACAATCTTTAACTTTTCAAAAAGGTTGTTTTGCCCCTCAATGGAGGTTTTTGATTCATACCATTTTTCACTGTCTTAGTCCTAAGAAAACCTCATGAGAACAGTTTAGTAGCAATATTGCAACTGCTCTCATTTGCTTAGCTACTGACAGAACATTTAATTTTTCAAAACTCATTTTTGAAGGAATGGTTAAAATGTTGACAGCAAATCAAAGTTTTTTATGTATCCCAGGTTCATTCAAGCTATTTTGAACATGAGGAAACATCAACTTCTTCCTCACAAAAATGTTTATCCAACACCCAAACTTACCCACAAACTTTTTAGTAACATGAAAATGACTTCAAAAGGGTATAGTGGGGAAGTAGTTCCACTTTTTGATTCCATGCTACAAGCTCAGGGTGAAGGATCAACAAGCCCAGTTGACTCCCAACACACACCCACAACATCAAAACAATCACCTTCACAACCAACCTCATCAACACATAGGTCATTATCCAGAGAGGGCTCTGTTGTTCCTCAGCACAGAGTTTCTACACCTCCAAATGTAGCAGATGAGGCTGACAATGTCAGTATGGAAAGGGCTGCTTCTACTGTCTCAGGCTTAGAAGCTGGGCAGGACAGAAGTAACATACCTAAGACCCAATCCATGGCAACACCAACAGTACCTAGTACTCTTGGTGGAATCCCAAGCCAAATGAAAACTATGGGTGGCTCAGAAACTCACCATATGGTGGACTATGAGTCTTTGCCCCATGATACACCTCTCCCTGAAGGTAACACATCAGGAAGTGCTGAGGGCAAACATACACTTAAGGAATTGATGGAAACTTGTGCAACATTGTTTGAGAAAGTAATCACTTTGGAAGCTGATCTCAAAAGCCACAAGAAAAACTTTAGAGTAGTCTACACTAAGCTGGTTTTAAAAGTGAAGAAATTGGAGAAAACAGTCAAGACACTTCAAAGGAAAAGGTCAGTACAAGTGGTGGAATCAACAAGTTCATTTTCTTCATCAAGCTCATTAGATGCTCAGGTAAGTGATCAAGGTGAGGAATCTTCCAAACATGGGAGGAAGATTTCCCAATTAGATGATGATCCTCATGTCACTTTGGTTCATGAAGAGTTTGATGCTCATGGGAGGCAAACAAGGCAAATGGATCAAGGTACTGGTGACTTTACTGAAGGTACTGGTAGTGCATTTCAAGGTACTGCTAGTATTCCGGATCAAGGTACTGCTAGTTCAGGATCAAGGTACTGCTACTGCAGTATATACAAGACAACCAAGGATTTCAAGAGCAGACAAGGGCAAGGAAATAATGACAGAAGAAGAACCATCTTCACAATTGTCAACTAAGAAAAGTCAAGCTCAGATTGATTTAGATGAAGAATTAGCTCGAAAAATTCATGAAGAAGAGCTAGCAAAGGTAGCTGAAGAAGAAAAGATTGCTCAAATACTAACTGAGCAAAAGCTATTGAAGGAAGTGCAAGAAAAAGCTACTCAAGAAGCTGCTGATAGGGAACTAGCTGCTAAGCTTTAAGAAGAAGAAAGGTCTAAGTTCACTACAGAAGAGCAAGAATCAGCACTTGATGATTTATTACAAGAGATCAGAAAGAAACAAAGCAAAAAGAAAATATTTCAGAAGAAAATTCCTTCAAGAAGTGAACAACTAAGGTATATGAAGAACTATTTGAAGCATCAAGACACCCGGAAAGAAGAGCATTTCAAGAATAGATCTTATGAAGAAATTCAAAGGATCTACATTGATACACATAGGAGGATGCAGATATTTCTCAAAGGTGATCTTGAAAGGAGTGAAGGAAGAGGAGAAAAGAGGCAAGCAGAGCAATTGGAATCTGAGGAATCCAAGAAGCTAAAGAAAAATGAAGAAAAGACTGATGAACCAGTTGAGGAAGAATCAGCTGAGGAAGAGGAAGAAACTTTGACTGATGAACAGATCCATGGAATGATGGTGGTTATCCCAGAAGCTTTAAATGTTGATCCCATTCAAGCCAAACATCCAATTATTGATTGGGAAGTATACTCAGATGAAAGAATCAACGGATGGAAAATTATCAGGGTATGAGGAAAATCTGAAGTTTATAAGTTCTTTGAAGATATGATAAAAGCTTTTGACAGAGATGATTTGGATAAACTATGGTGCTTAGTTCAAGAGAAATTCAAAACCTCAGATCCTCCAGAGGATAAAGATAAAGAGCTTTGGGTAGAACTGAAGAGAATATATGATCCTGATACAGGTGAAGCTATATGGAGATTTCAAGCTCAAGACATCAAATGGAGATTGTTTGATAATTTTGGTGTTAACAGAGTTTCTACTAAAGCAGGAGTGGAAATTTATATGTTAGTGGAAAAAGATTATCCACTAAGAGCAGTTATCTTAATGGCTATGCTGTCATCAAGACTTAAAGTTGAAGAAGACTCAGAGATGGCAAAAGAGCTAACAGTACAAACTGCTAGTGTATAATTGAAGACTGCTGAAGAAACAACTAACAGTACAAACTATAAGTTAGTACTGCTAGTATGTATTGAAGGTACTGCTGCATGGATAACTGCTTTAGACGATATTGTAGAGGATAAGTATGGAATATATCTTTTGTATATCACAATTAGTTAGAAATATACGGTAGGATACTTATCTTGTAAAGGACTCCTTAAGTCTATAAAAGGAGATCCTAGGTTAGATGTTAATGGATGAGATATACAAGTTTTGTTAAGATTCAAGGTCTTTGTAACCCTAGTGATATCAAGATCACTCGTATTATTGTTTAATAATATTGAATCGTTTGGTGTTAAACTTTCTGTGTTCATTGTTCATTCAAAGCATTACTGTTCCATCAAGCAAACCAAAACTCTTCTAAGTATTGTTAAGTAGATTCCGCATACTTAACAGTATAATCTCAAAGTATCCTAAACACATCATAAGGGAGTAACATCCTAAGTGTTTTATAATCCTCTCATATTTTGTGTGACTATTGTTCATCCAATGGTCACATGAATTTTAAGTTTGTGTGGCGTTTTGTAATATTTAGTCACACAAAGCGTACTACGCTACTGCCCTGGATTGGTATCGCCAATTTTTTCATTGAAAGACTGTATACTTTGATATCTAAAAAGTAGAACCAGTAGCTTTCTTTGGGATGTAAAATAATTTGATCTTTGTTTTTATTTTGGTTTCTGCTATAAAAGTTGCTATAAAATAATGTGTAACTTTCATATATAAAAGTTGTTATTTTTTATGTGCAGATTGCGCTTCAAAAGAGATATTGGGGACTTCATTACAAAGGATGAAGTTGTAGTTCTCATAATAGTTTTTAGGCATTGCGCTTCAAAAGAGATTTTGGTTTTTTACTTTATGGTATTCAAGTGACCATGTTGACTTGATTTTATGGATAATTAATAAAAATTGAGTTCAATTTATTTTTGGCTTCTAGTGAATTATATTTGGTGCTAATACACGTTAGCAATGATTACACAAACCATACCAAATGATTTTTATAACGAACGCAAAAGCGTGCCAAATATGTTTGGCACAAAAACTAAAACCGAACTAAATACGTTTGTCACGGTAGATAAAACCATCCTAATTAATTTTGGCACGGTAAATAAAAACTGTACCAAATAGGCATTTGGCACGGGAGATCAATCGGTACCAAATAACGCATTTGGCATGAGATTAGAGAGTGTGACGAATTCCCATTTTGGAACAGAATATTGTCAATCGTGCCAAATAACTCACTCATGGCACCCCAAAGTTAAACCGTCCTAAAAATCATGCCAAATACTATTTAGCACGGTTTCAACCTGACCCAAGTGTATTTGGCACCCTCATATTTAGGACGGAGCCAAAATAGTACCAAATACCATTTGGGACGGGTTTTTGGGTATTTGGCACGTTTTTTCACCCTCCCAAATACCATTTTTTTCTTGTAGTGTAAGTTAGCAATCCCAGCATTGTAATGTGGCAAATAAAGAGTCATGACTAATAGTCTCAACTCAATTAATGCAGTGAATATCAAATTAGACTCAAACAAGATAGACTATAAAATCCCATATCTAACCCCTCAAAATTAAATAAGTTATCAAAAATGTGTGACCATATGTATCGAATTGTGACTACACTTAAATAATGTGTGACAAAATATGACTCTATGATTTAGACACCTAAATAAATACTTCATGTGACCAAATATAACATCTTGAATTTAGTCACACAAACACTCAATGTGACTAATATCAATGTTAATGATAACTGAGTTCACATTTTGCTATAAATAATAGTCACATGAATATTTCACAATGTGAATATTTTGAATGTATTGGTCACATATAATACCCTTATAATGTGGCCATAAACATAATTTAGATACAAATTTGTGATATGGTGTGACTATTGTAAAGCCTATAGTCACATGATCGTTCTACAATTAAATGTGACTATACACATTAGGGTTTGGCAAGCAAACACACACTAAACTTTAGACGCACATATTAACTTACGTGACCATATTTATCGAATTTTGGTTACACTTAATCATTTATGTCTATAGTTTAGTGTGACCTTATACGACATTCGGTTGCACTGTTCAAGTGTGTGACATATATTTGTCACTTTTAAATGCATATCGTGACTAATGCTTCAAACTTACTTTTCAGTTGTCACACATTTCAAATTCATATGTGGCTAAATATTCAGCAAAAAATAGCAGTCACTTTTAAATAATGTATGACAAACTTGACTATATGATTTAGCCACATACACAATTTTCATGTGACCATATATTGATTTTGGTCACACTGTTCAATTGTGTGACATATATTTGTCACATATGTATATATATAGTGTGACTAATGTTTCAAACTTATTTGTATCTGTCACACGTCCTAAATTATAAGTGACTAAATAATTTAAAAAAATAAAAAATAAAAAACATAAAAAAATACCAGTTACCTCTAGTCACATAAATATTCAAATGTGTGACAATGAAATTCCGAAATGGTAACACAAGTCGGATCAAGTGTGGCTATTTATTTTATTCTGGTACATTTAATCACATAAATATCTGACTGTGTGGCCGTTCAAAAAAGAGCATTTGTAACGAAATCCCAGATTTATACTAGCGGTTGAAGTTGTTGTTGAAGTTGAAATTGTTGCCATAAGGTGAATTGGTCGAATGTAAATTAGTTGGCAAATGGTTAAAGTTGGCGAATTTGTTTGGGTTTTGGTTTGTCTTCCCGAATGAAGGAAGGTGGTTGGTGTTTGAGGTGATGGAATTTGCGGATAATGTTGTGTATCGATATTTCGTTTTGGGGTTGGCGTTTGAATTGACCCATTGTTAATTGGGATTCACTTTTGTTAGTTAAGAGATAGAAATAAGAGAATTATAGAGATAAAAATGAAGTTGAAAGTATGTGTAAAAATTAAAAGATTAATGAGTTATTTATGTGATTTTTGAAAGGTAAAAAATTGAGAAAAAGGAGGGTTTTAATGCAAAAAAAGCTATAATCACATCCCGACGTCAACTTTTTTTTGGGCCATTTGATAACATTCACAAATAGAAAAATAAAAGAAATAATAATAAAAAAAAATAAAAAAATAACTTAAACGTGAGCTGGTGATGACGGCTTGACACACAAAAACGCAAAGGACAATATCATTTTTGGCACCATGATTTCGGCTAGTGGGATGGCGCGAGCCCCACCAACCATTGTACCGCGGTCTCTAATGATCGTTCGTGTATCACTTTATTTAAATTTCGTCATAAACAATAGTAAGACCTTTAGACCGTGCGTAATGGGCGCTGATGCACCCAAAAAAACACCCAACAGCGCCCTTCTCCCCAAAACGGGGGGGCGCTGTTGGTGTAAAAATCCCAATATTGGTGGTTCTGACAGCGCCTTGTGCGTTTCATTGTTTGAGGAAAAGAGCCGTTGCAAAAATGAAGATGGAGGTTGGTAAAATTAATATGGAGGCAAAATGAAGATGGAGGCTGGCAAAATGAAGATGGAGGCAAAATGAAGATGGAGGCTGAGAGAGTGGTAAAGATGTAGGGTAGGTGAAAATAGATAGTGGAACTTTTTTTTAAATGTTACTCCCTTCGTCTCATTTTAATTGTCGTGGGACCCAAAACACGGTCTTTTTGCTTCAACTTTGACCGTAAATATTTTTGTTTGTATTATATAATACTTGATGAAAGTTATATCATTGAAAAGTTCGTTTAACGAACTTTTCAATGATATAACTTTCATCAAGTATTATATAATACAAACAAAAATATTTACAGTTAAAGTTGAAGCAAAAAGACCGTGTTTTGGGTCCCACGACAACTAAAATGGGACGGAGGGAGTATTTAGTATGGCTTCATATGTCCGTGGTTTTTTTTTGTGGAACTTTTTTTTTTTTTTTTTTTAAATGTTATTTAGTATGTGTTTAAATTATATGTACTGTATTTTTATTTTAATGAAATGAATTTAATTTATTTGGGTATTTGATTAAAAGAAATAAAAATAGATAGTGGTGGGCCCGAAAAATGTTGTCCGATGAGAAGGAGGAGGAGGAGGAGAACTACGATGACGTTAACGACGATTCCGATGATTAGTAGGTTTTGTTTTTTTAATTGTAATTTTAGTTTTATTTGTAATGGTTTTATTTTAAATTATGTGTGACGTTTTTTTTTTATTGTAATGTTTTAGACTTTATTTTAATAAAATTGTATTTTTATTTATATTATTTACTATTATTAATTAATTTTTATTATTAAAAAAAATAAAAAGAAATAAAAAAGGACTGCCACGTGTCAAACAACCCCCCACTCTCCACTACATCACTTTTTCAACAAAGCCCCATCCTACCTCACATGACACATGTCGAACAACCCCCCACTCCCCATTTCTCCCCACTACACATGGTCTTAATACTACTATTATTGCGTTGGTTCTATGATTCGTAAGTTGCATTAGAGGGTATCACTGTATCAGTCACGACATGGCTCAATTTAACCCGTTCATTACGTCACATCAAGAAAGCTTAGGAAAACCAATGGTTTTGGCTCAACTTAAGTCGTGAAAATATTTTTTTAGACTATTCGAAACTACTACAAGTATTTTAAAAGAAACTCGTCAATTCAACTCTTTCGTGTGGGTTCATATTTTTTTGTTTTATATATTGTTGAGCGATAGAAGAACCATACGCGTTTCACGCTTGACAAATTACTGTCTTCCACGTAGTACGACACGTGTGAGGGTGTAAGTGGTAGTAAATCACCTAATTACGTGTGACCTTGTAGACTAATAGAACTTGGCCGACACCTTAATTAATTTAAAGTATTAGTACAGAAAAAAGAAAAAGAAAAAATCAAATTAAAATGCTAAAGAGATTTTTCTATGGTACAGTTATGTAAATATAAAGAGAGATGATTTGCACACTTTAACTTATGATTTACACATTTAAATTTACAAACAGTGTAAGTAAAATATTAATATTGTATGAGTATTTAATGCATCTATTAAAGTGGTTAAATATTTCAATCAATTTTTAATGCGTACAAATCAATTCATATAAATAAAGGCCTATGATATACAAACCCTCCAGGATGTCAAATCAGAGGGGGTGTCAACTATTTTGGTCAAAGATTATCTTTTTGGGACAGTATATCATAGTTTTTTGTCAGTTTCTGTTCAGTATTTCTGAAAATTTTATAGTTTTTGTCAATTTCTGTTTCGTATTTTTGTTCCGCATTTTAAGGTTTATAGTTTTTTGATATAAACAAAATTATAAAAATAAAAATAAAATAAAAAATAAATAAAATATCTGAAAAATAGAGATGGGAGGGGGGGGGGGGGGGTGGGGGTGGATTTCGAATTTTGGGGGTGAGGTGGGGGTGGGGGGGGAGGGGGATAAGCTGGGCCATAAATAAAGCCATCCATGTATTGCATTTTACTTTGTCCTTCATCTTTTTACGACGAAAATTTTAGCCCATGTCATGTAAGACACATTTTATTTTATTTTCATTATTATTATTATTATTATTATTATTATTATTATTATTATTATTATTATTATTATTATTTTTTTTTTAATTTAACAAATGAACTATTCTAATATCCGTTCTTTGTTCAATTATGTTTTTTTTTTTTTTTTTTTTTAATTTAACAAATGAACTATTCTAATATCCGATCTTTGTTCAATTATGTTTATCCGGTGAAAGGAGTAAGGTACTATATGGAAGGAAAAAACATGGAGCATCTACATAGGGTTGTGAATAGTTTGTAGATAGCGAATAGGCTTAGAAATATGCTCAATAATCTTTAAAAATTATAAGTATTGTCAATGATAGCCATTTGTTGTTGAGAGAAATATATTTATATTTGTTAGAAATGAAGCTGAGCGATATTTACGTGAATTGGAAGTAGACAACTAGAATGCATATAGTGCAAGGACTTATAATGTAATATTCTAATAGTTGTATTGTAAGGCATATAAATACCCCACAAGTCTTCACTTGTGGGGTGTGGCTGTGAAAACCTTATCCATATCAATAAAATCCGGTTTTCAACTCTCCACCTTCTCTCTACCTTTCCCTCACTAAAACTATCATGGATCTCTTCTATTTTAGTCAACCTCGACATCTTGAAGGTGATAAAACGTGATTCTTGGTCTTTACAATTTTTTTTTTTTTTTTTTTTTTTTTTTTTTTTTTTTTTATGTTAAGACTTTTCTATTATTGCACACAATACACACTCACTGTGAACCACCTCACAAATGAGGATTTATGTGCTTTATATAGCACAGCCTTTTTGCCCTAAAGGCTTTTGAGTTGGCTTGTGGGCTTTAGCTCATGGATTGGGCTTTTACAATACTTTCTAACTCTAATACAAGCCCAAAATATACAAAGTTCTAACAAAGTGAATGACCATCACTTTAAACAATAAAATTAAAGCTAACAATCTCCCCTTAAGGGATGGTCATTCAAAAGATGCACTACGTGATTAGATCTTTAGATTTCTGGGACTTGAACTTTGTGATTCTTTGTTCCTTCATGCATTGTGATCTTCAAAGCATCGTCATTTGATTGTTCTTTGCCTTGATCAACATCTTCATGTATTCACAACGTCTTTTCTTCCAATGTAGATGTTGAGACATACGATGA
Organism: Artemisia tridentata subsp. tridentata; assembly: GCA_021014915.2. NCBI lineage: Eukaryota > Viridiplantae > Streptophyta > Magnoliopsida > Asterales > Asteraceae > Artemisia > Artemisia tridentata. Next base: position 158,490,881 of record CP139506.1, read on the forward strand.
TCGATGGACTTTCTTCAGTACCTGCATAAAACAGTTAGCAATAAATCGTCCAGCTCTTCCAAGTTCAGATCTCATTATGACACTTACAACTTATGTTCTTTTTGGTGAACACAAGTGTATTTTATTGGAAGTGTTCCTAAAAGATCTTTGATGAATCTCATGGCTCTAGACTCAATTATGTGCTTTTTGGTTTTAGTCGTCGGAGGCATAGAGCAGGGAGCCACCTTTTCAATATCAACTCATCTCGGAGTGAGAGGTCGATAGATTATGTATTGTTCTCCGTGAGAAATGAAACAAATATCTTTTAAGAGATATCTGAGTGGTTGGGAGGGGTTTGTGCACCGCGTCACTTGGTCCATGACGTCTTGTCTTCAATATCAGTATCACCTTAGTGAGTACCGATAGCATATGTATTGACCCGGTTTCTGACCTAAGTTTTCATGGAGGGCTATTTCTTTTCACCCTTTCATTAAACTTTTCTTTTTCATTCTTCAACCCCTTCTTTCTCCTTTCTCATTTGCTCTTTTTTTCAATCTTACCTAAGGACTTCTAATTCTAGACTATTGGAATTGTCCTTGGGTAGATCCCTCCGGTTCTGGCGGATCATTAGACATTACCTAACCATAATCACCTTATTACTCCATGATTATCCTAGATTTGTTGATCGCATGCCATAAAACCATTTTGTGAAAATCTCTCAAAGCGTTTATGTATAAAACACATTTTGGTTATCACTTCAAGAGTTTTGCATTTTCTGAAATACTCCCCCTTCACATGTGCTCAAGCATTTTTGAAATAAATTGCACATGTTAGGTAGAGTTCGCACATTTTGAAATGATCAATTTTCAACGAACATGACCTTCGCGAGACACGCTTACATCACAAGTTAGACTAGCTTGAAATTAGAACCCGTCCCGGTCATATTCAATGATCATCTCTTGAATTGGTACATTCTACTCAGACAAGTCCTTTGCGAGACATACTTACATCACTGGTAAACCAGCTTGAAATTATTACCCGTCCTGGACTAGTCTTTTCGATTACTGACATTTAAGCTTCGTCAATTCGATGGTATTTTCCGAGTCTTTTTGTAGAGTGTGGGAAACTAGAAGGGGGGTTGAATAGTTTACCGGTTTAAAATTCTTTTAAAAATCTTGTTTTAAAAGTTGGCTATTGGAAACTTTGATTCGAACTTTATGTGTAACCAATCAACACCAATATTAACTACACACTAAACTAACTAATATAAACTAATGAAAGTAAAGAGTAGAGTTGGAAAGATCAAACCGAGACAAAGGATTTATAGTGGTTCGGCTACGAAGCTCTTCTTCGCCCTACTCCACTCCCCGAGTACCACACTCGAGAGTTTCAAGCACTATGTCAACAACCTCCCTTCAGGCGGAGAAAACCGTACACGTCGCTTATCCTATTACCGACACTAAGCTAAATGTCGAGTGCTAATCTTAGCTAGCACCAATCTACCAAGGTCCACGTGACCAAACACTCAAGCCCAGTGGCTTCAAGAGATCACCAAGATCTCGACACGATCACAAAGATCAACTCTCACTTCACTCTACTTAATCTAACTACTCTAGATCCTTTGACTACTCACACACAGGCCCAATGGCTTCAAGAGATCTTCACTATCTCTTAAGATCACTATGATCTTCACTCACACTCTCACAAAAGAAAGATAATCTTGATGTATGCTAAGATACAACAAGGATGTAACAAGTGTTACAAAACCTAACCACTACAACTCTTGTATCTTCTTGAATACCTTGAGTTCTTCTCTTGCTAATGAAGAGGAATAATAACACCTTGTATCAACTTGGACACTTGTGTTCTTCTCTTGCTAATGAAGAGGGATAATAACACCTTGTATCAATTTGGACACTTGTGTTCTTCTCTTGCTAATGAAGAGGAATGAAGAGGATCACTTGAAGGAAGATTAGATCACTCTTGAACAAAAGAAAAACTAACCTAATTGATCTAAGAAAGAAAGTGTGAAGAGAGTATTCAACTCAGAAAGTTTTGTGTGCGTAAGGATGCCTAAAAACTGTGAAAGGGGTGGGCATTTATAGGCAAAGAAAATCTGAACGTTACAGAAAATTTTGTACGGACGGCTCCATTAAATACCCCACGGCTCCGTTAAATTTAACGGAACCGTGGAGCCGTCCTAGACTAGGACGCTCCAAATTTTGTCTTTTCTGGTGAAAACTATTTGGGGAAGGTTGGAGCTGATTTTGGGGGGAAAAATAGCTGTTGTGATTTTCAAACTTATTTTTCCATTAAAACATTTCATAATATTTCAAAAATAATTTGTCATGTGTATTTTTGAAAAAATGTTTTGTCCCATTTAAAATGTGAATTTTCAAAACATAAATTCACTTCTTTGATCACTAGTTCAAGTTGTAACTTTGTTCAAGAGTGATTTGCGTAGAAACGGGATCTTCAGATTAAAAACTTGTTTACATTGATTTTAACGTATCGTGATTTCACATTTTGTCATCCTCAAAACGTGAAGTAATCGAAAGATATAAATAACGTTTTTAGAACATTATTTGCATCAACAATCTCCCCATTTTTGATGATGACAAAATATAAACTCATGTTAGGTTAAAATTAGTTTTAACAAGTTTTTAATGAGTTTACTCCCATTTCTCCCCCTTTTTGTCTAATCAAAAAGGTGACAAAGGCTCCCCCTTGATGTGTACTCCCCCTCATTTGGAGAACACAAAGGAATCGAGCAATGGTTCTTGCTACGAAACAAAGTTAGAAGATACATATACAATATCTAACAAGTAACACATTATGACAAATATCCAACCACACAAGAAGAAAAGTAGCTAAAAGCTAAAAATGATAAGGAACAACCCTCATAAGAGCCCATTCATTCATTAAAAGAAAATAAATGTCATACATGGATATGACTTCATGGAAACATAAAAGAGACAATGATAAGCATAAATCCTTAATGACTAGAGGCATGTTTCATTTCCAAGAGGGCTCCTAAAGACCTATTGTGGGTTAGGAGGTGGTGGAGATTGGGGCCCCATTTGGGGTGGTGGTGGTGTCAAGAGATGTTCTATAAAGTAGAACATGAAATGAATTTCGTCTCTTAAGAAGTAGATGAGGTTACGGTTATGGAGACAACATAGGCAATTAGCACTATGTAAATCAAAGGGATGTGGTTGATTGGGTTGTGCCATGACAGGAGAAGGTGATTGTGGTAGGTTTGTTGGAGGTGAAATTGGCATGGCATTGTCCAATGGAGTTAAGGGGGATGGTGTGTACTCCATTGATGATGTAGTGTAGAAGGATGATGAAGATGTTGTGTAGGTAGAGGATGTTTTAGAGGGTGCATAAGGTGGTGATGGTGAGTATGGAGTGGTTTGGGAAGGTGGTGTCATAGCTTCATCATCTTTTGTGAGATCCACAAAGAGTGGTTTTGAGGGTGGTTTCACGGTTATCCTAGGTTTCTTGGAGATGTGAGAGGTTGAACCATGTGTGGAGGACATGGTGTTTGTGTGATGGGAGGTTGAAGGTGAAGTGCAAGATAAGCTTGCAAGGGTGAGGCCTTAAATAGGCAAGTTGGGTGAAATTTGAATTAAAGTTGATGGGAGTGTCCAATGATGTAGGAAGGGAATCCTAGGGTGTGTTAGGTTTGCAAAAATTTGCAGGTTTGAGGTTAGGGATGTAGGGTTTTTGGTAGGAACAGTAAAAATCCGTCAAACAGGGGTACGGTTCCTTTAAATGACCCCACGGTACCGTCCATATTTAATGGTACCGTGCCACTGTTTGCAAGAAGATTTCTGTGCAGGCTAGTTCTGGGCAGCTAGGGGGATGTTTTCTAGGGGAACTAATTCCTGGAAATGATAGTGCCTCAACTCACTAGGTACTTGTTTTCCTAAAGTGTCCCATCTAAGCTACAACTAGCACATAAAGACTATCATGTAGTTTCCTAGGATAATTATAAGCATGCAATTAGAAGGGACAAAATAGGCCATCATCCAAATATCACATAGATAGATTAGGTAAGGAGATAGTTAAGCATGCAATAAATCAATTAGCATTCATTCATAGATAAATCTTAATAAGAAACATAGATTTCTTCAAGACTTATGACTTGAGCATTCCCCCATTCTTGGCATACTCTTGTCTTGAGCATGAGTCTCATTTTCATGATTTGGATCATCAAAGGGTGCATAATGGGTGGAGGATTCGGAAATGAGGATTGATGAGACATGTGACTCGTTTATGGGTTGCATGATGGGTTTGACAAGGGAGTATTGAGGACCGTTAAGGTAAGGGTGTAGGTTCATGAAATGGTGATAGAGACGGGTTAGGAACATCCCATAGGGTATCAATTTATTCTTGTTACCCTTGAGATGGACAATTCGCTTAGCGAAGAAGTAAGCGAGGTTGTATGGTTGTTGGGTTAGGAGACAGTAAATCATATGAGCACAACACGCCGTGAGTTGCTCACGATTTCCTGTGAGACTTAGAACATTTTCTCGCAGGATGACTGCCCAAGAAAGTAGTTCATGACGAACCTCTTCCAAACGAATTTTCGTTGGATTAGGGTAAGAGGGGTACTTAAAAGTACGGCTGAGTTTGGTTAGTTCGGTTGAAGAGGGTATGTAGGAACAGTACGGACTATTCTCCTCACGATAGTGAAAGAGGGACTCAAGACACCAATCTTCAGTATAGGCACATTGTCCATGATTGGGTATTCGAAGGATCTGAGAAAATTGCTCAAGAGTTAGGATGAATTTGAAGTTTTGGACCCAAAACCAAAGTGACAAGGATTGATCCTCGTTGCGTACGAGTTTAACTTGTTGAAAGAACTCCAACACAAAACGAGGACAAATGTGCTCGTTAATGTGGAATAGACAATCTAATCCTATAGCTCTAAAGGAAGTGTTGATGTCCCGATGATAAATTAGGGACGGATCAACGACACGGCCTTCATGAAACCGACGGGTTTCAAGATTGACATAGGCACGAATGTGGTTACCGGGAGTTGTGGGTTCTTGTGATATTTGGGGTGTGTAGGTGTCGGTTAGGAGATGATCAAAATCATATTCATGAGACATTTTTGTTTCCTATAAAAATGTTTTTAGGAAAAATTAGTATGAAGAATAGTTGCATTATATACGCATGCCTAGTGTGTGCCTATATGCAAACTATGTGGAGGTGCGGCAATCTCGACTCAAAAGAAAATAATGAGATTAGCCAAACACTCCTAATTTTACTTTTGCTCAAGCAAATAAGTCGAAGAATACATATTGACTATGTAGTTCGATCATGATTTGTGAGATCTTGTATGCATGAGAAAGTGTTTTTAGTTTGCATCAACAATGCATGAAAAGAACAATTTCATGGTCCTAGTTTCGTGAGATTTTGAAAACGATGTAATTGGGGTGTTTTGGTAACCTCAATGTTTTGGTACCAAAGATTTTGAAATGTTTTGGTGTTGATGACTTCTAATTGAAAATTTCCTAGATAAAATTGAAAAACCCCAATTCAATTTTCATCAATGCATAAACCCTAAACCCAAAATTAAAAAAAATTGGAGTAAGATGACTTACAATTTTTGTTGAAAAAAAGGGTGAGAATGATTTAGGATCTTGAAACTCAATGTCTTGAATATGATCTTGAAGGGGTGTAATTAAGTGTTGGGTGTGAGGTTAAGTTATGACAGCAGTTGCTGAGGTTATGAGGGTTTGGAATGAGTAGTGTGGAAAAGGGGAATTGAAATACGGAATGTTCCAGATGCACGGTTCCACGGTACCGTTAAATTTAATGGTGCCATGCCACATTTAGTGGAGCCGTGTATCTGTAGGGATGGTTTCTGTCCCATTTTGATGTTTGACGAATAAGTCTCGCTGTTTTAGAGAGACTCTATGACACGAGGAAGGAATTTATACCTAATAAATTCCTTTGACAAGGGAAACTAAACTAGACTTAACGAGACACACGAGATGACTTCAAGAGTCCTGAGGTTTATGGAACATGTTCCATCATTCCTAGACCTAGACGAAAGTAGTTAAAGGATTCTCGTTTGAGAGGTTTGGTAAGGATGTCTGCGATATTGTCCTGAGAAGGAACTTTCTCAATAGAAATATTTCCTTTCTGAACATTATCACGAAGGAAGTGGTGGCGAATTTCGATATGTTTAGTACGGGAGTGTTGAACGGGGTTCTTGCTCAAGTCAATAGCACCTTTATTATCACACATAATGGGAACGTCATCTAAATGAATGTCATAGTCTATAAGGGCTTGTTTCATCCATAGTGCTTGTTGACATGCCTTTCCGGCGCTTACGTACTCGGCTTCGGTTGTGAAGATAGCAAGAGCCGTTTGTTTCTTGGAGAACCAAGAAGTTAAGCAACAACCCATGAAGGTACAAACGCCACTCGTACTCTTTCGATCCACATAATCTCCCGCATGATCAGAGTCGGCATAGACAACAGTTTCTACACCGGTCCCCTTGGGATAAAATAATACCAAGTGTATAGTGCCTTTAATGTATCGGAAGATACGCTTAACCGCTTCAAGGTGAGAGGTTTTGGGATCCTCTTGGAAGCGAGCACAAAGGCAGACACTAAACATAATATCGGGCCTACTTGCCGTGAGGTATAGTAAACTTCCTATCATACCTCTATACTTAGTGCTATCCACGGACTCACCTTCTTCATCTTTCGTGAGTTTTATTTCCGTGGACATGGGAGTTTTCATGGGCTTAGACTCTTCTAAACTAAACTTCTTAAGCATCTCTTTACTATACTTAGCTTGATTAAAGAAGATGCCATCTTCCATTTGTTTAATTTGTAAACCAAGGAAGAAATTTAATTCACCCATCATGCTCATCTCAAACTCGTCGTGCATGATTTTTGAGAAATCATCTCACATCTCCTGACAAGTTGATCCGAATATAATGTCGTCGACATATATTTGAACAATAATGAGATGTGAATTTCTTTTCTTTGTGAAGAGTGTGTTATCAACCTTTCCCATGGTATATTCATGTTCAATCAAGAAGGCTTTTAGTCTATCATACCAAGCTTTAGGAGCTTGTTTAAGACCATAGAGTGCTTTCTTGAGTTTATAAACATGATTCGGACATTCGAAATCAACGAATCCCGGAGGTTGCGCAACATACACCTCCTCGTTGATATAACCATTAAGGAACGCACTCTTCACGTCCATTTGGTATAGCTTAAAGTCTAAGGCACATGCATAGGCAAGGAGTATTCTAATTGATTCTAATCTAGCTACGGGTGCATAGGTTTCATCATAATCTATTCCCTCTTGTTGGTTGTAGCCTTGTGCTACCAACCTTGCCTTATTCCTAACTACGACGCCATTTTCGTCGAGTTTGTTTCTAAACACCCATTTAGTTCCTATGATTGTTTGATTTCTAGGAAGAGGTACTAAATCCCAAACTTGGTTTGCGGTGAATTGATTTAGTTCCTCCTGCATGGCAACTATCCAACTTTCATCCTTAATTGCTTCACCTACATTCTTAGGTTCTACGGTTGATATGAAACAAAAGAAGTTACTTTTGTTTTGTGCTTGTGACCTAAGGGTTCTTTGGTTTAGGTTACCTATGACATTTTCAATAGGATGGTTTTTGGATTCCTTAATGTTGACAATTTCGTCAACTTCAACTATTTCATCCTCAATGTCATCTTCTAGGGTTTTCTTGCCATTAACCTTAATGGCTTCATCCTCATCTAAGTCATCATCAACCAATGGTGATGTCTTAGATTGTGGAGGACTTTCATCGAATGTCACGTTGAGTGATTCTTCGACTTTTGAGGTTTCTCTATTTAGGACAACGTAGGCTTTACTATTTTGGGAGTAACCTAGGAATACACCTTCGTAAGACTTTGGGTCAAACTTGGTGAGGTAATCTTTAGTGTTTAATATGAAGCATTTGCTTCCAAACACTCTAAAGTAATCAAGAGAAGGTTTTCTTCCTTTCATGATTTCATATGGGGTTTTTCCTAGGATAGGTCTAATTAGTATCCTATTTAGAATGTAAGTTGAGGTGTCCACCGCATTACACCAAAACTTTTGCGGATTTGATTGTTCATTCAACATCGTTCTACTCATTTCTTGTAGAGTACGATTTTTCCGCTCAACTACCCCATTTGATTGAGGAGTGCGTGGAGCCGAGAAATTGTGAGTAATACCATTAGCATCACAATATACTCCAAATTGCACTTCATTATCAAATTCCCGACCATGATCCGTCCTAATAGAAACTATTGTACATCCTAGTTGATTTTGGACTTTCTTACTAAAGATATCAAATTCCTCAAAGGCTTGTGTCTTATTCTTAAGAAATCTAGTCCAAGTATACCTAGAGTATTCATCAACTATTACTAAGGTGTAGAGATTTCCTCCGTAGCTCCGTACGGCGGATGGACCGAATAAGTCCATGTGAAGTAGTTCTAGGCATCTAGAGGTCGAGACCATATTCTTAGCTTTGTGACTAGAATGAGCTTGTTTTCCAACTTTACAAGCATCACAAAAGTGTGTGTCGAACTTAATCTTAGGCAGGTTTCTAACTAGTTCCTTAGATGCCAATGATTGTATAAGACGCATATTGGCATGACCTAGTCTCCTATGCCACAGGGTGGTATGATCATCTATAGTTGCTAGACAAATCTTATCTTCAGGCTTATTTCCAATCTTCATGACAAATAAGCCGTTTTTCCTAACTCCTTTGCCTATGGTTTTCCCATTCTTAATAATCTCACTACCCTCTTCAGAGAATATGACTCTACACTTATTATCTACCATTTGACTAATGCTAAGTAAGTTAAAACCTAAGTTATCTACGTGCTCAACATTTCTAATAATAAGAGAGTCTTGAGTAATCGTACCTTTGCCTATAATGTTGCCCTTAAGTTTGCTACCGAAAGTGACATTACCTCCGTTGTATGCCTTGTATGATGAGAATAAACTTCGGTTGCCCGTCATGTGGTTAGTGCATCCACTATCCTTGACCCATTCGTCAGGCTCCAAGTCAATTCCCAAGCATATCTATTGCATAAGACAAACATTCAAACATTTGGTCCCCAATATCTCATGGGTCCAAAGTTGTTAGCATTAAACATCCCATGCATTTCTTGCATGTGGTTAGGATGTTGGAATGGAGGACAAATTTCCCATGGCAAGTAACTTTGCAGTTGACAGTCATTCCAAGTTACGGGATAGTTACTTGGAAAACTTTGTCTTCTAGAGTTACGTCTCGGTAGAGGAGTTCTTGACCGAGGTTTGGGAGTGTTTGTTTTTCTAGGTGGAGGAGTCTTAGGCCTTGTGTTAGGTTTTACAAATCCAGGTTTGGGTTTTGACATGGGTTTGTAAAATCTCTTAACTTCCTCTATACTAGCAATTGAGACTTTTGTGCCATTAACAATTATGTGAGTTGGTTTAGGACTTGATTTGTTTTTGAGATTCGACTCAGTTCTGTCCCCAGTACCAGACGGTACCACGGTTCCATTAATTTTAATGGTACCGTTGGTACCTTTAATGGTGCCGTCTTGGGATTTGACAGAATCAGTAGGTTTGACAGATTTTACACGATTTGTTTTATCTGTCGAAACATTTTCTGTATTCTTTTTGAACCTAGTTATCCTAATTGCATTTTCCTTGAGTTTTTCATTTTCTAATCGAAGATTTATGCATGACTCACATCCTACGTCTATTTCTTTGTTTCTTTCAAGTCCTTTGACTTGATCTTTTAGTTCTAAAATTTTCACTTCGAGTTCATGCAATTTTGACTTTAGTGATTTGTTTCTACTTAACATTTTTGAAACAATTTTGCATAGATTATTATGTTCGTCATGTAGTATGTTATCATCTATTGACGAATTGTCATCTATGAAATTTGGGTAGTTGTAACGTACCTCATTAGAAGCATGAGCCATTAGACATGTTTCGTCCTTGGGCTTCTTTTCTTCATCATCACCGCTATCACTCCAGGAGCCTCCTATGAGAGCTGTTTGGTTGTTGACTTTCGGTGGCTTGGGACACTCTCCTATGAGGTGATTAGGATCTCCGCATCTAAAGCATTTCCTATCACTCGTCCCTTTCTTTTCAGCATGGTTCTTTTGTGATGTCTTCTTCTTATCACGAGGTTGCCTAACGAACCTACCTCTTCTCCTAAAGAACTTTTTAAAGTCCCTAACCGCTAATGCATATTCCTCATCTTCACTATCGGAACTCGAACATTCCTCATCACTAGACTCCTTCTTGGCTTTCAATGCTAGAGATCTAACTCTCTCGCTTTTGCCTTTGACTATATCGGAGTCTTTCTTAATTATCATCTCGTGAACTTTCAAGTTTCCTATAAGTTCATCGAGTGACAACATCGCCAAGTCCTTTGACTCTTCAATGGCGGTAACCTTTGCTCTCCATTTAGGATGTAGAGCCCTAAGGAACTTCCTAACATAATTATTGCTAGAGTAACCTTCATCAAGAGCTTTAAGACTAGTAATAATAGTATTGAATCTAGCAAAAGAATTATCTATAGATTCATCTACCATAATGGAAAATTGTTCATATTGTTGAACAAGAAGATCTACTTTGTTCTCTTTGACTTGGTTATTACCTTGGTGAGTGACTAACAAAGTTTTCCAAATATCTTTTGCCGTATTACTCATGAAAATTCTTTCAAATTCCTTTTTAGGCAAAGCATTATAAATCATCATTTTAGCCTCATTATTTTTGGCTAATTTCCTTTTAAGTTCATCACTTTGTTTATCATAAGAAACTATTTCATCCTTTTTAGTTTCCGGATTCATTTGAATAGGTTGAAAGTCACCCTCGGTAATAACATGCCAAAGATCAATGTCTTTTGATTTCACATACGTTTCGAATCTTGTTTTCCAATAAATAAAACAATCGGTTTCGAAAAGTGGTGGACTTTGCATAGATTGCCCTTCTAGATATTTGTCGGAATCCATTGATCGATTCAAGTTTTAAAATACAATATACTTTAAAATCTTGACTGACGTGGCTTCTGATACCAATTGTGGGAAACTAGAAGGGGGGTTGAATAGTTTACCGGTTTAAAATTCTTTTAAAAATCTTGTTTTAAAAGTTGGCTATTGAAAACTTTGATTCGAACTCTATGTGTAACCAATCAACACCAATATGAACTACACACTAAACTAACTAATATAAACTAATGAAAGTAAAGAGTAGAGTTGGAAAGATCAAACCGAGACAAAGGATTTATAGTGGTTCGGCTACGAAGCTCTTCTTCGCCCTACTCCACTCCCCGAGTACCACACTCGAGAGTTTCAAGCACTATGTCAACAACCTCCCTTCAGGCGGAGAAAACCGTACACGTCGCTTATCTTATTACCGACACTAAGCTAAATGTCGAGTGCTAATCTTAGCTAGCACCAATCTACCAAGGTCCACGTGACCAAACACTCAAGCCCAGTGGCTTCAAGAGATCACCAAGATCTCGACACGATCACAAAGATCAACTCTCACTTCACTCTACTTAATCTAACTACTCTAGATCCTTTGACTACTCACACACAGGCCCAATGGCTTCAAGAGATCTTCACTATCTCTTAAGATCACTATGATCTTCACTCACACTCTCACAAAAGAAAGATAATCTTGATGTATGCTAAGATACAACAAGGATGTAACAAGTGTTACAAAACCTAACCACTACAACTCTTGTATCTTCTTGAATACCTTGAGTTCTTCTCTTGCTAATGAAGAGGAATAATAACACCTTGTATCAACTTGGACACTTGTGTTCTTCTCTTGCTAATGAAGAGGGATAATAACACCTTGTATCAATTTGGACACTTGTGTTCTTCTCTTGCTAATGAAGAGGATCACTTGAAGGATGATTGGATCACTCTTGAACAAAAGAAAAACTAACCTAATTGATCTAAGAAAGAAAGTGTGAAGAGAGTATTCAACTCAGAAAGTTTTGTGTGTGTAAGGATGCCTAAAAACTGTGAAAGGGGTGGGTATTTATAGGCAAAGAAAATCTGAACGTTACAGAAAATTTTGTACGGACGGCTCCATTAAATACCCCACGGCTCCGTTAAATTTAACGGAACCGTGGAGCCGTCCTAGACTAGGACGCTCCAAATTTTGTCTTTTCTGGTGAAAACTATTTGGGGAAGGTTGGAGCTGATTTTGGGGGGAAAATAGCTGTTGTGATTTTCAAACTTATTTTTCCATTAAAACATTTCATAATATTTCAAAAATAATTTGTCATGTGTATTTTTGAAAAAATGTTTTGTCCCATTTAAAATGTGAATTTTCAAAACATAAATTCACTTCTTTGATCACTAGTTCAAGTTGTAACTTTTTTCAAGAGTGATTTGCGTAGAAACGGGATCTTCTGATTAAAAACTTGTTTACGTTGATTTTAACGTATCGTGATTTCACATTTTGTCATCCTCAAAACGTGAAGTAATCGAAAGATATAAATAACTTTTTTAGAACATTATTTGCATCAACATAGAGCTCGACTCACGATCACATTTTAATCACATTTCTCCCCCTCAAAAATAACATTTCAATGGTATTTTTGATACCGTTTGATTAAAATCATTGTTTTTAGAAACCCAATTAGATCATTACAGTGATTCTGCAAGTAATTCAAGTGAGCTGAGAAAGATATGAGAAGATCAAGAGCTGCGAAGACAAACTCAGAGGAAATTGCTCTACCTCAGCATTGCATTCATCATTGTTATGTACTTGTTAGGAATCATTATAACCAATTCACGTATATCTCCAGCTGGAGGGAGATTGTTAGAAATGAAGCTGAGCGATATTTACGTGAATTGGAAGTAGACAACTAGAATGCATATAGTGCAAGGACTTATAATGTAATATTCCAATAGTTGTATTGTAAGACATATAAATACCCCACAAGTCTTCACTTGTGGGGTGTGGCTGTGAAAACCTTATCCATATCAATAAAATCCGGTTTTCAACTCTCCACCTTCTCTCTACCTTTCCCTCACTAAAACTATCATGGATCTCTTCTATTTTAGTCAACCTCGACCTCCTGAAGGTGATAAAACACGATTCTTGGTCTCTATAATTGGTATCAAGAGTGAACCTGGGAGATTCTTGGCGAATCGTGGTGTATTTTGAGGTGATAAATCATGATTTGGGTGTGTTTTATCTCGCTACTGTTCATCAGTAGTTAATAACATGAGTTTTGTGAAAAAAGGTTGAAGCTTTTTGTGTTTTTCGAGGTGTTTAGATTGTTTTTGATAAAAAGCTTCAAGCTTTCGGTCTCGTTATTAGCTGTACGAGAGTTTTTTAGTGGTTCTTGCGGTGTTTTAATCGTGAAAACGGGATTCGAAGGGTGTGGGATTTGCGTTATTTTTGGTGGATCTTCATCAGTTTTTCCAGAAATTCTTTCATAAGAATTATTGGTAACTGTTGGTGAAGAGTAGTTAGATCTACTTTTGGATAATTCAGTGGATAAGGTCCTAAAAGGACAAGAGTTAGTGAAAAGCTGAAAAGTTTCAAAATTGGAACTTTGTCTCGCAATTGGCCATTTCTTTGAAATTGAAAGTCGGCCTCGCATTTTGTCATTTCTTCGGAATTGCAACTTAGTTTCGCAATTGATCATCCTTCGCAATTCGTCTAAGAGTTATCACATTCTTGTACAAGATTGTGATAGTTTTTCGAAATTCATTTTTGACAATTCTGTCGAAATTAAGGTTCCTTCGGAATTGGCAAGAATTTTGCAATTGGCCAAAGCTCTCGCAATAGAACACACTCTCGCAATTGAAGCTCGTCTCGCAATTCAAGTGTTCTTCGCAATTGCCACTAACTTTCGCAATTCACCATCTTTCGCAAATCAAGCTACTTTCGCATTTGGACCTTCCCTTCGCAATTGTTCTAAGGCTTTCGCAATTGCAAAAAAAAAAAAAAAAAAAAAAAGTATTTTGGCGGGAAAACTTGAGTAAAAATTAATTCGGAGGAGAGACTTAACGGTTCATTTTTACGCGAGATTCAAATTCTGGTACAAGAGTGAAAATTTTGGCCCAAAATTCAAATTTTCAGGCCAAAATTCGAATTTTTGGCGTAAAACTTTCTTAAACTCAAAATTTTCCAGCATCATTAGAATGTCATTTTATGGCATATTTCACACCAAAATCACAAATGAAATTATCGGACTGCACCTTCAACATCACCACGTATAGCCTAAAAGATCCTGATCAAGAATCACAATAAAATGTCAATGGCTAAATTTTGAACGTTATCAAAATGTGACTACGGGGACTACTTGTTTATTACTTATTTGAGCTTGAAGTGGAATTTCACGGGTGCGTGTACTTAGTATCTTGAAGATATCGGGGTTGGTTGGATGCATGATTCTTCGAGATCATTGTTTGAGCATTTATAGAATAGTGATTAAGTCTTGGGTTATCTAGTTTTCATAGGTCAAGGGATGGATGGACGAAGACCTAGTTAACTATCACTTAAAGGAGATACGTTGTAGTACTCAGTGTCACACAAAGATGTGGATAATTCAAGAGATGTTCATATACAGTTAAGGAAGGATGGATGGGTATATGAAACGACCTATGCTTTAAGGAGTTACATTGTAGTGCTCAGTATAGGTTCTTAGTCACACTATCGTGCAAGTTTAAGTCACAAGTTCGGGTTATTTTACTTCATTCTCAAGTTCGTCATAGTGGGTTTCTCCATCAGCAGTCACTACAAAAAGCCGTTGCTTTGATACAAGAGGTTTGAGAAGAGATTGATCTGAAGAGAATTGTAGAGAGAATAGTTATCGACATCCACTCATGGGGTATTGATTTGTATGTTGCTTCTAGTTGATATGTCTATGTAAACATATGTAGGATGAGTCCGAAAGATCGTCATCATCCTGGAGGGAGAAATGTGTACATCGGGGCTGTTTATTGAAGAACTGGAAGCATTCTAAGTGAGATGAAGATGTCGATATGATGCTCCCCAAACAAACCTATGAAGAAGTTACAAATTATCAGTCTATGATCCATTTTCCGCTGTGCAAGAGACTGAAGACAATTTGGGCAAAATTATCAGTCAATGATAGTCAAGTGTTTTCTCATTCCATATTGTATATTTATACACTAGGTGAAGCATACGATGTCGTATTGCTTCACCCAAATATTAAAACAAAATTTTTATAAACTCTTATTAAAGTAAGGTAAATTTGGGAAGTTTTTTTTTATTAATTTAGTAACTTTTAGGACGAAATTTATAGTTACCCTTTAACAATTTAGTAGTGACGTAGAAATAGCAAGTTTTATCTAAATTTGCCTTATTACAATTAAAAGGTTTACAATTACAGTCGGGCTAAGTCTAATATTGTAATACTTCTGATGTTTGCTCTATTTTTTTATTTTTTATTTTAAATAATTAACATTATAACAAAAAAGTACTCGTATATGATAAGTTGGTGAGTTTTTTGAAACTTTCATTTTATACCCTTTAACTATTTATTAAGTTGGGTAGTTTGCAATTTTTATTTTTGCCCCTAAATAATTTAGTAATGACATAAAGATAGCAAGTGTTATCTTAAATTGCTTCTTGCATAAACGAAATAAAAACTTTAACTTTTAAAAACTTTATCATTTACAAGGTTTTACAATTATGATCAAACTGAATCAAATGAATCAAATATCATAGTACCTATGATTTTTGCTAGACTTTATATAAAACAAATAACACAATAACAAAGGATTATAAGATACATTGGTTAGTTTGGTGAGGTTTTTAAAATATACTTTTTTATCTTTTAACTATTTATTTATAACACTAAGATTGGGAGTCTTATATGTATTTAACTGATACAAATTTATGATTTTTGTGTAACACATTTCAAATGAGATGCCAACTTAATATGTTGTTTTTGTATACTTTTGTTTCATTAAAAACATCTAATTCAAACGTCGCCGTGATGTATAAAACTTTAATACATGTAAATACTTATATAAAATTGTAAATCATAATGTTTTATAGATTTTAGTTTATAGATTTTCTAAACTTATTGCAACAGATAAAATTAAAAATACAAAAGTCTGTAGCAACACGCACGATAACATGAAACCTCGTTACATTAAAATTTGGAAGTCCTTGAACTTGGAAATCATATCCGTATGCACACTTCATATATTCTTGTATACGGCTTTCAACCTACACGTACTTGTTAGTACATGTATTAAAGAACATCTCAGTTTTTTTTTTGGCCTGAAGAAAGGGGTGGTAGCTTTATCAGTATAATTAGTCAAAGGATCCAAGTATAACATTGCTTTAACTTGAAGGGCTGTCGCTTTTACTCTATTAAGAAATTGAAATAACAACTAAAAGTGTATATTTAATATATGGGATTATGAGAAAAGTTCAATACGAAACAAGAATTTTTTAAAGAACAAATCAACCAATCCTGACCATTGATTTAACTTTAATCCAATGGCTAGATTTAATCATTATTTAAATTAATAAAACACAAAGGGGGCGTTTTTGTACTTTCTCACTTCACCAATCTTATATTCCACATATTACCACTAACACACCAAAACTAATTCATTCACCAAACACAATTCAAGCAAATTAACATAGATCTGACTACAAACTCATCTAAATCAACATCATCGATATACACAATTCAGTCCATGGTTACGCTTCCAATATTTCAATCATCGGCTAATTAATTACTCGGAACCTCATGACGTGGCGGTGGTATCGTGATGGTGACTCGCCGAAAAATGAGGTGTGATTGTTTGATTCGTCGGATACATAATCTAGAATTCGTGCTTGAAGTTGGAGATTAATTTGGGGTTTTGCTATGGTGTGAATGTGGATAAAGATGAAGGCCTCCGTGAGGATGTATTTAATTTGTTTATTATGGTTTTGATTCTGATGTCTGGTTTTTGCTGTCACAAGCAGAGGTGACTTTATGAAATTAACTTTTTTTTTTCTTTTTTCTTTTTTTTTTTTTTTTTTTTTTTTTTTTTTAATATAAAGTTGGTATGTAGATGTTATAGTTCACGGATGTATTTAATTTGTTTATTATGGTTTTGATTCTGATGTTTGGTTTTTGCTGTCACAAGCAGAGGTGACTTTATGAAATTAACTTTTTTTTTTTTTTTTTTTTTTTTTTTATATATATAAAGTTGGTATGTAGATGTTATAGTTTTGAGTTGGTATGTAGATGTTATAGTTTTGAGAATGAGTTGTGTTTGCATGTGTTGAAGGGAAAAAGAATGTGGGAGATAAGTGAAGAGTAATGGTTTTATATATAACTGATTGTTGAGATATGGATGCATGTTTCACACTTTTCACTTTTAGGAGTTTATGCTCTTTTAAGAGTAATGGTTTTATATAATTGACTTGACTAATACTTTGTGATTCATACAGAATCTCATGGGATTCACAATGAATCCCTTGAGATTCACAATGAATCCCATGGGATTCACAATGAAACCCTTTGAAATTCATACTGAATCCCTTGTGATTTCATACAGAATCCTTTGTGATTTATCGACAAGATAAATCATACGGAATCCCATGTGATTTCATACGGAATCTCATGTGATTTTGTACTTACAGTTTATATAAAGAAAAATGAAAATCCCATGGGATTTATACAGAATCCCATGGGATTCTGTATGGATCCCATGGGATTCTATATGAATCACCTGTAATTCATAAAGATTACCCATGTAATTCATACAGAATCCTATGGGATTCTATATGAATCCCAAGGGATCAGAGAGAATCACATGGGATTCTGTATAACAACATACAACTTTTTAATAAAGAGATTCAAAGAGCTTATTTCAAATATCATATAAAAAACATCTACCCTTAAAAAGTTGTGACATAAAAGTACAAATCACTTGTGATTTTTTAAAAATAACAAATCACAAGTGATTTTTTTACGAATCCCGTGGGATTTTTCTACGAATCCCGTGGGATTTTTCTGGACGGAAATTTTGAAAAAAAAGTTCGTCGAAAGTATATAAAAGTGCATATCTATAGAAAGATGATTTAATTCTCGTCGCGATGGTGTATTTTTCGTAACTTGAAGATTTACCGTTTGCAAGATATGTTGTTTTTAAAAAAAAGGTGGAAAGTGGGTTTTTTTATTAAATGAGTTAAAATACCAATTTTGCCCTACTTTTGTTTTGTTTTTTTTTTTTTTTTGTTTGATCTATACCGTTGGATGAAATCAAAATGGAAGGCTAGGATGTGCTTATTTGTTCTTTATATTTTTTTTGTTTGTCATGGATCTCACCTCATGGGATTATATATTAGTAGATCACCGAATTATTAAATTTTTTATTTTTATGCCACTCATTTATCAAAACTAACTTATAGGCCTCCCATCTATCTATTTATTTTCGTTTATACCAATTTCGGATAAATTATTCTTGAAAATCTTTGAAACAACGAGAATAAAGCTAAATATAAGATATTAAAATAACACAAATAACTATTGGAATGTAAAATATCTGTTTTAGCTATTATTTAAGTGCAATTTTATATAGTCAAAAATGAATTATGATAATTTAACTAATATGTTACGATACAAAAATTTAATTCATTGTTTTGATATGTTAAAATTAGTTTTGTTCTTGAAAATGTATAAATTTTCGGCAAGAATTTGAACGAAATTAATATAAACGAAAATAAATACATATTTGGGTGGCCTATAATTTAATTTGAATAAATTGATGACCTGAAAATAATAATTTTAATAGTTGAGCGGCCTCTAAATAGATAATCCCTTAATATATAGATTAATATTTGACACGTAGCATTTGATGAGTGGCATATTAGTCCACCTCTTCGACCTAAATTTTAGTGGGAATTGGTATTATTTGTCTAGACGTGAGGAACATTATAATTAATTTTCATTCAATGAACTTACGAGTATTATATAAGAAAATTGTTGATATGTCACATGTTTGTTATACTTTCTTTTTCGTATGTTTAACTACTTTATGTAAAGTTATATGGTAAAAATTGCATGATAACTACTACTCATACGTTTACATGATTTGCCATTTATGTCTGTCAAACAACCTAGTACACCTTTCAATCGAAAATCTAAATGAACCTCTACCTACTTCATTTTGTTCCATGAATTTTTTAAAATTCATAAATTTTTTATTATTATTTTTTACATAGAGGTGGAAGACAAGTGAACAACAAACTGCGCCTCTAACTCTTTTTAAATTGCAAAACTACTTTTCTTGAAAACAACGTACATTTATGGATCTAGGTGTCATAACATATCTTTTGTCGTTCGATCAATACCATAGGTTGGTTTACTAGATAATATAGGAACGGTGAACAAAATATCTAACTATTTTAACATGTCTCAAGCAGGAGCAAACTTAAGCAGGGTTTCGAGGTTTACAGGAACCCGATAGATGTTTGCCCTTTAATGTCAATTTTTGTTAAAAATCGTGATTTATTTAAAATGAATCTGGTCCTAAAATTTGGTGTCACATAAATACACGTTTTTTTTAGTTAGTTCACTTAGATGTCAAAAGAAATACATGTCTTCTTAATCTGTTTACTATGTTTAATGAAATCGTATATTTTTATTTTATTTATTTATACTAAAATACCCTTGATTAAATATGGTAACAACATCCATTACTGAATTAAAAATTTAAATATTGTTTAATCTTCAAATTTTTTATCATTTATCGTTTATACTTATAATAATTCTTTTTCTCTTGCAATGGATACATATTGAACTCGTAAGTTTCATCAAAAGTCACTCAAAACACAAATTCGCAAATATAATTATTTACCATTATGCACCCTCATTTTCATTTTAAGTGAGTATTCATCTAATTTTATATAAACCATTTTCTATTTTTGATCCGTGACTTTAGGGACCACATTATAATAACACTACCATCATTTTGTTTAGAACCATCTTTTTCATCACGATAATAAAAATCTTTCCTCAAGTTAACCTTTACCCCATGCAAGTTCCAACATATATGTGGCATATATTTGCTTAACATTAAATCCCTTTACACCAATATTCACCATGTTCATTCAACCTTCTACCTCTACAAACAATCATCAACAACAACAACAAGAAGAAGACGACGATGATGATGACGAAATAAGAGAAATACATGCCTTAACACCACAACCACCAATACCTCGTCGAAGAGAAGCTTGGGATACAACTAGCAATAGATCATCAAGTCTTTCAGTAGCTAGCACCGAAACAGAAAACTTTACTACCATGAGTAGGGAGTTTAATGCTTTGGTGCTAGCAGGAAACGATATAGATGTTAACGAACACAACGAGCCAATTAGTAACTTGGAGAGGATTAGGGAGGATGAGTATCCAATGGAAACTAATCCTTTGGCAATTGTTGCGGATAATAACCCGAGAATAGCGTCTCCAACTAGACGTGGTCCTGGTGGTCAGGAGACGAGTTTGATTAGTAGTACTAGTGCAAGTAACCATAGTGATGTGTCTTCTGTGAAGAAAGAGGAGGTGGAATCAAAGATATCGGCATGGCAAAACGCTAAGATTGCGAAGATTAACAATCGATTTAAGAGGGACGATTCGATCATCAATGGGTGGGAGAGTGAACAAGTTCAGAAGTCCACTTCTTGGATGAAGAAAGTTGAGGTAACTAAAATTATGATAATACAAATTTGGTGGATTGTTTTGAAAATTTTAACCTACATAAAAGATTCAATTTTAGTAGCACAAATTTTTTTTAGGTGTTTTAATTTTTGTTTCTTATATATAGTCACTTAACTTATTTTAACTGGTTATATTAGCAAAGTTAAGTGGCCTTTGACAACACTAACACTTAAGTTATAAAAATAATGGGATGATAACATTCAAGAGGAATATGATACTGAATTCTTTTTACTTAGAGTGGTAATACAGAAAATTGGATATATCAGTTGTGCTCTCGAGTTTTTTTAAATAAATTTGTGTTTTGTAGTTTTTGTAGTTTTAGAGAAAAAGAAAAGAAAAGAAAGAAAACTTAAATAAATTTGTGTTTTGTAATTTTTTTTAAAGAAGGTAAAGGAAAAGGATAAGGGTGGAAATGAAAATGAAATTTGAGGTAAAACTTTCCTCCAAAAATGAAAGGAAATGGAAGGATGGTAACGTTTTGTATGTTTGAAAAAACAAAATTTTCTTATTTTTTGAACTTGATCGTTTTGTATGTTTGAAAAAACAAAATTTTCTTATTTTTTGAACTTTAAACCTTTCGAACATGTTTAAATTATAAATGTATTAATTCTTTTCTTTTCTTCGCAACTCAAAAACACATAAACTTATAATTTTTTTCTTTTTTTTCTTCAACTCAACAACACAAATATTTCAATTAACTTTTTCAATCTTTTTTTTCTTTTACCTTTATTTTCTTCTTTTTTACTTTCTTTCCTTTTGGTCTAAAACTCAAAAACACAATGACGCACATTAAAAAATTTACTTAAAACTCAAAAGCACAATGACGCACATTAAAAAATTTACTTAAAAAAGCAGACACACACAACATAATGTGAATAACACGAAACCCACAACACTTGGTAACACGGCATAACACCAGCGTCAGCATCAACACCATCACCTAAAAAACGATGGATTAAAAATATATTTATAAGTCCGTCAACCTTTTCATAAAAGTTTAAGGTAAAATAAATTAAAGACAAGGTTATACTGTTATACTTATATATTATTACAATGACATATATACTGATCTGTTAACAATCTGTGATAAGTGTTGGCAAGTATATTATTTATCTAAAAATTAAAAACTTACACGCATGTTATTGTTCGATCAGTAACTCTCATAATAAACTATGGGTACAATTATCTGCCATAAATCATATTAGTGATTGTCTGATTGAGATGCTTAGCATTCAGATACTCAAATTATTCATTTGTTGTTTATATATATATTCTTTTGTCCCGGATTAATTATTTATATGTAAATACACTATATTAAACTTGAAAATAATGTGACTGTTATTATATCTGTAACTAGAGATTGTATCAGGAATTTTATTTTATATCTACCTTTTCCCTTTTTAAAATCATCACAAAAGCGAAACTTATCTTATATTCGGTCGATTTCAAAGTTGTTAACATGTTATTATCCTAGAAAGCTTTTTTCACTTTCAACCATTTATCATTAACGAGGTTATGAGATGATATCCTTTTGGTTACCACTTTTGCTTAAATCCATTTTGTACACGAAGCTTAAAATTCTACATAGCGGTGTTTTAAGTACTACTACTTTTTTTTTGAACGGCGATTATTATTAAAAGAAGAAACACTAGCAAGACGCTAGATTACATCGTAATGAGGTTTGGGCTTTTAAACCATTCGTCCCAACCAAAACGAGACTTGCATCTAGAACGACACCAATTGAAAGACATACAAACGACATCGTCAAACAAAGACGCCTTCTTAGGACTTTTTCTATCAAATAAGGTCTTATTACGAAAAGACCATAATATCCACCATAGAACATAAAAAACTCCTTCCAGCAGAATCTTATTCTTGCGAGGAAGGCGAACACTATCAACCCATTCCACCCATTCTTCAAAGGAGTCCCATTCCACAGCGTCTAAAAACCACCAACGAAGAATCTGACTAGCCACTTGACGCGCAATCGGGCAAGAAAAGAACAGGTGGGATGTCGTCTCCACTCCTTTGTTACATACACCGCATAAAATTGAGTCAATAAGAATGCCTCGACATGAGATTTTAAATCGAGTAGGTAGCGAGTTAGTCATCATCTTCCAGGTGAGGATATTTACTTTGATGGGAACCCACTTGTTCCATCTAGTTTGGAAATCTGCACCAGGTAACATCTTCTCATCAATCAGATTACGGGTAGAGGATACCGAGTACTCCTCTGATTTTTCCAGCTCCCACACCCACTTATCAGGAGACGAACTCAGACCTGTGACTTTTAACATATTCACCATATTAACAAACTGCTCCATCTCTATACCGCTTCTGGGAAGTCTACGAAAAGAATCATCCAAAGTTGTATGAGCCAATTTCCTTCCAACAGTGATTTGTTTATTATCCTCAAGGGCGTATAAGCGATGAAACCTAACTTTAAGCATACCCCCATCACACCACTTATCCTCCCAAAATTTTGTATCCTCCCCATTCCCTATTTTCCTCCGAAGATATTGCATAACATTTATCCCTTTATTCAATAACACATTTAACTCCTGAACAATACCCAGCCAACAGGAATTATACCCACCTGATAAAGACATACCAATTTTTCCGTTGACCCCGTGAATAGCTTGAATTACTCTAGACCAGAGAGTTTGTTTTTGAGTGAAAAAACGCCACACCCATTTAAATAATAAACCACGATTCATCGCATATAAACTAGAGATGCCTAACCCTCCTCTATCTTTAGACGTTAAGGCTTTCTTCCAGTTCACCCAAAGAGCTTTCTTGCTGTTGCAATCATGGCCATTGAAGAATCTGTTTCGTAAAGCTTCAATTCTATTCAGGACACCACTCGGAGCTTTAAATAAAGACATATGGTATAAAGGCATGGAGCCTAAAACCGATTTGACTAAAGTAAGGCGGCCTCCAATTGATAGGGTTTTCATCTTCCAAGTTGATAACCTCTTCTTTACTTTCTCCACAACGGCATCCCAGAATTCAATCCGGGACATATTCCCACCCACAAGCGTACCCAAATACATAAAGGGAATTTTTAAAACCAAGCATCCCAGCTTCAAAGCAGCTCTGTGAATTAACGTACTATCCACATGAACCCCTAAAATTTTACTCTTGCTCATATTGATACGTAAACCGGAAACCTTGTGAAAGCATTCAAGAACATGAGTTAAGGTGTTTATGTTAGTCTCACTCCATTGGCCAACAAAAACCGCGTCATCCGCAAAAAACATATGAGACAAATTTACCAACCCACCCCCTAACTTAATACCTTGAAACATACCCGCGTCGACAATACGTTGGAAGGATAAATGCAAACTTTCCATAATCAGAATAAAAAGAAAAGGCGATAACGGATCACCTTGCTTAAGGCCTCTTCCAAATTGGAACTCTTCCGTGGGGCTGCCATTCACAATAATAGATCCCCTCGAAGACGTGAGACACCCTTGAATCCATTTGCACCACTTATCCCCAAACCCAAACTTCCTAAGAACTTCGTCCACGAAATCCCACCTAACCGAGTCATATGCTTTTTCAAAGTCTACCTTAAAAATGAGAGCTTGTTTCTTCTTTATCTTGCACCATTGAATCACTTCATTGAGAATAAAAGGCCCGTCAAGAATCTGCCTATTAGCTACGAAAGCTGATTGGACCTCATTAACAATATCATTCAGGACACCCGTAAGTCTATTCGCTAAAATTTTAGCAATGATCTTGTATAAGCTCCCAATCAAACTAATAGGTCTAAAGTCATTGACTAAATTCGCGTTAGGGATTTTAGGAATTAACGCAATAAAAGACGAGTTACACCCCTTAGGAATATCAGAATGCATAAAGAAAAATCTCACAGCTTCGATCACATCCTCATGAATGAGATACCAATATCTACGATAGAATCCGAAAGTAAATCCATCCGGCCCGGGAGCTTTATCCATACCACAATCCCACACCGCCGTTTTAATCTCTTCGTTGGTTATCTCCTTCTCTAAATCTCTAACCTGGTCATCCGAAATTCTCTTTGGAAAGTCCATATCAATGCTCGCCGTTTTATTGTCCGGATTACAGAATCTATCACAGAAGTGTTTTAAAAACTGATTCTTAACCTTATACGGATCTTCAACCCAAACACCATCCACCATAAGACCGCGAACACTCAAATTATTGCGTTTTTTATTAAGCATACCATGGAAAAAACGAGAATTTTCATCTCCTTCAATGGCCCACTTAATTTTTGCCTTTTGAGCTAATTCCTTCGATTTAAGCTCGCCAATTTTGTATAATTTGTTAATGACATCTGTTCTTTTGCATACTTCTACATCCCCTCCATTTTAAGTACTACTACTACTACTTAAACCTTTTGGACTTTCCATATTTTAAGAATTTAAGGCCTCCAATATTATAAAACCCCCTTATTTACGGAACTAGAGGGTCTCGTAGTGTCACAGGACACCAATTAAATTTTGCTCTGTAGTGTTAATTTTTTTTTAAAACTTGATTTTGTCTAAATGCATCGAGTCTCAAAAACTTGTGTCAACTATTATAGTTTAAATTTTTTGGTGTACCCGATCCCTTTTGATCATGGTTCAATCCATGATCACCGATTTCTAGCTTCACATCTTTTGTTTAAGGAAATAATTCGTTTTGTACTTTTTCGTAACAACCATCCTAAAAATAAAGAAAGATGAGGAAAGAAATAATTATGTGAACACATCTCATCAAGATATTATTAGACTTCAACAAAACAAGATTTCTGAATAGTAAAATTTATAAACCTAGTCAAATTTTATTTTTTAATCAAAATTTATGGACATACTAAATTTTTTTATTTTCAAGGCCATTTCAGAAGTGTCTCTAACAACTGTCGTGTCATTTTTCCACAACTATCAAAAGTTTGTTCAAGGTGTTTTTTTTCTTTTTCTTCTTCTTCTTCTTTTATTTTTTTAACTTCTTTTTCTCCTTCTTCTTCTTCTTCTAATCGCGTACAATTAGTTCTCATTTGTCTAATATTACGATATATTATTTGTTAGTGATCATTTTTTTTAGAACGGCAACTAACCATCTCATAATATACACACCGACTATCTCACAGTCTTAAGCATGACTTGAACCCACAATCATTTGGTTAGAGAGTTTCTCACACAACTAGAATTACCATTGTGACACAACCCTTTTGGTTTGTTAGGTAAACCCAACAGGGTAGTCCACTGGTTAGCAGTTGGGCTTTGAAATCCAAATAAAAGAGCTAGGTTCAGTAAGTCTTATATGTCTGTTAAAGGTGCCATCACGTTAGTTTTTTACCTTATAACATTTTTATAATACAAATTTTGAAAAACACCTCCCAACCATAACACATGTTATAGACGCCAATGGGTCACAGTTTTTATTTTCTTTTCATTTTCTTTAAAACAAACACATTTTAATAAACTAAAAATAAAATTACAATACATAAATAAAATATGACATTTTGCTAAAAATAAAAATACAATACATAAACAAACAACATTTCATCTCGTTCTTGTCGTTCTTGATACGTTGCCAAAGATGATCCACAAGATCATGTCGGAGGTGGTTATGTACATCTTTTTCACATGGTTCCTTTTGTTTCCTTTTGTGTATATCGCATCTCTTGACCCATGTACATGGCATTGGTTATGAGACTAGCATATATCTCGTTAAATTCACTTATTTGGAATATTTGATCTTTTAGTATCATGTTATGCAATACGAAGCAACAAGCCAACAATATATAATGCTATGTATCTTGCTCACCTAGTATAGTAAGCACGTACGGATTATGCTATAATCCCCCAACGACCTTGTAAACACCAAAAGCTCGTTCCACATTTTTTCTTGCTCTTTCTTGAGCCATCTTAAAATTCAAAACACGTTGGTTTCGTGCAAACGTATATGATTTGACAAAAGTAGGCCAAGTGGGATAATTAACGTCGACTAGGTAATATCCTTTTGTGTATGTTTTACCATTCACTATATATGGTAATATGGAATCTCAGGAGCGACATCGTCAATGAGGTCGTTGAACAAATCTGAATGATATGGAACATTCAGGTCGTTATTTGCACCCGCTATACAAAAAAAGCATGTCAAATCCACAAATCATGTGAGGCAAGCATTATTGTCAGATATTTGTGATAGCCCGTTTTGAATTGCCTTTAGTAAGAAGACAGAAAATTCCTCCATTCTCAATACATACAATCTATACAACCAAACATACCCAGGAACCCATGATAAGTATCATATTTTTCATATATACTCAAAGTATCATTAGGTGAAGGGTTTTAAATACTCCTCCAAGTATAAATCCCATATACATGCGGTAAAGTTTTCCAAACTCTCGCGACTAAAATGTTCACCAATTTGTAAATATTCATCAAAAGCGCCAAGTGTTGTCCCGTATGCTAATTAGCGTATAGTGGACATGCATTTCATTATAGGACTAATATTCATTCTACAAGCGATATTTGGCCATGACCTAAAAATAAAAAGTGCTCAGGAATAGCTTTAACGTTATAGTTAGTTATACCTTCAACTATTGATAAAAAATAGTTTTGAACTCATTCGGAACCGTCGCATAAAATTCCTTTAAGGGGTATTTTGCATTGTCGCCAAAATAATCTTCCATAAGGCGTATTCCGGCACCTAAATAGTCTTTTGTTATAGGTGTCCAAGTGTTTGAACTAGTGGCTTCGGTGTCATCAAAAGGTCTTTATGTTGTTTATGGTAATCGTACAACCGTAATAATTTTTCGGATTGCTTTTTGTCAGAATAACTCATAATGAAATAGTATGAAATGGAGAAAATTGAGTGTCTGAGATTGTTTGTATGGTATACCTAAACCAAGTGTTTTATTTTGTTTGTATGGCAAAAATGAATATCTATTGAAAAAAAAATGTGGCTTTTTAAAAATGTGACCATTGCATCACTCAAATTCAAAATAAATAAATAAAATAAGGCCGCCAACCGAATGGCGAAACTATCTATAACGTGGGTATGGCGGTGGTACTGCATGGCGGCGCCATAGGTGCCCAAAAGGCCCTATAACTGCCTTGCACCGTGCACTCTAAGAGGTTCTAAGTTCGAATTACATAAGCTACAATTTCCTAGCCACCTTCCCTAACCATAGTAATCCTTGAGAGCTACAGTAATTCACACTCCATGTGTGATTTGTGTAGTCCGGGCTTTACTTGTAATGTCACCAAAGGTGGCTCGGTTGGGTTTCTGTGATCGACAACAGTCACAACACACAAAAAAAAGAAGCAAATAAGATAAGTTGTATAATTAATGCACTCTTATATGAACTCGAAAATGCCAAATTTAATGAAAATATTGACGTTCAACTACAAACAAAGTAGTTCTTTCTCATGTTATGCAAATTTCTCATATCATGTGTTTCGTGTAGAGAAAATTGGATGAAAAACGAGCAAAAGCAATGGAAAAGATGCAAAACGACGTGGCAAAAGCGAAAAGAAAAGCAGAGGAAAGACGAGCAACAGCAGAGGCCAAAAGAGGAACCAAAGTGGCTAGAGTTTTGGAAATAGCCAACTTAATGAGAGCTGTTGGTCGAGCTCCTACAAAGCGCTCTTTCTTTTAACATCGCCATATCACAAACAAACAAACAAACAAAAACAGATTATTAGTTTTTGAATAATGTATGCATGTATGTTATAGTATTTCAATGTTTTTTGGACTCAATTGTGCCCGTAATTAAGCTAGGGGAAAATCTAAAGATGGTGTACCCTAAAAATACAAGCCTTGGAGATGCACTGATGCGTGTTTTGGTTAATTGCACACGATGAATACCGTATTTGAGTGTGTTAGCATCATCTGGAAGCTTGTCATCAAGAGAACTTTTTGTACAGTCTTTTTGCTAGAACTACTTATTCTGTAAGTGTAAACAGTTTATTGATACGTTACTAGAGCTAGAACTTTGTATGTGTAATATATTGTATGCAACATGTTGCTAACTAATATAGGTTCGCTTGCTATATCTGTTATGTCCTACACTATATATTGATGCTAGATTTCTTAAAGTCTCACGTTTAAAGAGAAGGGGGTATCGCCGTATCGGTGATTGGTTGTTATTCAAACTTGGAGGCCGGACTACTTGAAAGGTTTACGGTCATGATCATATATAATTAATACGCATATTTGAACTTTAAGTTAAACTAATGAGATGAAATCTTAAGATCAATTAAGTGATCTAAAGTATATCAATTATTAAACTTCTCAAACTTTTTCCATCAGACACTGGACCCTATAGGACTATTTTACATGGAAAAATCTTTAGGAAAGATCACCAACTTCGTTGGTTCTCATTTTGCTTTGACCAGAATCTTGGTGTTATAGATTTATGGTTTTTGGTTAAAAGGTACCTTAGATACATCTTGGATACCGCTAATGGAAGACCTCGTTTTATGTATGACTACATACTTAGCTTCTTTGACAGCGATCAGCATGGTATTATTGGCAAATCTATAGCTACAATCATACTTTTCACTAAATAAACTTTGTATAATTCAGTATTACAGTATAAAGTAAATCATGTAGCCTATTATGTGTTTCTCTATTCAGAATCAGTGATGTCCTTTGTTTGAAAAGGAAAGATGATTAGTTGAATGGGTTCAACAGATTTATTTTATTGTCAAATGGATATACTGTGTATACGTAATCAACAACCACGGCAACACGTAAATGATAAGGTATTGTAATAGTATAGTTGTCGGGTCATTTGGTGCAAGTAATATACAAAAGCATGGAGTCAGTAAGTATGGTTCTTGTTAAGAAAACAATTACACTTGTAAAAGGACATCCCAATCAAGATTTTTTTATAATCAAAACCAAAAGATAAAACGCGTTTTCCCAATTTTAATAACCGCTTTTTTAATATAGCTCTAAACTACTCCAATCAGTTGTTAAAAATGACATGAAATTAAGCACTTAATTGTTGATAGAGGACCCATGATAAGAACATTTACATATTCAAATCTTCTAGATCCACCCACTACAGAAAAGTTGTGTTAAATTAATTAAGAAAAAACAAGACAGGAAATATCAAGGAATTGGGTTAATTACTCAAAACACTTTATTATGTCACATTGCATTTCAAGATCTTGTTTATCTTTATTAGTGCATATTTTGTCCATATAATTTAACACTTATTTGTATAAACCTAAAAAGTGCCCAAAGCCCACTTTAGATTATCTATTTCAAATGTCAGATTATGATCAAAGGGTCCAAAATCTTCATGGTGATGAAGATATTAGGGATGTGCACGCCTTGACTTCACCATATTATCCTCATTCCATGGCAACTAGTGATCGAGCTTCACGTGGAGATTTTTCAAATATGAGTGTTACTAATAGCACACTAGTGCTAGCAGGATCCTCAATAGCGAGTAGCACAGTTGAAAATGATGTTGCTAGCAATTGGGATTACGGATTGCATCCTTCAGCGTCTCCCACACGAGGAGATAGTACTTCTGTTGTCACTCATGTTGGTAGAGAGGTGGCAGCGTCCGTTAGAAACGTTAAGAAAGAGGAGGTTGAATCCAAGATAACAGCTTGGAAGAATGCTAAGATCTCTGAGATTAACAATAGGTTTAAACGTGAGGATACGATAATCAACGGTTGGGAGAACGAACAGGCTCAGCAGTCCACTTTACGGATGAAGAAAATTGAGGTAAAGAGCATGATATGCACATTCATACCCTTGAAAAATAAATTTGCAGTGCAAATAAGTTTTAAGCATATCCTTGAAAAAGTTTCTTATGATAGAGTATTCTCTTTCCAAAATCCATAATTTGTCACTAATAGAGCTACAGAGAAGCCAAGATGGGCAGGTTGAGTAATAGGTCAAAATGGGTAAAGTTTGTCTCTATAAAACGGATCGGGTAAGATTGAACCCAAACACACAGTAGTTTATTTGCATAAAACTAGTTAGTAGATTTGTTGACTATTGGGTAATTTCCGCTACACCTTTTTTTTTTTAAAGTTAATCTTTTATTTACACGTTTGTCGCATTAAAAATAAAACATATCTCTAATCGACCTCTTCTAGCCCACATCAAGCTACTAGCTATAGATGATAGGTCAAGTTCTGCATACTATATTCGGCTCAAGTTCTACATCATGATCAAACACTCTTTTGTTTCACTCTTTTGTTGATGCAGAGAAAGCTAGAAGAGAAGCGAGTACGAGCAGTGGAAAAGATGGAAAATGAGATAGCAAAAGCGCATCAAAAAGCTGAAGAAAGGAGAGCATCGTCAGAGGCCAAGAGGGGAGGCAAAATTGCTAGGGTTCTTGAAGTAGCTAACTTGATGAAAGCTATGGGAAGGTCTCCTGTGAAGAGCTCATTTTTTTAGAGCCTCTTGACTATCTTATTAGTGCATGATCGATAAAGATTGGAGTACTAAGGAGTACCCTATAAGACTTCAACTACTTTTATATATTAATTATGTTTATCTTGTAATTTAACAAAATTTCCCATTGTTTGATGTATTAATGTTTGTGAGATTGTATCTTGTATGGTATTTGCAATGTACAAGATGCTACTATTTGAGATTAATAATGTACATATTATTATGTGAAAGTGTCAATATTGTTGTTCACCATGTAAACACTGGATAATGACCAAAGTCGAGATGATTAGTTTGTAAATTTTGTAAGTTTAGATGGTGTTTCTTTGTTAACAATAAAGCCTACATTACATACTTACCAACGAGTCTTTCATCTGGTTGTACATGTGAGATGGTTATGTCCCTAACTAAGAGGTTGTGGGTTCATGTCCGCGAAGGATGAAAATGAAATTATTGTGGCTGTGTGAAAATGTATACTATTGTAACTAGCAGGGTACCCGCGCAATGCTGCGGCGGGTACCCGATGACTAATGTTGTAGCGAACAAATGTTTTTTCTGTTCTACGTTTTTTCTAACAGTAACTTTAAAAATAAATGTCAACTTTTAGATAAAATAACTATAAGCGTTCGACTGTGTATAGCGTTCTACAATATCTAAGTTTGTTAATTTTGTGAGCGTCGTTTAGAGATAATACTCCGTAGTAAGGTAACAACGCATAGTGACATGTAATAGTTTTTGTGCTGGTCTAAACATGTTCGATGGCAGCGCTTAAAACTTTTATAAGTTTAAATATGTGTGCAGTAACGGTTTCTTTTGATTACATATGGGAACAAACGATCATCGTTACAACTGAACCACTAACATTTTCCTTCACTTTTCGCTTTTAACTATAGGTATTTAATATAGACCGAAATAAAAGAGACCTTTACAAATTGTCTACTTTGACCTTTTATTGTCGATAGAACTTCATAACAAATGTTCAGTCGTTAGTTTCTTCTAATTAATTGAACTATAGCCATGTGTCATATTTAAATGTATATGCTATATATATATCCATTCGAATGTGTGTCATTTTTTTAATTTTTTATACAAACCATAATCACAACAATTAAGCATCTACAATTCACTTGCAAATAGAGAACTGTAATTTTTTCCCACAATTTTGTACTCGTATTAGTTATTTTTTTCCCACTTGTGTGTATATGTGTATTGTGTCCAGCGTGTGTCTATTTGATCATCGGTTATCACGTCCTCATATTAGTATTAGTATGGGTTAATTCTACGTATAGGTAATGAACTTTCAAAAATTTTCAATGTTAGGTAATTTACTCTAAAAAATACTATGTTAGGTAACCAAACTTTGTGCAACCTTCAAAGTTAGGTAATATTACCGGCTATGCTTATAGGGCCCACATGTGACGTCATATTTATTATTATTATTATATTCCTTTTCAGTTTTTAACACAAATGGTCCTTGTGTTGCGCAAGGCTTTACAAATTTAGTCATTTTTTTCACAAATGGTCCTTCTTACACAAAATCGTCCTTGTGTTGCGCAAGGCTTACACAAATGGTCCTTGAGTCCGTTTTTCTTCCGGTTTTTACGTTTTCGTCCGTTTTTCTTACGTTTTTTCCGTTTTGGTCCGTTTTTATCCGTTTTTCTTACATTTTTTTTCCGTTTTTCTTACGTTTTTTACGTTTTCGTCCGTTAATCTTACGTTTTTTTCCGTTTTCATATGTTTTTGTCCGTTTTTCTTACGGTTTTGTCCGTTTTACTTACGTTTTTTACGTTTTCGTCCGTTATTCTTACGTTTTTTTTCCGATTTCATACGTTTTTGTCCGTTTTTCTTACATTTTTGTCCGTTTTTCTTACGTTTTCGTCTGTTATTCTTACGTTTTTGTCCGTTTTATCCGTTTTTCTTACGTTTTTTCCGTTTTTGTCCGAATTTTTTATTTATTTCGAAATTTTTGTCCGAATTTTTTATTTATTCCGAAAAATAAAAAAAATAAAAAAAGTTCAAAATTTTTGTCCCATTTTTTTTTCTTTTTTGTCCGAATTTTTTATTTATTCCGAAAAATAAAAAAAATAAAAAAAGTTCAAAATTTTTGTCCCATTTTTTTTTTCTTTTTTGTCCGAATTTTTTATTTATTCCGAAAAATAAAAAAAAATAAAAAAAGTTCAAAATTTTTGTCCCATTTTTTTTTCTTTTTTGTCCGAATTTAAAAAAAAATAAAAATAAAAAAAATAAAAAAATTCAAAATTTTTGTCCGACTTTTTTTGAACTTTTAATATTTTTGACAAAAATTCAAAATTCAGACAAAAAAAATTCGGACAAAAATTTTGAACTTTTAATATTTTAAAAAAATTCGGACAAAAAAGAAAAAAAAATCGGACAAAAAATTCGGACAAAAATTTTGATTCTTTTTTTTTAATTTTTTAATTTTATTTATTTTTTTAAAAAAATTTGGTCAAAAAAAAATCGGACAAAAAATTCGGACTAAATAAAAAATTCGGACAAAAAAAAAGAAAACGTACAAAAACTAAGGAAAATGAACGAAAACGGATAAAAACGGAAAAAAAGGGAAAAAAACGTAAGAAAAACGGACAAAAACGTAAGAAAAACGGACAAAAAACAAGAAAAAACGTAAGAAAAACGGACAAAAACGTATGAAAACGTAAGAATAACGGACGAAAACATAAAAAAACGTAAGAAAAACGGACAAAAACATAAGAAAAAACGGACAAAAAACGGAAAAAAAAAAAAAAGTAAAAAAGAAGAAAAACTGACAAAAATCATATGAAAACGGAAAAAACGTAAGATTAACGGATGAACTTGCTTATTTTAGAAAGTTCGTTACCTAACATTGGAAATTTTAAAAAGTTTGGTACAATGGTAACCGGTTGCACCGGTTACAAGTTGCAATGATAGCCCATATTACCTAACATTGAACAAAGATTAAAGTTTCATTACCTAACATTGTATTTTTTTGAGAGTAAATTACTTAACATTGAAAATTTTTGAAAGTTCGTTACCTATATGTAGAATTAACCCTATTAGTCTTTGTTTTTCTCGGATTGTTGGACATGTATATAACTGAGATCATATACAGTTGAAACAAATTACGAAAAATCATACTAACAAAGAAAGCAACTTTTGAGACTCCAATAAAGTCGTGTACGCATTGTTTGATTCTTTTAACAAAAACCATGAAAGTATACATGAACAGGATTTCCACTGTCCACTTGCATCGAGCCCATCAAAGTATACATATAAATCTCTCTCTTTTGAATATGTATTTTTTCAAAATATCAACTAATAAAACAAATAAAATTAAACATAAAACTCATGTTAAAACTATTTTCGTGAAATGTGAATTCAGCATACAAATTTGCAAACTCAATTATCAAAGACATGAACACAACTTTGCTTATTTTAAAGCTAGCAAAAATACACAAGAAACTCATGTAAAAACTATTTTTAGTGACTAATCGTGAAAGCAAGCACTAAAACAATATCAAACAAGTCCATGTTCAAAACCCATGCAAGTATCATAAGCGTCAAAAACATCAAACTTAAGTATCTAAAGCCTCAAAAGCTTAGGTTCAAGAAGTAAAAAAAGAACCACATGCTTAAGATATAACAAAACCAATAAACAATGCATCAACATAGTTGCCTTTCAACTTCTATTTAGATGCAAATGTTGCAGTGGCTATAGTTAAACTAAGATCTTTGATAAAAACATATGAATCTAAAAATATAATACATGAAACTTGAAATATGTATGAAAAAAAAAAAAAAAAAAACGTGTGCATCTAACAATAAAAAACCAAAAACGTATGGATCTATTAAAAAACCCAAAAAAAGTATGAATCTAACCAAAAAAAAAAAAGAAAAAAGAAAAAATCAAAGAAACGTGTAGATCTAATAAAAAAAGGCCAAAAAACGTACGAGTCAAACAAAAAAAAACCAAAAAACATATGGATCTAACAAGAATAAACAAAAAAACCAAAATACGTATGGCGGTAGTAAGGGTCTCGATGGTGGTGGTAGTAAGGGTCTCGATGGGGGTGACGGTTCGTTTGGGGGTAGCATTTGGCGGTGGTGTTGGAGGCGGAGTGTGTGTTTTTTATATGTTAAAATTGGCTTTTATAAAATTGAATGTTATAAAATAGGCTTTTATGAAATGGGCTGTTACAAAGGTTTTAATTGACTGTTACAAGATGGGCTGTTACGAAATATATTGCACATAAAGATACTTCAATTTTCAGTTGTAACTTTTAATTATATTGTACGTATAAAGTTTATAGAAAATTTAATACCAATCTTTCCGTAATAAGTAAGTGAAAGTGTCTGAATTTTAAGCCTTTCTAATTATAGAATTGTCCTAAATGCATTATAATGTAGTAAAGATTGTTCATAATCTTTTGAGTTAATTACATAAATCGTCCTTGTGGTTTGCCGGATTTTACGGATCATATCTCTGTGCTTTTTTTTAAGCGGGTCATGTCTATGTGGTTTTTTATTTTTACGGATCTTACCCAATTTTCGACTAAAGTCCAAACGATCGTTAAAAAAGTCCTAACTTGACATTGATGGAATAACGTGGGGGCTAACCTTGTAATTTGGGTTTTCCCTCTCAAAATACAACCCACAAGGACGATTTAATTTAGGGATAATTACTAATATGCTCCAGTTGCCCAAGTGCTAAGCTTATATGCCCCGATCTCACAAAATTATCCCCTTAGACCAGGGCAACTTGGTTAGCCAACTACGGGATGACACGTGTCCAACAAAAATACTTGATACGATGTATTTTTTTTTTATTATTTTTTTTGGCAACTTGTCATTTTTTGGGCAACTAATAGAATATTTCGGTCATTTTACACCATGCTCTCACTATACCAACTGAATATAAACCTCTCACAACCCTCTACCCTCTCCTCCAGATAAATCACAACTCACACCACCACAACCACCCAACAACCCGACGCCACCACCATCCGACGCCACCACCACCTGACGCCACCTCCACCGGACTCCATGAACACATAGCAACTGAACAAAATCCCTAATGAGAACAAGGTAAATCTCGTTTCTATACACTTATATGACATGGCTTTGAAGTGGCATAAGCAGCTTCAAAGCATAATTCGTGGAAATCTGCCTTGGGTGAAGTACAAAGAGGTGATTTTGAAAAGATTTGATGAAAAAGATTATAATGCACAAAAGGTGTTTGAGGAAATGCCAGTTAATAAAAATCTCAAACAAGAAGGTACTATTATTGTAATTTTATAATAACATACTCATGAAACTTAATGAATAAAGGCATTGAGGACACATCTAACAACATTTGCAATTTGTATCTTTTATTGTTGAATTTAGGGTTTAGTGTGTGAAAATTAGTGTTCTGTCGGTGAATGTGTGTGAAAGTTAGTGTTCTGACGGTGAATGTGTGCGAAAGTTAGGGTTCTGTCGGTGAATGTCTATGAAAATTAGGGCTCTGTCGGTGAATGTGTGTGGAAATTAGTGTTCTGTCGGTGAATGTGTGTGAAAATTAGGGTCTAGTGTGTTGTGTGTGTGAAAATTAGGGTCTAGTGTGTAGCGTGTGTGAAAATTAGGGTTTAGTGTGCCGCATGTGTGAAAATTAGTGCTCTGTCTGTGAATTTAGTGTGTGAATTTGTTGTTGTTGTGACAGAGGAAAGATGAGTTACGAGGAAGAGAAGAAGTGTTCGTTGTGTGCTGAAGAGATGGATTGGACTGATCAGCAGTTGAATCCGTGTAAATGTGGTTATGAGGTTTGTCGTTTACGCTTATTTTTTTGTAGTTTATGTTGTTAAGCTAGTTTGTTTAATTCAGAGCGGCGTTTTTGATTGCGTTTTGGAAGTGATTCTCTTTATACGTATAGTTAGATACCAATAGTTCTGAGAAAACTATTTTTGAAAGGTGTAAACCAAGCACTACCTAAATTATGCGTTTTTTTATATAGGTTATATTGTTTATGAGGTTGTTAACTGGTTTGTGATTTGGAAGTGTTATCTATGAACGTGGATAGTTAGAAAATAGTGTTTGGTGAACCATTCGAAAAAATAGTGATTATTTGCTTTTTCATAAAGAGGCATAATTTGTGTTGCAAACGCCACACCAAACACTACCTAAATTGTGCGCTTTTTATATAGGTTATAACGTTTTGATATAATTGTTAATGTGGATTGTTAGGTTGTTCGGCATATGTTGGTATTTAGCTGTGTTATTATATTGGTTGCTATGAAATGTTTCTTATATGGCGCATTTAGTTAATGTACCATTTGTGATTATTATAAGGCTAGCGACTGTTAATGAGGTTTGTAAAAACTTTATTTAGTCTTACATTTTTTGTGTAATAGATTTTGATGACATATTTAGTCTGTAATTCTGTACGTTAGTTGTTAATATCCACTAAAGAGCTTTTTAGATGTAGGGATGTATGAAACTATTAATGTCTGGTATTTACACTGCAAAACTTATATGATAGCATCGTATTCGTCTCAAATTAGGATTGTTTAAGTTTGCACATTTCTTGCCTTTAGAGTTTGGCAACCATGTCGAGTTATAGCAAGTACTGTTTCAAGGAGATTAACCTTCATTTCAAACTGAATAATGTGAAGGTTATCAGCTTTTATCAGCTTATGGTATATATTTTTGTACAACATATGGCGTAAAAGTACTTTTGTGGCTTAGTAGCAGTCAGCATCCTAATTATACTGTGGGCTATTTTGATCCCATTACGCTTTGGATGCAGGTATGTATCTGGTGTTGGCATCACATAATGGACATGGCGGAGAAGGATGCAACAGAAGGGCGTTGTCCTGCATGTCGGACACCCTATCATAAGGATAGGGTTGTAGGCTTGGAAACAAATTTTCAAAGGTTACTATAAGCTCGGATGTCCATTTGTTTTATTGTTTAGTTTGATATATAGAAATATAACTAGGGGTGCAAACGAGCCGAGCTACTCGCGAGCTACTCGAGCTCGACTCGATAAAAAGCTCGAAACGAGCCGAGCCTTGTCGAGCTCGAGCCGAGCTCGAGCCTGAAAATCAACTCGTTTACTTATCGAGTCCGAGCTCGAGCCGAGCTTGTGAAGATCGATAAGGCTCGTCGAGCCTTATCGAGCCGACTAATATTTAGATAATACAAATTTAACTCCAACCAATTTAGTAGCCGAATAAACAGCCCATGTTCTTTTGCGATTATAATCGGTAGACACAAAGCCCAATTACAAACTTTTGATAATCTTAGCCAGCCCAATATCTACAACCCTATCTGGATATAAGCAAATCACACGCCACATTTTATCCTAACCCTAAAACACACATCTTATTTTATCTGCCTCCTTTCTCACCTCTTCATCTCACTCAATCAATCCAATCATAAGTCTGCTCATCATCTCCAAATCTCATATTATCTCATCTCAGCTCCATCATCCATCTAAAATCCGAACACAACCAAATAAAATATCACACGATAATACAACCTAACTAGATTTCGTCATATTCTGCACCATACCGAATCAAGAGAACATGTTTAAGGCTTCAAGATCAGTATATAGTGGTCTCGGGTAGGTGATTATTTTCGTGTGTTTTGTTTTTGGTCTTGGTCTTCAGTAGTGGAACGAAACAAGAAAATGATTTTAACATGTTTGTTATAAATCTTTTCATTCTTTGTTTCGGATATTAATTAGAAGCAAAGCTTCAACAGGATTCTGTGATGATTATTGTACAACTAAAAAAAATCTTTAAAAGATTGAAAACAAAGTTGCACAAATCTGAGATATCTTGTATTTTTAAGTTCGTGTCTGTGATGATGGATTTGATGTTGTGTGTTGTTGTCGATGGGTTTAGGTAGGGATGGATTTGTTATTGATGTTGTTGGGTTGTAGATATGGTGAAATGAAATCTATCTGTATGCACTTTCGATTTCATTTCTTTTTCTTTTAAATCTTGTTTGTTTTATTTTCTAAATTAAGGCTTCTTTAATCTGGAACATGATCGCATATTATGAACATCTAAGGGACTAATCGACTATGATGAGCCAATAACAGACCTATAAAATTTGAATGAGGATTTGCTAAAATTGAGATTGGCAAGTTTGAGCCTTATCGAGCCGAGCTCGAGCTTTGTGAAACCTTATCGAGCCGAGCTCGAGCACAAAATTAAAGGCTCGGATCGAGCCGAGCTCAAGCTCGAGCTTGTTAAAAAACTGAATAGCCGAGCTCGAGTATAGTAAAGCTCGGGCTCGGCTCGGCTCGTTTGCACCCCTAAATATAACAAGTGCTTTGTGCACACAGGGTGGCTAGCATTAGTTCAAGTCGTAAACAAAAGGTAACAAAGGCGAAGCCAAAACAAAATGAAGGAAGGAAGGACCTTAGCAATGTTCGAGTAATTCAGCGAAGGATGGCGTATATCATTGGACTACCTGTTGAGTATGCATATGAAGAAGTATGCTACTTTCAAACTTCTCTTTCATGCTTATCTGTTGTCTCATTTTGAGCATGAATGATCAGTTTTCACAATTATGGTGGAATTCATCGTTCTTTTTTAGTTTTTAGTATGTATCATTATTGATAATAAGTTACTTTTTGGATGCAGCTATTGGAGCGTAAATAATACTTTGGCCAATATGGAAAAGTAACAAAGGTTTCCCTTTCTCGGACGGCGGGTGGTACTCTTCAGCAGTTTACCAATGACACTTGCAGTGTGTACGTTACAGTTTTAACTTTGCATACTCAAGTTGCTTATATAATGTCTAAAATAATAAACACCCATGATGATAGCCACTTAAAGACATTTAATTCTCTAATAAGATACAGTTTTTAATTGTGTCCTTTCAGTTACACCTAGTCAAGCTTTATAACTTTGTCTTTTTGTAATAATCAATATGTTGCCTCTTTGGCTCTCACTCTCTGCTGTTTCTTTATCTATGATACTGTTCAGCCTCCCACCAGATATTTTGACACATTTAGGATAGGTTTCCGTGACTTGTGAGTTATTCAGATATATTTTCCTGTGAAATATCAGGGTACCTTTACTAAATACATTTCATATTCTGTATATGAATATGAGCAACCCATCTTCAGTATGCAAGGATTGATGATGGTATTGGCAAAATGGAAATAAGAAATATGGGAAAATGAGCTAAACATTGGGCTTTTTTGTGTTTATCATTTTCATTGTGTAGATCCATTATGGGAAGCTAGATAATCGGGCTTTTCTGTAAGTCTGTAACTTCTGTTTGCTTACACTTTTTCTTTAGTATTGTCCTTTTTAGTCATTTTACCACCAGTGTACTTTGAAACAACATAAGCTAATCCAAACACTTTTTGAATAGGCGTGTTTTGATAATACATAAGCTCATAAGCTTCTTTTGTAAAAAAGCCTAAGCTCTTACCCTGACACTTGCACTTGTATGCAATATTCGTCGGTAATTTAATTTCTTATTTACCTTTTTTTTAATTTAATTTTTACAGGGCATCATTTGGAACCGCGAAGTATTGTCATGCATGGCTGAGAAATACGGTAAATATGAGATGATTGAGTGTATCAAATCACTAATTTTAATATTACTTCATTTAAGAAGTTTCAGTTCAAAATTAGAAAAAATAAGTTGATATGAGAATTCTTTTTGCTGGTCAGTCTTGCAACAATCCTACATGTTTATATTTGCATACCATGGATGCTGAAGAAGATAGTTTTGGTAAAGATGAAGTAGCTGCAGTTCATACTAGGTATTAATCAAGCATATGCAGAAGTTCTATCTACTTTGATATTGACTATGGCTTTGTGTCTAATAATTTTTCTGTCGTGTCAACTTAACGCTATTTCTTTTGTAAAATATTTTTTATATCTGGAATAGGGTTCAGGAAATAGTTGGTGCCACCAAGTATCCGCCTAGGCGCTGTGGAAATATGTTACCGCCACCTATAGTTGAACAATCAAATAGCTACAGCACTTCAGCTGATTATATTGTGTAACACCCCCGAAAATCGGGTCCAGCGGAAGCATACATGTTTGGGTGCTACTAAATTGGTATCACAACACAAAGTATAAAGAATGGTTTTTATCTCAACCATTTAAAATAGGTTTCATATTTAAAAGTGATTCGTTTACAACATTGCAAAAAGGGTGCGGAAATGTAAGCCCATAAAAGGTTTCAAGTGGTCCCGAATATATCAGAGTCTTCTATGACCATGCCATGCCATGCCAAAAGCCTCCAGTAACGTGCTATTGCTTTATACATGAAAATACATGCTAAAGTGTCAACACGAGGTTGGTGAGTTCATAGAGTTTAGTGTAAAATGTAAAGCATTTGAATAACGATTTCCCGGCAAGGGCATTGTAAATCCACTTAGTCCCAAGTCCCGCCCATACAAGACTTGCAACCTGTGTGTTTACAACCCGCTGCCAAATAAGATTAGTTCTTGGTAAACATAAGTAATATATTGCTTGGTTAAGCGGTACACTCGTAATGACCATTACACTTGGTAGTATGTCCGTTACACTCGGTAATGTGACCGTTACACCCGGTCATGTGACCGTTTCACCAGGTCATGTGACCGTTACACCCGGTCCTGTTATATGTGTTCGTCCAGTACCCCTGGTCAATGTGTGTGTTATGTGTACATATAATGCATTCGAGTGAAAAATCAAGTATTACAGCCAAACAGTCAAATATTGAGTAAACAGTTCAGTACACCTGGTTAATGTGTGTCATGTATTCATATAACGCATTCGAGCAAACAATCAAGTATTTCAGCCAAGTAGTATGTTTGAGAAAAACAAATCACGTTTCAAGTAAAAACAAGCATTGAGTTTAAGTAAAAACGAGCATGTATTCTCCCCCAGAAACAGTTTAAAACCAGTAAAAGTAGGGGCCATGAACTCACCTTAGCTTGCAGCAACGCAAAAAATATCACAGTGGTCACAACTGGCATCAAGAGCTAAACACAACGATATCGAGGGTACAGGCACAACGGTGCCAGATCGACACAACCTAATATATATATACAGTTATTTCAGAATAAGTCTCGTAAAGTAAAAGAGTTTTCAAAAGACAAACGTCTTAGTTTTCGTGGATTACTCGTATCAAAGTTTGTAAAAAGTTTAGTGTTAACGTTTCGTGTGGTGGTAAGACAACATAGACTCAAGAATACTCACGCCAAATAGGAATAGAAAATCGACATAGTCGAGAAAAGTACGGATGAGAACTTGAGTCGGGAAAGGAATGACAAACGAGGTCAAGGAAAATAGTGACCAAAGAAAATGTCAACAAATTAGTCAATTAAT
Source organism: Artemisia tridentata subsp. tridentata (assembly GCA_021014915.2). Lineage (NCBI taxonomy): Eukaryota > Viridiplantae > Streptophyta > Magnoliopsida > Asterales > Asteraceae > Artemisia > Artemisia tridentata. The sequence goes on from CP139506.1 coordinate 158,533,304, forward strand.
ACGTTTTCGGTGTTTTCCCCATAATCCCAAATAGTTCGGCAATAATCAATAAAGTTTTGGAAAGGTAATTCAAGTTTTAAAAGAAAACTTAAATCACGATACTATAATAGACTAACTAAATTGTTTATTAGTTATTGGGTTTTACAATTTGTTACTAGTTAATTGCACATTTAATCCCGTTATGAGTTTAGTATATTAAATTTGTCTCAAGTCTATATTTAAATCCATTTTGGACCCGACCTTTAGCCCAACTAACAATCAAGTCCATATTTCATTTTATTCTAGACCATGTCCAGTTACTACTTTTATTACTCCAAATAATAAGTATTAACTTGGTCAAATGCATACTTCTTGTGGACTACGTATTTATTTTTATTTTTATGGCTCCAGTCTTGTGTGTATGTTAACTTTCATGAACATAATGACTTAAATAAATGTATGTCACAAATAAACTTAAAGCCTTCTAATTCACCGTGTGAGTTAAAACTAAATGCATCTGTATTTTGATCAAAGGACACAAGATATAATAATACTCTCGCACTTTCATTCGACATGGACTTTTTATCGATAAATTATTTTTGAATGTGTATATGTCTGTGTTAACGTTCCAAGTTATAAAGGATATAAGCTCAAGATGAGCAAGTTGACACAATGAACACAAGACCATGCTCCTTTGTGGGTCGTTAACCACAAGCACCTATGTGGTGTTTTTTTTTTTTTTTTTTTTTTTTTTTTTGAGCCGAGGTACAATGCGAACGCACCAAGAAATACTAATTTAATAGAAAAAGTATTATATCGAGACTAGACCAAGGTGCAAGAATAACAACAGGAACCACAAATAGCCGTTCTAAAAACACTATACCCCATCACTAGCAGTAATGGCGAGGAATAGCGTAGAACAAGGACGATACCGAGTTGACTCACAAACACCACTTTAATGATTTTTACCACACGAATATGAATCGAAGTCGTTTTTAATCGAGTTTTATAACCACGAAAACTAATAACTCAAATATGTATGTATATTCAGTTGTAAAATGATTTAAAAGCAAGATAACCAAAACGAATTGAGGGTTCGGCATACCAAAAGAATGAAAAGGATAAAAAGCGAGTAGATGATGGAGATGGTGATAGCCGTGGTGATCGTGGGTGGCGGCGGCTTCACGGCGGTGTAACTCCAAACACGACCAAACAAGCTCCTCTTGCTCCGATCTTTTCCAGAAATGTTGTAGGGGCTTCGATCTATGCGTCGGCTAAGAAAGAAGGGTGGCCGAAAGTTGGCCGGAAAATGGTGACGGCGCCGGAAAGTGGGAGGAGAGAAGTGGGTGTGCTAGGGTTTTTTTTGTGTGGTGTGTATTATAAGTGCCTTTATATAGCAAAACCCTAGGGACCCAAAAGAAAATTACAAGGGACAGGGGCGGCTGTGTAAAATTACTGCAGGGACCTATCATGTAATTTTCGCTATTTTTCTTAAAATGAGTTTCGGGACACATTTAGACCATCAAACGGTAGATTCAAGACACGAGAGTAACACCATTGTTTTCATAATGAGTTTTCCAATAAAAACGAGTATTCACACGACTATTTTCGAATAAATAGTATAAAAACCCTCTTGAATTGTTTGTCGGGTTATGGTTGTGCGACTACACGTTGTGTGTCGGTTTCCACGTTTCACGAGATACCTTCTCGTTTTCGATTCAAATAAGTTCAAAAAAGTCTGAAATTGAAACTTGGGAAATAATAAATACAATGTAGTATAAAAATCAGTCTGAAAAATTACGGGTGGTTACATATTGTGCCTAATGATGGCCAGAAGGTAAGATACTAACTGTTATGCCCTCTGTCATGCCCAATATATTTTCTCTGGATTCCTGCCGTCATAGTAATCCATGATATTGTTGTTCAGATTGTATCTGTTGGGATTTAAGATGCTGGATTCCAGCCGTCATAGTAATCCATGATATTGTTGTTCAGATTGTATCTGTTGGGATTTAAGATGTTGCTGCTCAGAATGGATACTACTTCTCATGGTACTAATTGGAAAATATTCTAAGTGTCATTCTACTGCTAGGCTTAATCATACTACTGCTGGTGTATGTCATTCTACTGCTAGGCTTAATCATACTACTGCTGGTGTATTTCATTCTACTGCTGGAGTTGCTGAGATCAAGGAAATACACCAAGTAGATTCTACTGCTGGGCATAGAAGATACTACTGCTGGAGATAGTATTCTGCTGCTTATTAGATAATTATGTATAGTATGTTTGGATAATTATAGAATAGATACAAAAAGATTTATCTTGTATAGAAAGCTATTGTAACCGACTAGGACTCCTTAGTCTATAAAAGGAGGATCTAGGGTTAGAGTTAGACACTTATTGTTTGTTTAGTCGAATCACTTAAAGGTTTTTGTAACCTTGTTACTTTTGAGTAACCGTATTAATATATTGAAGTGTTTGTTGAGAGAATGACACTTGTTTGCTTATCCGACCTGATCTCACAAAATTCTGATATTAGACCAGGGTTTTGGGCAACTGCCAAGCGTCACTTTTCTGCAAGTGACAAGTGTCATTTTCTGACTATTTTTTGGGCAACTTGTGTATTTTTTGGGCAACTAATTGTATTTTTTGGGCAACTTGTGTATTTTTTTGGGCAACTTGTATATTTTTTGGGCAACTTTTGTATTTTTTTGGGCAACTTTTGTATTTTTGGGCAACAAGTGTCATTCTCTCAACAAACACTTCAATATATTAATACGGTTACTCAAAAACAGCAACTAGAGGAATCTATTAAGCTTAAGGAGTTAAAATTTAAGGAAGAGGAATCAAAAGCATTAGCTGAACAACAGAAGAAGGAACACGAGGCTGCTAAGAGACAAGCTGAATACATAAAAGAATGTGTCAGAAGAGAGGCTGCTTTGTGATTTTCCTGCTGTTCGTTGTAAGATACTGCTGCTATACGTTTTTAATACTGCTCGTTGTAAGACACTATTGCTGCCCTTTGTGTCCCTAACACCGTCCTTTACCGATGAAGGACTCACATTATAAAGGAGTAACATCCTCAGAGTGTATCAAATCCTCACACAATGTACTCAGCATCATAAATAGAACAGAAACTAGTGGTTTCATCACAAACTAAACTATGAAATGTTGCATAAACGAAAATTAATGTTAAATACTTGCACTATGTAACTAAAAAAAGCTAAACGTCAGTTCAAAATTCACATGGATTTCAATTAAACAAGGAGAATACACACAAAAATACCAAAATATTCATTACATGATACATTTTAAACATCAAAATTAGACGTTGGGCGACAAAGAAGATAATGCCAGCCACAGAACTATCCTCATAGGAGAAACTTACCCCTGAACTTGAGTGAAGTTTTTCACCTCAGATAAGACAATAACTTGACTTACTAAGTAAACCATAGATACCAACAACTTTATGGCGAGTAACTATAAAACGGATCAAACTCTGACATTCTTCTGTTTATATCTTTCAAAACGGTAACCCATCTCATGGCAGCTTTGATCTTGCACCCACAACCTCCAAAATGGAATTGAACAAGATCCTGATCCCATCTGCAAAGCTGTACATGTACACCTTATCATCTAAAACACAAGTTTTGGCGTGCTTGATAATTGTCTTCCATATGGTGTTATTGGACCCGCCGAGTAGCTATATTTTTGAGGTGAAAAATTATTGTTATTCATCCATTACAAGTTCATAAAAGTATGGAAATAACTACAAGGAGAATCTATTACCATGCATAATGAGGGCTCGTTAGTAGTATACACTTGTAGAAAGTCTTTCAAGGTATATATGTTGTGTAATCCCAAACGCGTATCCAATTTCCCACCTTTTGCTATCTTTTCCAAGCGCCATACCTCATCATTCAAGGATGGAGGATGGTGCTTCATGTATCCCAACACACCCACATCTTACCACCACCTAAGCACTGAATAAAGTAATTTAGGAGATTATATGATTCTAAAATGACACTTCTGAGTGCCTTTTTACCCATTCCCTTTTTTGTCAACTTTTTTGAATTGATACAACATAACCCACGCTAACATATTTATTACTGAGAATAAGAAATTCATTAGTGGAGAAGCTAACCTTGATGATACGGAGATTGTAGGCTCATCACCACGACCTGGTGTTGCATTTCCAATTTCAGCCAAATGTTGTTGTAGCCAATTAAGCCGCCTAAGCTCAACCTCCAGGTAAATTTCATCAGCAGGGTCTCCATTGAATAGCAAATAGAACTGAGTTCTATCGATAATCGAGACAAAGCAAACATCCCATAACTCTATGATGGTCTGCCTCTGTTCCCTAAAAATTATTGGCCATGGAACTGGGGAAGCATCAGCTATATCGGCAGTATTATCCTCATTTTCCAGATCATATCCTGCTGCTTCATTGGCTTCCAGCTCAAGCACCTGTGCATAAGAAATATGATAAACATGGAATACATAATCGAATAATCAAAACTATGCCTATAGATATGTTGTGGAATTAAAATGATAAACGTGCCAATGTTGAATCATTTGGGTTATGGTGCAACTGGAATTGAATGGTCGATTCTGGATATGGTTTTATTTCTTTGTGGGTCAATTTGGGTTATGGTGCATCTCTTATGGCAATTTCAGCCACATACTAATTATTAAATAATTAAAATGAGGCCATGTTTGTTACCTTGTCTCATAGAAGTATATGTAAAAATATGGACAACAAAGTGCTTCGGATCACATAGCAACCAGTTTGAAAATCTCCTAAAGTGTATTACTTGAACCCTCTTAAACCAAATCATTTAAAAGGGTAAGATTTTTTTTATTTTATTTTTATTTTTTGAAAGGCTAATATATGTATATATATATATATATATATATATATATATATATATATATATATATATATATATATATATATATATATACTCCGTCCGTCCCATATTAAGTGTCCACAATGGAATCTTTGGATGTCCCAAATTAAGTGTCCATATTGTATTCAAACCAATAAGATGAGACTTTAGTGGGTAAAAATGATATTTGATTGGTGGTGTGTGTAGTTAGTGGAATTTCCTAAAACTTTGTGCATTTTGAAAGTGGACACTTAATATGGGACGGAGGGAGTAATATATATATATATATGAAACAAGGCTCCAAGAAAGGAACCTAAAAAAGAGTATATATATATATATATATATATATATATATATATATATATATATATATATATATATATATGAAACAAGGCTCCAAGAAAGGAACCTAAAAAAGAGTATATATATATATATGTCTATATATATATATATATATATATATATATATATATATATATATATATATATATATATATATATATATATATATATATATATATATGAAACAAGGCTCCAAGAAAGGAACCTAAAAAAGAGTATATATATATATATATGTCTTATATATATATATATATATATATATATATATATATATATATATATATATATATATATATATATATATATATATATATATATATATATATATATATATATATATATATATATATATATATAACAAGGCTCCAAGAAAGGAACCTAAAAAAGAGTACAAAAAAGAAAGGAAACAACAGAGCCCATAAGAGTACAAACCAAAAACAATTTAAAAGGGTAATATTAAAAGTTGGATAAATATTTCGGGCCATTGTATAAAAAGTTTATCCGTTTTGACATGTTATCCACCCAGCCAATTGTTCCACTTAGGGAAAATGAATCGGATATACAAAAGCTGATATGTTTACCTGACAAACAAGTAGTTGCTTTTGATACTGCAGCTTGGCCACACGTTCTTTAAGCTCAGTAACAAAGGTTCTGATGCTTATCACGTTCTCTTCGGCTGCATTTTGAAACATCTTCTGCATTTTCCTCACATTAACAGAACTTGAACGTCTATGTGGCGTGTTTTCCTTTGACGACACATCTCCACCTACCTCCATCTCCTTCATTAGCTTCTTTTCCGGTTAAATCTCCATATCCTTATCATAGGGTGTCCGACATGCAGGACAGCGCCCTTCTGTTGCATCCTTCTCCGCCATGTCCATTATGTGATGCCAACACCAGACACATACCTGCATCCAAAGCGTAATGGGATCAAAATAGCCCACAGTATAATTAGGATGCTGACTGCTACTAAGCCACAAAAGTACTTTTACGCCATATGTTGCACAAAAATATATACCATAAGCTGATAAAAGCTGATAACCTTCACATTATTCAGTTTGAAATGAAGGTTAATCTCCTTGAAACAGTACTTGCTATAACTCGACATGGTTGCCAAACTCTAAAGGCAAGAAATGTGCAAACTTAAACAATCCTAATTTGAGACGAATACGATGCTATCATATCAATTTCCTACTGTGTTTTTGTTATAAAGTTTTGCAGTATAAATACCAGACATTAATAGTTTCATACATCCCTACATCTAAAAAGCTCTTTAGTGGATATTAACAATTAAAGTACAGAATTACAGACTAAATATGTCATCAAAATCTATTACACAAAAAATGTAAGACTAAATAAAGTTTTTACAAACCTCATTAACAGTCGCTAGCCTTATAATAATCACAAATGGTACATTAACTAAATGCGCAATATAAGAAACATTTCATAGCAACCAATATAATAACACAGCTAAATACCAACATATGCCGAACAACCTAACAATCCACATTAACAATTATATCAAAACGTTATAACCTATATAAAAAGCGCACAATTTAGGTAGTGTTTGGTGTGGCGTTTGCAACACAAATTATGCCTCTTTATGAAAAAGCAGATAATCACTATTTTTTCGAATGGTTCACCAAACACTATTTTCTAACTATCCACGTTCATAGATAACACTTCCAAATCACAAACCAGTTAACAACCTCATAAACAATATAACCTATATAAAAAAGCGCATAATTTAGGTAGTGCTTGGTTTACGCCTTTCAAAAATAGTTTTCTCATAACTATTGGTATCTAACTATACGTATGCAGAGAATCACTTCCAAAACGCAATCACAAACGCCGCTCTGAATTAAACAAACTAGCTTAACAACATAAACTACAAAAAAATAAGCGTAAACGACAAACCTCATAACCATATTTACACGGATTCAACTGCTGATCAGTCCAATCCATCTCTTCAGCATACAACGGACACTTCTTCTCTTCCTCGTAACTCATCTTTCCTCTGTCACAACAACAACATATTCACACACTAAATTCACCGACAGAGCACTAATTTTCACACATGCGGCACACTAAACCCTAATTTTCACACACGCAGCACACTAGACCCTAATTTTCACACACGTTCACCGACAGAACACTAATTTCCACACACATTCACCGACAGAGCCCTAATTTTCACACACATTCACCGACAGAACCCTAACTTTCACACACATTCACCGTCAGAACACTAACTTTCATACACATTCACCGACAGAACACTAATTTTCACACACTAAACCCTAAATTCAACAATAAAAGATACAAATTGCAAATGTTGTTAGATGTGTCCTCAATGCCTTTATTCATTAAGTTTCATGAGTATGTTATTACAAAATTACAAGAATAGTACCTTCTTGTTTGAGATTTTTATTAACTGGCATTTCCTCAAACACCTTTTGTGCATTATAATCTTTTTCATCAAATCTTTTCAAAATCATCTCTTTGTAATTCACCCAAGGCAGATTTCCATGAATTATGCTTTGAAGATGCTTATGCCACTTCAAAGCCATGTCATATAAGTGTATAGAAACGAGATTTACCTTGTTCTCATTAGGGATTTTGTTCAGTTGCTATGTGTTCATGGAGTCCGGTGGAGGTGGCGTCAGGTGGTGGTGGCGTCGGGTTGTTGGGTGGTTGTGGTGGTGTGAGTTGTGATTTATCTGGAGGAGAGGGTAGAGGGTTGTGAGAGGTTTATATTCAGTTGGTATAGTGAGAGCATGGTGTAAAACGACCGAAATATTCTATTGGTTGCCCAAAAAATGACAAGTTGCCCAAAAAAAATACATCGTATCAAGTATTTTTGTCGGACACGTGTCATCCCGTAGTTGGCTAACCAAGTTGCCCTGGTCTAAGGGCAGAATTTTGTGAGATCGGGGCATATAAGCTTAGCACTTGGGCAACTGGGGCAGATTAGTAATTATCCCTTTAATTTATTCTTTTTTTTAAAAAAATACCCCTTTTTTTCATTTTATTATATTTAAATTTTGGGCTTATGTACTAACCGTTACTTTTTAATACGTTTTTGTATGTTTTTTTACGTCTTTATACTTTTTTGTACGTTTTCACATGTTTTCATCCGTTTTTGTACGGTTTTATAAGTTTTTATACGTTTTCATCCGTTTCTATACGTTTTCATACGATTTTTGTATGCTTTTATACGTTGATGCGGTGCGTTGTGTCGTTGCGGTTTAGTAGTATTAATGCCTACTCAAGTTTTAAATTTATATTTAGCCGACTTATCAATAACACACACACACTAAATGAGCAGTGTACCCGGTCAGTATGAATATAATGGTAAGTAGAGTGTCGATCACTAAGAGTGGAACGTATTATCTAGTTATTCCAATCAGTATTTTAATATTCTAAGTTAGCTATACAACCTAATCTAACGCAAGGGGGTTCAGCCTGAGAGACTGGCACGTTTTGGTTGCAATTAAATAATAAACTAAACTAATGAGCACGAATCAGCGATAGGCATGCACGTACACAGATAAATACTCGAGACAATAAGAAGACCTGTCCTGATGATTAAGTAGATTGTCACTTGTTTTATTGATAGTTTTATATGAAGTGTATGTAGTTAACCCTTTCTCGTTGGTCCTAATCTTATCGGCGAGAAATCCCTTAATGATTACTTATGTCTAAAAGTTATTTCTAAGTGATCAATTTAGTAACAACCGTGGGAGCCACATTCTCTTCCGTAGACAAATGCGCAGGCCACTAATAAACACAGAGGTTATCAATGCACTAATAAGTAGTAACCAAAGACATCAACATATAAACTTTAATTGATGGGAAAGCAGTTTTAAGGGAGTGCAATCTTTCTCCTCACATTACACAAGCCACCAATCCTGATGAATTAAAGTTTACTAACACAATAAAACAAAACTACTTAATGAATTAAATACATGCAGGACCTTCTTACAGCTCTTGTATCTTCGTTCGGGTGTGTCTTATGTTGCCTAATCGTCTGAATTCGGCCTTAGGTTTCTGTGGTCTTCGTACCTCGTATATATTATGTGCTATGAAATTCATCTGGTCTTGGGGTATTTATAGTTTCTGTCTGAGGGTAAGATGCGGCGCATCTAATAAGTAGATGCGGCGCATTGACTTAACTTCGCGTGGGGTCCAAGATTAATATATTCAGGAATATTCGTACACCGCCAGAAGATGCGGCGTATCTTCATTCTTGGATGCGGCGCATGTCCTTTGCCGTCTTGGATAATATCTTGTGAAATCTTGATAGCGATGCGCCGTATGTAATAAGCGAGATGCGGCGCATCTGGAGCAGAATGTCTTGATCTTGTACATTTCAATAGACTCTTAACTTCTTGCTTGATTTGCTCCATAATTAGTCCAAAATCGCCAAGTTTCACAAAATGCTTGTTTTTAACTGAGAATTACAAAAGTAAACGATTAAGTATCAATTCTCATACATAATATAATAAAACAAGTCAAATTAATAGGATAAATGATAGTAATAAAATGTACTTATTTGAGTTCATCAAATATCCCCCCACTTGAACTTTACTTGTCCCCAAGTAAACCTTAGAATTAATCTTATGAAAATGTATCCTAAAAGATATTAGGATTTATTTTTATATTTAAGCATGTATTCATTTTTGTCATAATCACACAACCAAACACATAACGAATTAGAAGTAAAATAAAATAATTTGATAAAAGCAAATCTAATCGTTTAACTGTCCAGTCGTGACGAATATTCTATCATAAGCTTGGCAAGTATACACATCTCCCCCACTAAAGCCAAGGAATAACAAGTCTAAAGCGGTAAAAAGGGTTTTGAGGTTTAAAGGTTAATCATTCTCCTTAATCTCTATCGATCTCAAATTTCAGAAAAGGCGACAAAATCACAAATACATTATCGAATCCACGAACACGATACTTGCAATTGCTCAAATCCTTAACTCGAATAGGCTAAAGATAGGACCAAGTAATCTTCACCAATAATATTATATCAAAAAGGGCGACAAAATCATAAATACATAGCCGAATCCACGACTACGATACTTAAGATTGCTCAAATCCCTAATCTCAATAAATCAAAGGTTTGGATAAAGAATAATATAGGGTATGGATAATATTTGGGATATAAATTGGTGTAAAATGAAAAATAAACAAAACAAATAAATTAAAATCCTAAGTGTGGTTAATCACTATCCCAACCATCCCATGAATAAGACTCATATCATAGAATAACTCACGCTTTAACACTTGAAACACACGCTTTAGGTAGACACGAATTATACTCAACAAGATCTTAATCAAAGAATAACCTTAAGTTGGTGTTCCCATAACTGCCAACTCCCATTCAATCCATAGATATAATATACAACAAATAGTGGTGATATCGACCACTTAATACAAAACTTTACATAAGTTGGTTAAAACAAACATCCAACTCTTCTTTTTTTTTTCTTTTTCTTTTCGATTTTTTTTTTTTTTTTTTTTTTTTTTTTTTTTTTTTTTTTTTTGATAACATAAACATAGATGTGTAAAATTTCACCACATCACTATAATGATAATTCTGGATAATTTTTCCATACTTTTCATAACTTCAGAAATAACGGTAATAGTGAAAGTAGTAAACACACAAAAAATAAACTCAAAGATATACAATATTTACTTTCACTCCAATTGCATTGTGCAATTTCCCGACCTAACCATAGATAATGAATTACGCACGCGAACACAGGTAATGTAAGGAAACACACTTTGCCTAAAGCAATTAACCAACCACGGATTTTAATCTACAGGGTAGGCTAAGGTGTAAGGGTGTAACGAAACATTTTAATGAAGGTGTAAGAAACGAAAGGAATGGCTCTGAGTGTTTTTCTAGGGGTATCTTACTCTAAAAATGAGAGTAACAAAGGGTTTTTACGGGGGTTAACTAACCAGTGTAGTTAGCTAATAACACAAAACATATAATAGGCTTTTTGGGTGTAATCCTAGAAATTTACCAATTTAGACAAGTCATTCCAATTATAAAAATAATACTTATTATGGTGGTCTCGAATAGTATACAAGCCAAGTTCTAAAGTTTACAAGTCACCGGCACACTCATAGATTTGGGAATTTTGAAAAATCACAATTTTTGAAAATAACGTCATGTGTGCAGCTATGTAACTTAGATCTTAAACAAAAACATGCTAAAAATTTTAAATTTTGATATATTAAGCACATTTTAAGCATATTTTGAAAAGTTTAGGACAAGTAAGTGTTAAGTGTTCTAATTCTCCAATCCCCCACTTAAGTTAAACAACGTCCTCGTTGTTTGTATAAAAGGTTAAAAACTGGAAAATAAAAGAATTAGAACAGAAAAACTCCCCTGAGATTTGCTCGGTATGATCCTCCATTTGTATAAGAGCAAAAATCATCTTCTTGTGGATTAGAACGTTTAAGCTTCATAATCAATGTATCCACAGGAAATGCAGGAATCTATAATACCACCAGGACTTTAAACACACCTAAGTTAAGAAAGGTTCAAACTTGCATAATACATTAGTAGTTAGGAAAAATAAAACATAAAAATAAAAATGAAAATCATCAGGTCAGTCGATGTGCCGTATCTTATTGAAGAAGATACGCCGTATCGAGCCTGGAATAATTACGGATCAGAATAGAAGATGCGCCGCATCCTTAACCAGGGATGCGCCGCATTAAAATAAACTGATAAAAAGTTTTAAAGTCGAAAATAAAAAATGCAGAAAAATAAAGTAAGATATGACCAGTGCAGTAGATGCGTCGCATCTTGGGATTGAGATGCGCCGTATCTGCTGCGGGTCTGACTGACTCGACACAGAACAGAATAATAAAAATTTTTCGGGTTGTCTCCCGGCCAGCACTTGTCTTTATTCCAGAGTCTTCAAGTTAGACTCACGTTCAGCTCTTTATTTTAATACTTCGGGCTCAAACTCCACTACCTCTCTCTCAGTATCCTCAATTTCATTATCAAAGTATTTTTTAACTCGTTGCCCGTTTACCTTGAATATATAACCATTTTTATCGCATATTTCAATAGTCCCATATGGATACACTTTCTTGACAACGAACGGACCCGTCCATCTTGATTTAAGTTTACCTGGATACATCTTTAATCGAGAATTAAATAACAGCACTTTTTCTCCAATAGTAAACATTTTGTCTCCTCGTAACCTTGAGTCATGCCATTTTTTAGTTCTTTCTTTGTAGATCTTAGTGTTACAATAGGCCTCATCTCTTAGTTCGTAGAGTTCATTGAGTTCCATGAAACGGTTCTTCGTTGCAGCTTCCGTATCCATGTTACATTGCTTCAAAGCCCAATATGCACTTTGTTCTATTTCGACCGGTAGGTGGCATGCTTTTCCGTATACAAGACGAAAGGGAGTGCATCCCGTCGGTGTTTTATAGGCAGTACGAAACGCCCACAAAGCATCATTTAACTTGTCAGACCACCCTTTTGGATTATATCCCGTCGTTTTTTGTAGAATCCGTTTTATAGCTCTATTGGTTACTTCAGTTTGCCCATTGGATTGAGGATGGTATGCAGTGGAAACCCTATGGTATACTCCATAATGTTGCAAGGCTCTTCCTAAATGGTGATTACAAAAGTGTGTTCCCCGATCACTAATTAATGCTTTCGGAACTCCAAACCTAGCGAACAAACTTAGTAAAAATTTAAGTACTACCCTGCTGTCGTTTGTTGGTGACGCTTGCGCTTCGACCCATTTTGATACGTAATCAACAGCAACCAAAATATATTTATTTCCTTTAGATTCAGGAAACGGTCCCATGAAGTCCAATCCCCATATGTCGAAAACTTCACATACATGGATATAGTTTTGTGGCATTTCGTTTCTTGATGTAATATTTCCGGATCGTTGACACGCATCACATCCTTTTATATAATCTTTTGCATCATCCAAAATAGTGGGCCAATAAAATCCTGCATCGAGGATTTTTCTTTTTGTAATAAGTGCACCATGATGTCCCCCCGTCGGCCCTGAATGGCAATGTGCCAATATTGTTGGGACATCATCTCCATCTACGCATCTTCGTATAATATTGTCAGGACATAGTTTAAAGGCATAAGGTTCATCCCAAATATACTCACTAGCGCGAGTGAGAAACCTTCTTTTCTCGTCGGATGTTAGCCCTTTTGGAATTTCATTCGCAACAATAAAGTTTATATAGTCGGCATACCATGGTCCATTATTATTACTCTTAATTCTTACCATCATAAGGTGTTCATCAGGAAAGTCATCAGCGATTTCCCTTTCATCAAGCACCTCCATGTCAGGGTTTTCAAGTCTAGATAAGTGGTCAGCAGCTAGATTCTCGGCACCCTTTTTATCTTTAATTTCAATATCGAATCCTTGGAGCAATAAAACCCACCTAATGAGCCTTGGCTTGGCATCCTGTTTATTGAATAAATACTTCAAAGCAGAATGGTCAGTGTAAACCATAGTTTTTGACAATATAAGATATGACCTAAATTTATCGAATGCAAAAACTACTGCTAAAAGTTCTTTTTCCGTGGTGGTGTAATGTTCTTGGGCATTATTCAATGTTTTGCTAGCATAATAAATTAGCTTAAATTTCTTATCTATCTTTTGGCCAAGTACAGCTCCAACAGCATAATCACTAGCATCACACATTAGTTCAAAAGGCAGATTCCAATCCGACGAAATTATAATGGGTGCAGAAGTTAGTTTTTCTTTAAGTATATTAAATGCCTTTTTGCAATCTTCAGAAAAATCAAACTTCGCATCTTTTAGCAATAATTGGGTCATAGGCCTAGATATCTTTGAAAAATCCTTTATGAACCTACGATAAAAGCCAGCATGCCCTAAAAAACTTCTAACACCTTTTACATTAGTGGGATAAGGTAGTTTGGCAATTACATCAATTTTTGCTTTGTCGACTTCTATACCTTTCCCAGAAATCTTATGTCCTAACACAATTCCCTCTCTAACCATAAAATGATATTTTTCCCAATTAAGAACAAGGTTAGTTTCTTCACACCTAGCAAGCATTTTATCAAGTTTAAAAAGACAATCACTAAATGAGTTACCGAACACCGAGAAGTCATCCATGAAGACTTCCATAAAGTCTTCTACCATATCATGGAAGATAGCCGTCATACAACGTTGGAAAGTAGCAGGGGCGTTGCATAGTCCGAACGGCATTCTCCTATAGGCGAAGGTTCCATAAGGGCAGGTGAAAGTCGTCTTCTCTTGATCTTCGGGGGCAATGGGTATTTGGAAGAAACCTGAAAAACCATCTAAAAAACAATAATAAGCATGTCCTGATAGTCTTTCTAACATTTGATCAATAAATGGAAGAGGGAAGTGATCTTTTCGCGTAGCATCATTGAGTTTGCGATAGTCGATGCAAACTCTTCATCCAGTAACAGTTCTTGAAGGGATTAGCTCATTGTCGTCATTGAGTACTACCGTCATTCCTCCCTTTTTTGGTACGACGTGGATAGGACTGACCCACGAGCTGTCGGAAATTGGGTAGATAAGTCCGGAGTCAAGTAATTTTACGATTTCATTTTTCACCACGTCTTGGACTTTTGGGTTCAAACGCCTTTGGGGTTGAATGGTTGGTTTGAATTCATCTTCCTTGAGGATTTTATGTGTACAGAATGACGGGCTAATTCCCTTAATATCAGACATACTCCACGCTAATGCTCCTCTTCGTTTATATAGTACCTGCAAAAGGGATTCTTTTTCTTTTGGCGTTAAATCAGATGCAATAATAACGGGCGAATTAGTGTTCCCATTTAAATAGGCATATTCCAAAGTAGAAGGGAGATCCTTAAGCACATGTTTAACATTATCAATTTCATTAGCACTAGCGGAATAAACTTGTTCTTTAACCATATCGCTGCTGTCATCAGATAGATGCGCCGCATCGATATTTTCGATGCGCCGTATGGCGTTACATACAGCAGAGTCAGCAGCTAAAGTATTATCAATAGTATTCTCATCAACTTGATCTTCTATAGCAATTGTGTTTTCTAAATTTTTAAGCAGAAAAGAATCAAGTAAATTACTTTTTAACAATTTCTAAGTAAATTGATTAATCGTGTCATCAGAAACATCGATATTATAGCATTCATCGTCTTCAGAATTATTTTTACTCATAGATTGTTCCATGTTGAACTCAACCTCATCTTTTCCTATGGTAAGAGTTATCTTTTTATTAAAAACATCAATCATGGCCCTAGCAGTGGCTAAAAATGGTCGTCCTAATATTATAGGAGTTCTAGAATTTTCAGGCATATCGAGGATAACAAAGTCGATAGGTAATTCAAATTTATCAACTTTTATTAATATATTTTTAGCTATTCCTAATGGGTATTGTATGGACCTATCAGCTAGTTCTAAGCACATCCTAGTAGGTTTTGGTTCACCAAGACCTAATTTATCATACATAGAAGAGGGCATAAGACTTATACTAGCTCCTAGGTCGGCTAAAGCATTTTCAATATGCAAATTTTTAATTTGACAAGGAATAGTGAAACTCCCTGGATCTTTTTCTTTAGACGGAAGTTTGTTGAGCAATGCTGCTGAGCTTCTTTCCCCCATTGTTACAGTGCAAGCCTCTTCAAGTTTGGACTTGTTTGTAAGTAAGCTCTTCAGATATTTAGCGTATTTTGGCATTTGCACTAGGGCTTCCATAAATGGTATGCTTAGCTGCAGCTGCTTGAGATTTTCCAAGAACTTCTTTTGATAGGCATCTTCTTTCTCCTTCCTTACCCTATGTGGGAAAGGTAGTGTTGATCATTTAGGTTCAACAGAGGGTTCTTCTCTAATTACAGGTTCTGGATTAGTCTCTTTTGGTTGCTCTTGCTCAGGTGATAAAGATTCAGGGGAAATTTTGTTTGTACTGTCATCCTCGGGTGTCTCTCCGATTTGAAAGGTTGACTTTCCCCCTCTAGTTGTAATCCCTTTCAAATCTTGCTTTACCAAAAGAATCTTGTTAAGCACTGTTGACAATTGGTGCACTTCAATTGCCAATCCATTAATCATGTTGCTTTGCTCCTTTAGTAACAGCTCATGACTGCCTTTGAATTCATTAATAAAGTTTCTTGCTTCATGATGTTCTTTTTCATTGGCTTGAGCGATTTGTAGTGCAAACTCTTCCATGGTAAGGTTTCTTTGGGGTCTTCCGAACCAGTTGGGGAAAATATCGAACATTGTTCCTGAAAATTAAAGACAGGTAGATTTCAAAGTAAAAGTTTCCAAGTATAAGGGCCAGAGTATTTTCCGTTCGGAGATAAGAAAAATAAAAGTTGCTGATATCTGCAGACGATGCGCCGTATCCAAAAAGTTGGATACGCCGTATCTTATAATCGTTAAAATTAAATCAGACTTTTATTCAGAAAATAGATACGCCGCTTAGAAATAAGAATGCGCCGTATCAATTTTAATTATCAAAAATCGATATTTATTTAAAATTAAATGCGTCGTATTAACAAAAGTTAATGCGCCGTATTTTCGTTATGTTTCAAAATACCAGATTTTTTTTGATTCAGAAGATGCGCCGTATCGATAAAAATCGATGCGTTTTATCTGTTTAATAATTCGAAAACTGTTTTTAATTAAAATAATAGATACGCCGTATCTGCCAAAGCAGATGCGTCGTATGGCGTTAACGTTTAGAATTTTTTTTTTTTTTTTTATCAAAAACAGATACGCCGTATCTTGGGGAAAAGATGCGTCGTATCGAATTAATTAAACGCGTTGTATTTTATAAAAATTAAACGCAATACGCCGTATCTGAGAGATCAGATGCGCCGTATCGTTTGAATAAGCTCAGTACAACGATAGCAGAACACAGAAAATACGAAAAATAAAAACAAACCAAAATAAACACAAATAAAAGCAAACAAATAACACACAAAATAAAAAATATGCAAATAATACAATGAATGCAAATTAACCTAATATACAACACAGTTAGCGGTTAGAATAAAAATTAAAAACCTAATTAAAATACTAATCAAATTAACAGATAATAACAATTCACTCCCCGGCAACGGCGCCAAAAACTTGATGCGGTGCGTTGTGTCGTTGCGGTTTAGCTGTATTAATGCCTACTCAAGTTTTAAATTTATATTTAGCCGACTTATCAATAACACACACACTTAACGAGCAGTGTACCCGGTCAGTATGAATATAATGGTAAGTAGAGTGTCGATCACTAAGAGTGGAACGTATTATCTAGTTATTCCAATCAGTATTTTAATATTCTAAGTTAGCTATACAACCTAATCTAACGCAAGGGGGTTCAGCCTGAGAGACTGGCACGTTTTGGTTGCAATTAAATAATAAACTAAACTAATGAGCACGAATCAGCGATAGGCATGCACGTACACAGATAAATACTCGAGACATTAAGAAGACCTGTCCTGATGATTAAGTAGATTGTCACTTGTTTTATTGATAGTTTTATATGAAGTGTATATAGTTAACCCTTTCTCATTGGTCATAATCTTATCGGCGAGAAATCCCTTAATGATTACTTATGTCTAAAAGTTATTTCTAAGTGATCAATTTAGTAACAACCGTGGGAGCCACATTCTCTTCCGTAGTCAAATGCGCAGGCCACTAATAAACACAGAGGTTATCAATGCACTAATAAGTAGTAACCAAAGACATCAACATATAAACTTTAATTGATGGGAAAGCAGTTTTAAGGGAGTGCAATCTTTCTCCTCACATTACACAAGCCACCAATCCTGATGAATTAAAGTTTACTAACACAATAAAACAAAACTACTTAATGAATTAAATACATGCAGGACCTTCTTACAGCTCTTGTATCTTCGTTCGGGTGTGTCTTGTGCTGCCTAATCGTCTGAATTCGGCCTTAGGTTTCTGTGGTCTTTGTACCTCGTATATATTATGTGCTACGAAATTCGTCTGGTCTTGGGGTATTTATAGTTTCTGTCTGAGGGTAAGATGCGGCGCATCTAATAAGTAGACGCGGCGCATTGACTTAACTTCGCGTGGGGTCCAAGATTAATATATTCAGGAATATTCGTACACCGCCAGAAGATGCGGCGTATCTTCATTCTTGGATGCGGCGCATGTCCTTTGCCGTCTTGGATAATATCTTGTGAAATCTTGATAGCGATGCGCCGTATGTAATAAGCGAGATGCGGCGCATCTGGAGCAGAATGTCTTGATCTTGTACATTTCAGTAGACTCTTAACTTCTTGCTTGTTTTGCTCCATAATTAGTCCAAAATCGCCAAGTTTCACCAAATACTTGTTTTTAACTGAGAATTACAAAAGTAAACGATTAAGTATCAATTCTCATACATAATATAATAAAACAAGTCAAATTAATAGGATAAATGATAGTAATAAAATGTACTTATTTGAGTTCATCATACGTTTTTATAAATTTTGTCCGTTTTTGTACGTTTTTATATGATTTTTATCTGTTTTCATATGATTTTTTTCGTTTTTGGACGTTATTATACTTTTATATCTGTTTTTTTTTACATTTTTATACATTTTCATCCGTTTTTATATGTTTTGTACATTTTTATACGTTTTCGTCCGTTTATGTACGTTTTCATCCCTTTTTATACGGTTTTTTAAGTTTTTATACGTTTTCGTCCATTTTTGTACATTTTATACGGTTTTTGTACGTTATCATCCGTTTTCATACGCTTTTTTCGTTTTTGGACATTATTATACATGTTTATCCGTTTTTTTAACTTTTTGAATAAAAACATACATTAAAAAAACGTATTATACATTAAAAAAAAATGGATGAAAAAGTATAAGCGGATGAAAACGTACAAAGAACGTACCAAAACGCACAAAAATGGACGAAAACATATAAAAACGTATGAAACCTTATAAAAGGGTACTAAAATCGTATAAAATGGTACAAAACCATATAAAACCGGATGAAAACGTATAATAACGTCCAAAAACGAAAAGAAATCGTATGAAATCGTACATAATTCCTATCAAAACCTATAAAAACGGATGAAAACATACAAAAACGGACAAAAATGTATAAAAACGGACGAAAACGTATAAAAACGTACAAAAACGGACGAAAACGTATAAAAACGGATGAAAACGGATAAAAACGTACAAAAATGTATAAAAACGGATGAAATTTATAAAAACGTACAAAAATGGACGAAAACGTAATAAACGTTTGAAAACTTATAAAGAAGTAAAAAATCACATAAAAACGTACTAAAAAAATTCGGTTAGTACATAAGCCCCAAATTTAAGTATAATAAAATGAAAAAAAAAAAAAAAAAAAAAAAGTTAATTTTTTTAAAAGCTTAAATTACATAAATCGTCCTCGTGGTTTGTATTTTGAGAGGGAAAACCCAAATTACAAGGTTAGCCTTCACGTTAGTCCATCAATGTCAAGTTATGACCTTTTTAACGGTCGTTTGAACTTGGGTCGAAAATTGGACAAGATCTGTAAAAATAAAAAACCTCAAGGACATGACCCACTTAAAAAAGCACGGGGACAAGATCCGTAAAATCCGGCAAATCACAAGAACGATTTATGTAATTAACTCCAACCTTTTAATTTTTGACTGTGTGAACTGTGAAGAGATTGCGATAACTAAAATTATGTCTGATTATGCGCTTAAATCATTTAAATTTTTATTCATATATTAGTTATTTACTTTTCCATTATATCTACCTTTATTGTTGCTACTTGGTCATAATCTTTTCTTAAACTTATAATTACACATGTGGTCTAATCGTCTCAATCATTTTGAAGATACAGACTACAGAGCAATTGTGCGTGTGATTTATGATTGAGTTGGGGGCTCAATTGATTTTAAACTTGGGCTACTCATTACAGGCTTCTAAAAGGTAACATGTCGGCCCAAACTGATTGGAGGTCATTTCCCTATTCCCGCACTTGGTTTATTTAGGGCTAACGGTTTCTAGAAGCGTCCACAATTCGAAGTGAAAGAGTAGGCTTATGAAATATAAGCTGATTTAAATAAGCTAGCTAATACCTCAAATAAGCTTAAACAAATGCCCCTAGTTTATGTTTTATGAAGTTTAATGAAAGTTGCAAGAGGTGTATTTCCCTTGAATAAAACTATCCTCTCAATTATCCTTCTTGTTTCACATTAGGTGGAAAAAGAAATGAAAGCAAAACTCGGGCAGTCTATTGGTTGTTAGGTGACGACATTTTAGGTAGATTTAAAGCCACCAACGACTTACTCGACCAGCAAAAAATCATTCTAGTCTTGACGTGTTTATGTTATATCATGTTTTAATTGACTTTTGCTGCACCTCTAAATCTAATCACTAGATTTAATGTAAGCAGGGGTTTTCTAACTTATGTCTTAGAAGCATATGTTAAAGAAGGTCTCACAATCTGATTGTCACTTTCTAAATGACGAACTTAGTCCTCATAATCCTCCAACATCAAGGCCACAGCCATTTATTAGCCATTCAGAGAATGACACCAAATTTGTGGGACTCTCTTGCTAGGGAACAATTTAAAAAAATCGATGAAAGAATACAAGTTACACCTTTCGATCATTTTTCATATATCTTATATCTCACAATAATTGCAAAAACCATTGAACTTTGGGCCAAAGATTCTTTGACGATTATGACATATAGAAAAAAATAATAATATTGCGACTGGTGCACTCAAAGTGGCGCAGAAAGGCGAAAGCACCATTTATTTTCGTTAGAATATATTATTCTTTCTTCTGGTCAAACAAATACGTAACATATAATTTTAAACGGTTGAAGTCTTGTACAAGGAATTTAGATTCTTTTTGTAAATGGTCAAATATATATACGTGCACATCATATGTGGTCTCGATTTTGTTCCTTTTCATCTTATAAACCTAGATAAAACATAATAATCACAATAAACAAATCCCAATCCGTACGTATCTATAGTAAACAAAAATCAGTATGACTCTAAGAGCATTAGGTGTCGCACAACTAGTTTTTTAGGTCTCACGGGGTGCCACATCACTATAACAAACCCCCTTCTACAACTTCCTTATCACAACTAACCACAACTTACTCATTTGGGTCCTACCATTTTTTTTATTATTATTTTTTTTTTTATTATTATTTTTTTTCACATTTACAAATAAACTAAAATCATTTCATTAAAATTAAAAATACATAACATATTAAAAACAGACGCAACTTAAAATAACGATACAAAAAATAAAATAAAAAACGATACGGAAAAAAGATACAACACATATTAATAATACGAAAGTTAAGCATTTGACTAGTTGCGCTGATGTTTCTTCATGATTTCTTCTTGTTTTCTGCGAATGAAAGCGGCTTTTGCCGGTGTGGTATGGTTGGGATCAAGCATGAGAAACTTCAACTATTCCATATCCAAATACCCCATTTCTTTCTGCCTCCTCGCCTCGTACGCGGCCATTTGAATATCGGCTTTTTGCGAATATTTTTTTGATAAAAGTCCCGAAAAAGAACTCGTTTGACTCCCCCTGGAGCTCCCCCCGGCGCTCGACGTATCCGTCGACTTAGCTTTCTTTGATGTTTGACATTTTCTAGTGCCATCGGGACGAGGTCGTTTGTCGGGGCCAAATATATCATCGAGACATGAAATGTCAATCGGGTCCCCCGGAACATATATGAAGCTTCTCCCAGCAAAGCGTTGTTTAAAATTGGTCTTTGCATTCTCGAGATGATCAATGTCATTTTCCCCGCTTCTACGCTGCAAATGTTTGTAAATAGTTTTGAATTTTTGACAATCACCATTAAGCCTTGTCCATTTACCCGTGACCATATTTTTGGAACGATTTTCATGCTCAGATTGACTGTTGAACATGTCAACAATCTTGTTCCAAAAGAACTCCTCGGAACGGTCATTTTCGATGTCTGCCTTGTCCATTTACCCGTGACCATATTTTTGAAACGATTTTCATACTCAGATTGACTGTTAAACATGTCAACAATCTTGTTCCAAAAGAACTCCTCGGAACGGTCATTTTCGATGTCTTTATCTTGGGAAACTTCGACCCAAATTTCCCCTAGCAACTTTTCTTCGTCTCTTGACCAACCGATATTCACACGGGTGATTACCTCCATGTCATCTTCATCGTCCGCATCCAAATTCACGACTTTTTTGGACCTTTTTGCAACCTTTTTTCCTTTCGATTTGGCTGGTGCACAGGGTTGTGGTACTTTGAATTGTGAATCAGATGGTTGTGATTCAAAGTGTTGTTGTGGTTGTGATTGAAGAAACTGTGAAGGTTGTGACGGGTTAAAAAATTGTGGTGCCAAAAATCTTTGTTGGGGTAATTTGCGAATCCTTGAAACGCAAATTGTTGATTTTGGTAAATTGCCTCGGGTGTCAATTGCGTACCATATGGATGAATTTGTGGTGACGATGGGGTAGACGGGTTTGTAAACTCCCGTATTGTTGTTGGTTTGAGGTGAGAAGATTCGTAAAATAACAGCCCTCGTTTGGACCTTGAGACATTTTTTTTTTTTTTTTTTTTTTTTTTTTTTTGAGATGTAGAGAGTATTGGTGTGGAAGTGTATGAAAAATTGTGTGTATGGTATGTTATTTATAGTGTATAAAAGTGGGATTAGTTAAAAAAAAAAAAAAAAAAAAAAAACGTTTAAAAAGTAATATTACCGTTTGAAATTCAATGTTGGCCCCACAAACGGTTTTTTTTTGCAGTGTATTTGCTGCGTCGTCTGCACGACTTGGGGAATGGCGAGCCACAACTAGATTCACCGGTATGGTGGCGAAGTTGCCAGCTCACAACGACGAGCCACAACTTGATCCACACCCAATGTATCTAAATATGAATTTAACTTTCCATTTAACTAATCAGTAGAATTAAACCACTTCTTCACCAATGACCGATATGGCAATATTGCTCTACATTCGATTATTAGGCTACTAACAATTGAAGGGTCATATATATATGCCCTACACAGAAATTAAATTTTGTTTAGTTTACATAAAAAAAATGGATGGTCATCGAATATGAAAAAGGTTTTGCATATCATGATTATTAAAAAGTTGATGACATTAATAGAACCTGTGATGAATAACCTTCTCTTTCAAATTAAAGAAAATGATTCTGCTAACCTCCAAAAACAACAACACGGTTATTTTGGGCAAAGAGTTTCCCCGGTAAATATTATTACATCAAAAAACAATTAAGTGCAACAAATGCGGGTGAATCTCACATCTCAGCCCATAAACAGGCAAAAACAAACACACCAACTGTGCTTCAAACCTAACATAATATAAGAATGACATGCCAAACTTATGTGACCTATAACATGGTTATTTTGATGCGATCATTCAAACTACTTTGTCCACATGGTATTTACGGGACAGGTATGCTTTGGCATCAAACACCGAGAAAGGACATCAGGTGATGATATAGAGTTTCTTTTACACTTGTGTTGTGGACATCACATAGAAGTAGGAAAATTCAATCATGTTTGTTAGTTTTGACCCCGTTTATGGGTGTGCCAAATTGTAATTACTAGTAATTCTTTATTCATATCACATTGCTAGCTTTAATAAAAAAAAAAATAATAAATAAATAAAAAAGGTCGCTTAATATAATTACGGGCAAAGAGTATAAATAACAATTTGCCATAATTAGTGATACCATCTCTTTTATAATAAAAGATTTACAAAACACAAAAACGTATGTTTAAGCAATTGAAATTGGATAAATGGGAGTGCATCACGTAATAAAATTGAACTCTCTCATTGGACAACAGAAAGTCAAAATTAAAACATTTTAATCAAATCAAATTAAATTTCCCAAAAAAATTTATAAAAAAACAGACGTCGATTTGGTAAAAAACAAAACTTAAAAATAATAGTGTAATTAATAAAACTTTAGTTGTTTAATTTTAAATAAATTATGTAAAATTAAGTAAACTTATCCGTTTACATTTTTAAATAACTTTATAGATATAATACATAATCCCTTAGACATTACACCCGATAAACTTTATATTTTCTTTTAAAAAAAACAATATGTTGTTGTTATTTATATATTTCAAAAAGAAAACATGAGTTACTTTAATGTATAAATAAATACACGAAAAAGTACATATGCGAGACTCATGTTATTCGTATTTATGAGATTAAGGGTGTGTTTGTTAAAAGTAGCAGTGAGCTGTAAGCAGTAGCCACAGCTCACCGCTCCTTAAAAAAGCATTGAAAAAATGAGCATTCCTATTAAATAGCAAAGCTCACCGCTACTTTGCCAAACGACTACTAAAAACCAAAATGCTCATTGCTCACCGCTCACCGCTCACCGTTTCAAAAAGCTCCACACCATTTCGTGCCAAACATACCCTAAATAAAAATGTTCGGAGAAGTTTTTTCTTTACTATTCACGCTCAATAACGACTCGTGTTATTCCTCTTTATAAGTTTAACCCGTACGCGGCTTTAAAAATTAAATATGAAAAAAATTATTATTAACATGAATATAAATATTAAAATGAAAACACGGCCTTATATGTTACTGTGAGATGAAAATAAATACAAGAGATTATACATATAGCAACAACGCATGTAATTCATCTTTAAATATTAAATAAAGATATCCCGAAAATAATTTTTCAAGAGTCATTACGTGCTATTAAACATGCATAATATCTAAAATATTATATCAATAATTAAATTTAGACAACATCAACCTCAACACCACATCAATTAAACAAAGTCAAATCCTTCGTCAAACAAAATTTATACAAAATATTAATCAATAGTGTAAACTGCAAAAAACATCCTTATGGTTTGTTGGGAATTAAATATTCAAGAAGTTTAATATCGGGTTCTATTCAATGAAATACTCTAAGTATAATTCTGCTGCTAGAGCATTTGATTCTGCTGCTAGGTTTAACATTCTGCTGCTGAAGGATTCTGCTGCTAGCGTTAACATTCTGCTGATGGTTTCTGCTGCTAGTGTTAACATTCTGCTGTTGAGCGGATAAGTATGAAAAGATATTATTTGTATTAAAGTCAACAATATACGGTAGATAATATCTTACCCCATGTGATCAGTCATAATGTTATATTCACAGAACAAGTTGTAAACATAGATACAAGTTGTATCTTAATGACTGACACTCTCAAAACAAGCGTTCGATAAGACTTATCAATATTGTAAAGATTTTTCTTGTGTTATAAAAGAAAGATCTTAGACTAGTGATACAAAAAAAAAAAAAAAAAAAGTCTAATAGAGTGTGTGAATTGTTAAGTGTTTTAGATAATAACTCTCAAGAATATAGAACAAATATCGCAAGTCATAGAAAACATAAGATTCAAGGTTTTTGTAACCCTAGTGATATTGAAGATAACTCGTATTATCTTGAATAATATTGAATCGTTTGGTGATAACATTGCATGTTCTTTGTTCTACATACACAAGCATAACTGTTCCATTTCCATAACACAAATAACCTTCTAAGTGTGATTGAGTAAATTCCGCGTACTTGATCATATTAACTCAACTTATCACATACACAAAGAACGAAGGTTTAACCACCTTATCAGTGTATCGATCATTAACCCTCATCATGGTTACTCAAATTTGGCATTGATCATCTTTTGCCGATACTATTGAGAGATATCATCCCTCCAAGAGCAAATGTTTGGCACATTACATCTCTCTATGAATTACAATAAGGGTAAAATGGTCATTTACTCATACTATGGTAGTTTTTATTGATGTATTTCCCACTTGTGAAAATATGATTGGTCATTTACTCATACTGTGGTAGTTTTTATTGATGTATTTCCCACTTGTGAAAATATGATTGGTAATTATTTAAATGGTGTTTTATATATCAAATACACTAGGAAAGTTATTAATTGTGCAAATGCACAACCCATGAAAGGTCGGTGTTACCCTTATGATGATGAGCAAAGAAACTCGAACTTCATAAAACATTATAATTAGCAGGCTTCAAAACAATTAAAAAAAAAACATGAACATAGTAACGTAAGCATAAAGCTTAGTGAGTAAACAGGGCTACTAAGTGAATAAACATAATAAAATCATGTGTGCCCACTTTCGGCACATTTACCATTTTCGTGTCTGCGTTTCTAAACTATCTTTATGGTGTCCGCTTTCGGCAACCAATGTATACTAAGCATTTGGGGGTAATAAGAGCATTAGGTAACATGAACATTGGGTAACACGAGCATTTAGGTAACATGATTGATGATATCAAATAACTACATTTTATTGACATCATTTATCCTATGTTTATCGCTTGTTTTATATTATTTTATATGAGAATTGATACTTAATCGCTTACTTTTGTAATTCTCAGTTATAAACAAGCATTTGGTGAAAGTTAGTTGTTTTGGACGTAAATTGGGGCAAAATAGATCAAGTTGGAAAAGTCTACTGAACTGAAGAAAGATACGCCGTATCATTCTAGACAGATACGTCGTACATAAAGACTTAGACAATTATGAAAACCATTGCCTGACTTTGAAGCATACGCCGTATGGAATTATCCCATACGCCGTATATGAAACCTTGGTCAACGTGAAGATCTGACTTGTTTTACTCCAGATACGCCGTATTACATTCCAGATATGTGGCGTATTAATCTCAAGACTTCACCAGATAATCCAAGATTCTGAAGGACAATGCGTCGTACGAAGATTGAAGGTACGCCATATCCTATGACGGTGTACGAATATTCGAGAATATAATAATCTTGGACCCCACGCGAAGTTACCTAGATACGGCGTATCAACTTAATGGATACGTCGTATCGATCCTGTTATCAGAAAGTATAAATACCCCATTCGACAGCCACATTCGACACACATAACAAGGGAGAAAACCATATGAATTGTCAGCATAAGACACAACCTAAAGGATGAATTCAGAGCAGTAAGGTCCTGCTAGTACTTTAATTCATAGAAAGATTCGTTTATTTGTATTAGCAATCTGTTAATCGTTGAGTTCGGGTCTTTTTCGCTATTTGATCGGACTTAATTGTTTCCAGCTTATATACAGAGTATTTGATGTTTATTTGGTTTCTTAATGCATGTGCTTTGATTACATATTAAGTTTATCGCGCCTTGTCGACGTAGGCTAGCGCAATTACTTCATTAACTTCGTTTGCATAGTTAATGTAAGCTTGTAAAAGGGATAAATAATACTTAAACCTAGTAATCATTAAGTGTTTACAAGCCTGTACTAAGATTCCACTGAGAGAGAATAGATTTTAGCACTCACCTTATACAGCTAAGCAATTAAACATGTGACAAGTTTTTCTACTATCGGCCATGCCTCTTATCTGTATCTATTTTCTATCTGTGTACGTGTGTGCCATTCACTCCTTTATTTTACTTACTATTTACTTAATCTACACATCGTGCCAGTCTCTCAGGCTGAAAACCCCCTTGCGTTAGATTAGGTCGTTAGAACTAACTTAGGGTTAAAATATTGATAGATATCTAGGTGTTAACGTGCCAATCTTAGTGTTCGACACTCTACTTACCAACTAGCTACATTGATCGGGTACACTGCTCGTTAGTGTGTGTTATAGGATAAGTCGGCTAAATATAAATTTAAAACTTGATAATATAATCTATACCTACAACGATATACGCACGCACCAAGT
This sequence comes from Artemisia tridentata subsp. tridentata, assembly GCA_021014915.2. Classification (NCBI taxonomy): domain Eukaryota; kingdom Viridiplantae; phylum Streptophyta; class Magnoliopsida; order Asterales; family Asteraceae; genus Artemisia; species Artemisia tridentata. Next base: position 158,561,233 of record CP139506.1, read on the forward strand.
TTTTGGCGCCACTGCCGGGGAGTGAATTGTTTAATACTTGAATATCTATTAATGTTTTAATTTAGAGATAACCTTATTTAGTTTTTAATTTACTAACTTTGTTGTGTATTTGTATTGTTTGCATTCATTGTATTTTTCTGCATATTTACTGTTTTCGTGTTTGTTTGTTTTCTGTAATTTTTGTTTGTTTTTCGTTTTTGTGTTTTTTCTACATTGTTACTGTCTGTTGTATTTTGCTGAACTAAACGATACGGCGCATCTAATTCTTTAGAAACGGCGTATTTCATTTTTATCTTTCATACAACGTATCTTATTTAAGAATTCGAGTACGACGTGTCTATTCCCCTAGATACGGCGTATTCTGTTTTTAATAAGAAAAATTTTAAAACCCTAAAACGCCATATGGCGCATTAGCTTTCGCTCATACGACGCATCTATTATTTATTAAAAACATATTCGAATTTTTCATCTTAAAATACGATGTATTAATTTATTTTGATACTGCGTATTAATAAAAAAAAATCTTGTATTTTGAAACATAACGAACGTACGACATATATGCATTAGCGTATACGGTGTATTCATTTTTTTTTATATATATATAAGCCAATTTGAAAATTAATACATACGGCGTATTGATCCCCATCAATACGGCGTATACTTTTTCTAAAATTAAAGTCTGAACTTTTAAACGAAGTGAACATACGGCGTATCCAGATTACTGGATACGATGTATCGTCTGCAGATATCAGCAACTTTTATTTTTCGTATTCCGTTTTCGTTATTAGTTTTCTGTTATTATATTTTTTCAAACCTATCCTACTGATGCTTTTGTGTTGATTTCAAGAAGTGCATGACTAGGAGTTATACTAAAGACCTCGTTAAACCTTACAAAGAACCTGAACAAGCTTTGCATTCGCTTAGGAAACTCTTCAAGACCACAAGCCTTGACTGCTCGAGTTCAGTAAAGCTCGATTACTTTTCTGATCAAGAATCTCAGTGTGAAGAAGCAATCACAGAAACAATGACGGAACCAACTATGGAGGAATACATGACTAAGACCCGAGAAGACTATAGTTCGGGTGTTGCTAGGCCTAAGTTCGACAAAAAGGCCAAGTTTGAAATGAAAGGTCAATTTCTCAAGGAGTTGCGTGAGAATGCCTTCAGTGGATCAGAGCATGAAGATGCTAATGAGCATGTGAAAAGGATCCTTGAGATTACAGACTTGTTCACAACTAAGGAAGTGTCTATTGACCAACTAAAGCTTCGTGTTTTCCCTATTTCACTTACAGGAGCTGCTAACAGGTGGCTAAAGAATGAACCAGCTGGTTCAATTACTCAGTGGGAAGACTTGGAGAAGAAATTTTTTAAGAAATATTTCCCACCTGCTCGCACTGCTAAGAAGATGGAGGCTATCAATAATTTCAAACAGAAGCCCGATGAAACTCTTTATCAGGCTTGGGAGCGATTCAAATATCTATTATTGAAATGTCCTAAACATATTTGACTACTATGCAGGAGGTTATTTTGTTTTATCTGGGTTTGGATGTGCCCACTTGACAGATTTTGGATTCTAAGGGAGTTGTACCTCAGATGAGTGCAGTAAATGCTAGGAAAGCCATCCAAAAAATGGTTGATCATTCTCATAAGTGGCATGATGGAACCTCTACTAGAACTAAAAGTAGCGATACTTCTGATGGATATACTGCTATTCAAGCTCAATTGAATAAACTTAGTAGAGATCTCAAGAAGGTTGATGATAAGATGTATGCTGCTCAGGTTGGTTGTGAAATATGCAAAGGACCTCATTACACTAAGGATTGTCCATCAAAGAACGAAGGAGAGACACTTGAAGAGGCATACTATACCCAATTTGGCCAGCCATTTCAACCATCAGGAAGGTTTAAGGCAGCTGCTCCAGGATACTACCAAAGGGACAATGGCAATCCATCATATCAAGAAAGGAGACAAACTTTGGAAGAGTCCATGAAGTAGATGATGGATGATGCTACCAAGAGACATGAAGAAAACGCTGCTTTGATCAAAGAAATCCGATCTACAACCGATGCTTCTATCAGAAATCTTGGAGCTTCAAGCAAGGCATTTGAACTACAAATCGGACAGATAAGCAAGGTGCTTTAAGAAAGGGGATCTGGAAGTCTACCAAGCTCAACTGAAACCAATCGAATAGATCATGTCAAAGCAATCACCACTACTAAAGAAATTTCCCCTTGTGTGCCTTTTCCTGGAAGACTATTGGATGCTGCTGATGCTGAAAAGCCAAAATTCTTCTTTAACTCTTCAATCACTTTGAAGCATACGCCGTATGGAATTATCCCATACGCCGTATAGGAAACCTTGGTAATTGTTAAGATCTGACTTGTTTTACTCCAGATACGCCGTATTACATTCCAGATATGCGGCGTATTAATCTCAAGACTTCACCAGATAATCCAAGATTCTGAAGAACAATGCGTCGTACGAATATTGAATGTACGCTGTATCCTATGACGGTGTACGAATATTTTAGAATATAATAATCTTGGACCCCACGCGAAGTTACCTAGATACGACGTATCAACTTAATGGATACGCCATATCGATCCTGTTATCAGAAAGTATAAATACCCCATTTGACAGCCACATTCGACACACATAACAAGGGAGAAAACCAGACTAATTGGCAGCACAAGACACAACCTAAAGGACGAATTCAGAGAACTAAGAAGGTTCTGCTAGTACTTTAATTCATAGGAAGATTCAATTACTTGTATTAGCAATCTGTTAATCTTTAAGTTAGGGTCTTTTTCACTATTTTATCGGACTTAGTTGTTTCCAACTTTTATACAGAGTACTTGTTGTTTATTTGGTTTCTTAATGCATGTGCTTTGATTACATATTGAGTTTATTGCGCCTTGTCGACGTAGGCTCGCGCAATTACTTCATTAATATCGTTTGCATAGTTAATGTAAGCTTGTAAAAGGGATAAATAATACACAAACCTAGTAATCATTAAGTGTTTACACGACTGTACTATGATTCCACTGAGAGAGAATAGATTTTAGCACTCATCTTATACAGCTAAGCAATTAAACGTGTGACAAGTTTTCCTACTATCGGCCAAGCCTCTTATCTGTATCTGTTTTCTATCTGTGTACGTGTGTGACATTCGCTCCTTTATTTTACTCACTATTTACTTAATCTACACATCGTGCCAGTCTCTCAGGCTAAAAACCCCCCTTGCGTTAGATTAGGTCGTTAGAACTAACTTGGATTAAAATATTGATAGATATCTAGGTGTTAATGTTCCACTCTTAGCGTTCGACACTCTACTTACCAACTAGCTACATTGATCGGGTACACTGCTCGTTAGTGTGTTATAGGATAAGTCGGCTAAATATAAATTTAAAACTTAATCATATAATTTATGCCTACAACGATATACGCGCGCATCAATGATCATTGGGTAACACAAGCATTTATGTAACATGAGCATTGGGGGTAATATGAGCATTTTGTAACATGTGCATTTAGGTAACATGAGAATTTGGTGCAAATGTTTAGACACTCAACACCTATACTTTACTAGTAATTCGTTATAAACACTTTAGCCCGTCCAAATGCAACTAGGAGCATTCATACATATGTTACCTTGTTAGGATGTGAGGGACCTAAGTTGCCAAAACCTTAAACTAGTACTACAACTAAGTGGTTATAGTGATGGAGGGACTATCTTTGCCAATTGACAAAACTACCTCCTACACATGGATAAATACCCATCTCTTAGAAAAATCTGGAAAGGGTGAGTGTGTTCTATATGTGTGTCGACAACAGGGATCAAAGAGGAGGGAAAAACTAAGAGTTGTGCTAGTGTATAACATTGATCAAGAATGATTGTTCTAATCAAGCTCTTAAGAACCCTTAATTTCAATCCCCTCATCAAGTAAGTGCTTTCCCCCAATTTGTGAAATTAGGGTTCATGTTATGAGACTTGGGTATAAGGGTTATAGATTGTGAATTAATGATCTTCCTAGTTAATTAATCACTAACCAGGGCTAATCATATAATAGGAAGCAAGTGAGGAACATTATAGCAATTCAAGTAGTGGGCAAGTTGGGATTGAGGTAAGCATGATGGTTTAACTTGTTTAATGTTTCATAATGTCAATTTCATTGAATTATGATGTGTAAAGGTGAATCTTAAGGAGCTTGCTTAATGTTCATAGCTTGGATCCAATGCTAATTATGTGTAATGCTATGCTTATTTAATTGTTTGGTAAGGTAAGTTTTAATGTTGTTAATGTGCTCCTAATAATGATATGATTAGTGTTAATCACTAGTCAAAAGAATGTTAATGTATGTTATGCCATCTACTTACTAAGCGTTTCGCTTACGGTTGAAGTTTACGATGATTTTGTAGGTGCAAGTGGAGAGAACAAAGGTAAGGATAAAGTCTAGTTTATATCTCTAGAAGGAGGAGTAACGTTGTTGGTAGTGGTAAGTAGAAGACCGTCTTTTGGACCGAAGCAATTGAAGTTGGAAGCCCCGAGTATCCTCTCTTGTTTTGGTATAATTTCATCTTTATGGTCTTGGTTGTCTTTCATCGTCATTTTGGTGTTCATGGTTATTGGTTCTTGTCTAAGTTAAGTAGTTAATGTTGGTTAATGTAAATGGTCATGTTCAAGAGTTGAATTGTGGTTAAATGATTATAATGTTGTATTTAGGTGGTGTTTGGCAACTAGCCAATCTCACCTATTTTGAAATACTATGGGTCAAGACTTTGTACTACCACTTTTATAATGCTTAACTAATGTCAAGTCATGTTGTGTTAAGTGTTGATTAAGGGTGTAAGTAGATTTCTTATGTAAAAGTGCATACAGTTCAAATGGGTCAAAATAGGTGGGTTGCAGAAATTCTGCAGAAAATGGGTCTATTTTAGACAGAAATGGGTCTATTTTAGGGTGAAGAGAAAACGGGTCTATTTTAGACATAGATGGGTCTATTTTAGGGTGTAGAGGAAAATGGATCTATTTTAGACACAAATAGGTCTATTTTAGGGTGCAGAGAAAATGGGTCTTTTTTTAGACACAAATGGGTTTATTTTAGGGTGTAAGGAAAATGGGTCTATTTTAGACTATAAATGGGTCTGTTTTAGACTAATACAAACCTTTAAAGGATTCTGCAGAAAATGGGTCATTTTTGGGGTATAAAAAGGGTCTATTTTAGACTATTACCCAGTTAAATAGTGCCTACAGAAAAGGAGTCTTTTCAGGTACAGATTGGGTCTATTTTAGACTAATACTCACCTTAATAGTGTTCGTGAAAAAAAAATAGAGTCGTTTTTGGGGTGTAACAAATTTGGTGTCAGAGCTTTGGTCTAAGAGATTTTAAATTTCACTTTAGGATTTCCTAGACTTAGGCCTACTCTAGACGCGTTTTGTACTATTGTTTGTTGTTGTTTATTGTTTTGGTGATTTTGAGGACACATATGTTAAGTATTTTTGTGACTACGCCTAGCCACCGTAGTGATAAAAACATGGTACATATGTGGAATTAAAATCATTAGAACTATACATGGGTGCCATGCTTTAAGGTGATAGGAGTAAGGATATATGATAAATGTCATGCATGCATCGATTATGTATATGATTGTGATTTATAGTGTGCCTTGTTAATTTTCAGTAAAAAGAAGGAATGGATTCCCCACATCCTAAAGAAGCCATGAAAGCTACAGCTTCCAAACATGTCGAGTCTTTGGCAAGTGATGCGGGTAATGACGATAAAGGTCATGAGAGTTCTTCCTCTTCTAGCTCCGAGGATATTAACTTTAGAGGTTTCTCGGAGGAGGAAATAAATACCTTGGACACTATGTTGGCGAAAAGGGTAGGGAAGGCTATTAAGAAATCAATGCCATACTATATTAAGAAAACAACACAAAATATTCGTGGGTTAATGCAAGAGGAGTTTAAAGAATTTAAGAAAGAATGTGGACTCGTAAAAGAACCCAAGGGTGATAAAGCTACTTACCGTGACTTCACGGCTTGTGATGTACCACAGTTTACCGATATTCTTGACCCGATTATTAGCAATAGGTGGTTTACTGCCGTGGAGGGTGCTTTTCGTACAAGTGGATGTGAAGAAAGGAAGAAATTCATCTATGTTACTAATTTTCTTCGTGATAGTGCTAAAACTTGGTGGGAAGGGAAAGTTTGCGAAAAGGGTAAACCTTGGGCTGAAGCATGTACTTGGAAAGAATTCAAGGAGTTGTTTAGTGCCGAATATACTTCGGTTGAAGAGATTGATAAAATTCGAGAGAATTACAATCCCTTGCACAAACCAATGAGTCAGTGGATGAATTGTGTAGGAAGTTCAATGATATGGTTCCGTATTGCCCTGAATACCATGGAAATGAAAAGATCAAAATAGAAAGATTTCAAAGAATGCTTAAAGATGATATCCGTGACGTAATCTCGCCGTTCAAATGTACTACTTTAGAAGACGTTTTGAGTAGGGCTCGTGTAAGAGAAGCGGACTTACTAAGGAGAAAGGAGAAAGAGGCAAAGGAACCTAAGAGGAAACAAGAGTTTGGAGATCGAGATGGTAAGAAGGTGAAATACGATCATGGTAAGAAATGTGGAGGAACCAAGGCTAAGGTGGCATGTCCAAAGTGCCATAATTTTCATCTTGGAGAGTGTAGGCGTAATATGCCGGGTTGTTACAAGTGCGGAGCTTTAGATCATCAAAGTAAAGATTGTACCAAGCCGATGGTAGTATGCTACGGGTGTAATGAGTTGGGGCATAGGTTGAAGGAGAGCCCAAACCCTAAGGCAATTGAAGCAAAGCCATTGAGAACTGTCAAAGATGAAAAGGTCAAAGTTCCAAAACCAAAAGCTCGAGTTTATTAGATGAGTGCCGAAGAAGCTAGGTTGGGGTCCGATGTCATCACAGGTATACTTCTCGTTAATTCCGTACCCGCTCGAGTCTTGTATGATTCAGGTGCTAGTGTCTCCTTGTATCCTATAATTTTAGCAAGCAACTAACTACCCCATTAGTTAAACTCCCTATACCCCTCGAAGTTGAAATAACCGATAATGAGGTTGTTGTCGTATCTAATGTATATCGGGTATAGAGATAAAGATTGATAATAGTTCCTTTAAGATTGACTTAATTCCTATAATGCTTAGAGAGTTTGATATAGTCATTGGCTTGGATTGGCTTGACAAAATAATGTCGCCATTCTATGTATTCAAAAGATCATTCGGGTTGTGAATCCTAGTGGTCGTGAAATGATTATTTATGGCGATAAAAGGAAGGGTGAATTAAAGTTATGTTCCGTAATGAAGGCTATGAGATATTTATCGCAGGGATGCTATGCCTTTATGGCACACGTGGTAGATACAAGCTTTGAGAAGAAATGTATTGACGATGTTCCAGTTGTAAATGAATTTTGTGACGTCTTTCTGGAACAATTGTCGGGTATTCCACCCAAAAGGCAAGTTGAATTTCGTATTGATCTCGTTCCGGGTACTACTCCCATTGCAAAAACTCCTTACCGCTTAGCTCCGTCCGAAATGAAAGAATTAATGAGTCAACTTCAAGAATTGCTCGACAAAGGTTTTATCCGTCCTAGTAGTTCGCTGTGGGGAGCACCAATCTTGTCCGTTATGAAGAAATATGGTAGTATGCAGATGTGCATTGATTACCGTGAATTAAACAAAGTCACAGTGAAAAATGTGTACCCGTTACCAAGAATCAATGATCTCTTTGATCAACTTCAAGGTGCGAGGTGGTTTTCGAAGATTGATCTCCGTTCGGGTTATCACCAATTGAAGGTTCGGGAAGAAGACATTCCTAAGACGGCTTTTAGGACCCGTTATGGGCATTATGAGTTTATGGTTATGCCCTTTGGTCTTACAAACGCGCCCACGGTTTTTATGGATCTCATGAATCGTGTGTGTAGGCCGATGTTGGATAAATCTGTTATAGTGTTCATTGATCATATTCTTATCTATTCTAAAACCAAGGAAGAACATGAAGTGCATCTACGAGAAATTCTTGGAATGTTGAAAAAGGAGAGATTATTCGCCAAGTTCTCAAAATGTGAATTTTGGTTACAAGAAGTTCAGTTTCTCGGTTATGTTATAAATTCGGAGGGAATTAAGGTTGATCCGTCAAAAGTCGAAGCCGTAATGAATTGGCAAGCACCAAAGAACGTTGGTGAAATTTGAAGTTTTCTTGGACTCGAGGGATATTATTGTAGATTCATTCAAGAATTTTCCAAAATCGCATCTTCATTAACTAAACTTACTAAGAAGAACACCCCTTTCGTATGGGGTAAAGAACAAGATGATGCTTTTCGTATTCTACGAAAGAAGTTGTGTGAAACACCGATTCTTGAATTACCGAAAGAAACCGAAGATATGGTAGTCTATAGTGACGCGTCTTATTCCGGTCACGGGTGTGTTCTTATGCAAAGAGGTAAGGTGATTGCTTATGCCTCAAGACAATTGAAAAAGCACGAGGAGCATTACCCGACCCATGATCTTGAGTTCGCGGCCGTGGTTTTGCTTTAAAACTTTGGAGACATTATTTGTACGGTCTCAAGTTCGTAATTTATGTTGATATAAATAATGCCTAAACACGTTATTAATATTTCTCGATATCTCTACGTTTTGATAATCACAAAATGTAAAATCATTAAACGAAAAATTATGACGTAAACAAGTATTTAGTTGTAAATATCTATTTTAACAACTCAATCACTTAAGGTATGAATAAACAAATGCTTAATGCATTATATGATCAAAGGAACATTTTCTTAATCACTAGATTTTTTATAAAATGTCACAAACATTTTATATCTTTTAAAAAATCATTTTTGGTATTAAATAAAAATGTTTAATCCTTTATAAATTTATGAATTCAAATTTTCAACCAAAAATGGCAAAAATGTTCCAGAAAAACCTTCCCCACAAAAAGACAAATCTGAGCAACGTTCAGAAAGGGCGGCCCCCTTAATTATAATAGGCGGTCCCCTTAATTTTAAGGGGGCTGGCCACCTATTTAAAGGGACCGCCCCGCTCCTATAGGTTCTCAAATTTGCCTATAAATACTGGTTCATCTCTGGACTTTTTCCTCACCTTTTGCACCCCAAACCTTCTGTTCTAAATCTCTTCTCATCTTTCTAAATCCTTTCTAAAATCCTTTGATCATATATTCTTAAGCATTGGTTTCTAAGTGATCCAAGCTTCCATCATCAAAGTGCAAAAGAAGAATACTCCTTCAACTAGAGAAGAAGTATTGTAGTTCAATTCATATCATTTTGTAGTTGTGCAAAGTGTTTGATAAAGTGTTGTATAGTTGTGATAAGTAGATCTAAGTGTAAGTAAGTAATTGTGTTGTAAAGAAGTAGTGTAGAAGTTGTGAAGTCGTCGTAAAGAAGTCGTGAAATAGTCTTGAAGAAGTCGTGAAGTAGCCGTGAAGAAGTCATGAAGCCGGTGTGAAGAAGTTGTGAAGAAGTTGTGAATAAGTTGTGTAGAAGTTGTGAGATTGTTTCTAGCTACAATTAGAACCCGACATCTAGCTTTGTGTCGTTAAACCGGTGTAAGCGAAAGTTGTGTAAGGTTTTCTCCGCCATAAGGGAGTTTGTTGACATAGTGAAGAGAACTCTCGAGTAGGTGACTCGGGGAGTGGATTAGGGCAAGGAAGGTGTCCTTGTAGCCGAACCACTATAAATTCTTGTGTTGTGGTTTGATCTTTCCATCCCTATCTTTCATTTCATTTCATTTATTTTACTTGCATTACTTATTTACATTTACTTATATTTGTTCATATCGTTAAAGAGTTGAATTCACATAAGGTCGAATCAAAGTTTTAAAAAGTAAACAAAAGTTTTCACAATAAAATTAAAAAGACGTAAAACTATTCAACCCCCTTATAGTTTTTCACAATTTACACCGATTATAGAAGTTTTCAATATTTCCTTGAGAAGAAAGACCCGAACATGAGGCAACGTAGGTGGTTAGACTTTTTAAAAGACAATGATTGCGAAATTCGCTACCACCCCAGCAAGGCGAACGTCGTGGCGGATGCTCTAAGTTGCAAGGATCAAAATAAAGTTACAAAAATTTGCTCGTTATGAATGATTGTTACATCCGATCTTTTTGACAAAATCAATCTAGCTCAAGAAGAGATATTGAAGGAAGAAAATTGGGAAAATGAACGCATTACCTCTCACATTCCTCATCTTGAAGAAGATAGTCGAGGGATTAAGGCACGGTATGGAAGGGTTTATATTCCTTTTCGAAGCAACGTCAATGAACTACTCTTGGAAGAAGCGCATAAATCGAAGTTTTCTATTCATCCGGGGGCTACGAAAACGTACCTTGATTTGAAAAGAAACTATTGGTGGCCGGGCATGAAAAGAGATTGCGTGAAGTATGTGGAAAGATGTTTAACTTTCATGAAGGTGAAAGCCAAACATCAAAAGCCGTACGGGAAGGTTCAACCTTTAGATATTTTGGTTTGGAAGTGGGAGAAGATTACAATGGATTTCGTTACAAAATTGCCAAGGACGCGCAAGAAAAACGGTGCAATTTGGGTTATAGTAGATCGCTTAACTAAGAGTGTACTCATTCCGATTAGAGAAAATATGCCTGTTCATAAGCTAGCAAAGATCTATGTCAAAGAGATAGTCGCATGTCACGGAGTACCCGTTTCTATAGTTTTCGATAGAGATGGACGTTTTGTTGATCCCAGTTATGTACTTAATCGAATCCCTTAGCCTGTAAAGGTTTAGTTATTTTGAATAAATTCAACACAACTAAGTATAGAAATTGTCTTTGAGTTTATCAAATATAATGCGGAATCTTGTACTTGATCTTAAGAAGAACTTTGTAACAATGTAACAGTTAACAAAGAACACAATTATATCAAACAAAACGTTTCAATATTATTGACTATAATACGAATACTCAACAGTATTAGGGTTTTACAACCTTGAAGCTATAACTCTATGACTCAATGAACACTTATAATTCTCTATGCCATAGGACCTCCTTTTATAGACTAAGGAGTCCTAGTCGGCTTACAATAACTTTCTATGCAAGATAAATCTTTTCTATATTTATCTAAACGTGTTACACGGTATTACTATACTTATCTTACACATAAACCGACTTAATACATTAGCAGCACTAATCAATACTCCAGCAGCACTAAACTTTAACTCTGAGAGCATTAATACTTCAGCAGTAGTAAGTTAGTACTAGCAGCACTAACTTTTCTTCTAGCAGCACTAACATACTTAGTGTATTTCTTTGAAGTTCAGAAACATTACCAGCAGTAGTAATATACACTAGCAGTCTTAATCTTTGTACCAGCAGTAGATACATACTTAGAGTATTTTCATTTAAGTACCTGAGCAGTCTTAATCATGTGAGCAGCCTTAACCATCTTGAGCAGGATTAACACCTTGGAAGCTTTAATACCCAACAATCCTCCCCTAAACTTGATATTTTCTTCTAAAATCATCAAGTTTCCTTCAAAGTGTAAACCATCACCAGGAGGATGCTTCCAAACATCTTACTACTTCTTCTCTTTTGGTATAAGTATTCTCTCCATCTTCTTGAGCAACTTATAGACCATTTCATCAAAAACATCAATCTGAAGCTTGACTGTTCCATTTAGCATCTGATGGACTGTAGGCTTACTTAAAGGATAATCTTTCTCAACTAGCATGTAGATTTGCAGTCCTTTCATCATCACAATATGAATTCTACATGATTAAAAAAGCTTCCAAAGAACAACTTTATTATGAAATATCTTCTGGATGTGGTTCAAACATAACTTTTAAATCACCCAGAGAACTCTATCCAAAATACCTTCTGGCCTTATTAATCCATACTTATGTTTTACCAACTTCCATAATGTTTCTAAGTCATCTCTATCAAATTTTCTGAGCATTTGTGCAAACGTGACAAACCTTTGAGACTGTCCACCAACTCTGATTATCTCCCACCAAGCAGTCTTTCTATGATAACCAGTTTTCCACTCTATGATAGGTACCTTAGTATTCAAAGGAACAACATCAACAATTTCTTCATCATGATCACTTGCAAGTTTTGTCAATTGTGGTAGATTAGTTGTTGCTTGATAATCACCTTCTTGCTCTTGCTCTGTTTGCTCAATCTCTTGCTCTTGCTCTGCTATTGGCACATCTGCCATTTGTTTCTTAACAACCTCAGACTCTAACTCTACTCCAGTTCTTTTTAATGAACTACCCACCACCTCTGTATCCATAGCAATGAATGTATTTACCCTTTTGAATACCTTGTCAAACTGATCTTTTAACTTCTCAAAACTAAGATTCTTCAACTGACTAGGCTTCCAACTATCCATGTTTCTCAGATATGTACTCATTACTTTCCTTTGTTCAGCTTTGGTGGGTGGTTTATTCATTTTGGCTTCAGCTTTCTTTCTTAGAAAAAGTTTTCTTCTTTCTTCCAAGAGCTCCATAAATAACTTAGCATTTTCTTCCATTGATAGCTCTTCTTGCAACATTTTCTGAGCTAATAAACCATCTACCTCAATCTAGGCTTGAATATCATCCCATTCATCCCATTGTTGAATAAGACTGAGACTGGCTTCTTCTTCTTTTTGAGCTCTTTCTGCTAAGATTCTTTGATGTTCATACTCTTCTTGTTGTTTTCTAGCTATTTCTTCATCTAAGAATATCTGCTTTGACTTTGAAAGAGATTTCACCACAGGCTCTTCAATCATAATAGCCTTGTCGTTGCCTTGTTGTGGTGGTTGTGATTGTTTTGTGGTTGTTGTTGTTGTTGTTGTTGAAGTTGGTTCTTTAATGATAACCCCTTTGACTGATGGTTTCGACTTCTTTAAATCTATCATAGCTTGAGCCAAAATGGTTTCATCATCCATAAAAGTTGTTTCAGCAACACTAGCAGTTGTTTCTTGAGTAGCAGCACTAACTTCTGGTACATCAGTACTAACTTGTGGCCCAGCAGCAGTAATTTTAGAACTGGCAGCACTAACTGATAGATCAGCAGCATCAACCATTAACTTAGCCACTTCAATCACCTTCTCAACAACTAACCCAACAGTCTTAACAGACTTAGCAGTATCATCCAAAATCACCCCATTTCCTTGTTGATCAGCTACCACAAATTTATCACTCTCATACACAACTTGCTCATCCATCTGCACATCCACCATAGCCTCCCCTGAAACCATGCTCTCATTATTCCCCTCCCCCCTCTGTTTGGGAGCATCCTCATTTGTAGCCATGTTGAGAACATCAACAGAGTTAGAGGACTCTACCCTAACAGTTGTACCCACTTTGAATAACCTCTTCAACTTGTGAGTTTTTGCCTTTCTTTTCCCTTCAAGTTGCTTGACCTTCTTTCTCAACTTTGTAATAGTGATTTATTGAAAAGAAGTGATCTTCTTCAAAGCTGAAATTTCTTTTTGCTGAGTGGTGGTGAGTTCCTTCAGATCAAAGGCATCTTTATGAAGTGTGGCACACATAGCCATCAATTCATTGGTTAGTTGTAGACTACTCTCAGCACTTCGGAGTGTGTTACCTCTCCCGAGTGGTGCATCATTGGGAATGTTAGACTCAGCCTCAAACCTAGTTTGAGCTTCTGAGCCCCCAATGGTTTCTTGGCGCCTGGGTTTCCATCACCTGAGTCTGTTCCATGGGAACTTGACCCATTAGATGTTGCCTTGGATTGGGTCTTAGCTATGTTACTACTATCCTGCTCTGCATCTAAGCCAGTAGCAGTAGTAGCAGCCCTTTCCAAACTACCTTCCCACTCCTTATTGGTAGCCTCATCTGCATCCATACCAGCACTAGCCTGAGGAAGCTGAGTGCCCTGTTTCTGTGTGAGCCTACGGGTATAGGTCTTTTTGGGTTGGGATGAGGATGGTAAAAGTGTGGGTGTGTGATGGGTTAAAGTTAGAATTACTGAATCTTCACCCTGGTTTTGAGCTTCTTCCAACATTGTTGTAAATAATGGTGTTACAACCTCTAAAAAGTCTTTTCCTTCCCTCTTCATATTAGCAAAAATCTTTTTAGAATGAGAGAGTGGAAGATAAGTTTTTGAATGAATTTTCTTTGCAGAAAATTGTTTGTCCATAAGTAATTGTAAAAACCTTGGATATAAGTAAAATTTGCTCGCAGATTTATCCAAGTTCTTGACCATACCACCAAAAATCATTTTTGAAAAATTATATTTTTGGTTTGTAGCCAAATAGATTATGGCAGCAGCCACATTGCTGCTAAACTTATTCCAGCCAGTTGTCTTTGGACTAAGAAACTGTAAGATGTTATGAATCAAGAATTTCCACTGAGGGGAGAAGGATCTTTTTGAAAATTTTAAAGAATCATTTTTCCTTACATACCCCATTAGTGCAAGGTTTTCAAAAATTATAGAGTTTGAGAAACACTCAATTCCCTCAGTATCTGCTAGGTGAAGAACTCTCCTAACAGATGCCTCAGTAATGAGTATTTTCTGCCCATCTACAAGGGCATGGATCTGTTCTTCCCCATTAATAGTTTTGACCTTTGCAGTAGACCAAAACTGTTTAATGTGGGAAATATATATAGTAGGGTTTACTGTTAATGTAAATCTAATATGACTTGCATTTAAGAAATCAATGATTTCAGTAAACCCTTCAGACTCTTTGGGTTTTTGCAAAAATGAAACCATGTTGTGTTGGTCAGCAAAAGAGAAAGTCGACATTGTGTAATTTTGAAAAATCGTGTAGGGTTTTGCTGGGTTTTGCAATTAAACGATAAAAACAAGTTAGGGTTTAGTTTGAGAGAGGTTTTGATCGGATAAAAACACTTGTGTGAATGATTGAAGGATATAAACCCTTAACCGTTCAAAGTTCTAAAACAGTACCCTACACTCTCAAACTTAGCAGCAGAAACCTAGCAACATTAAGTTAGGCTTAGCAGCACTAACTTATGCTTAGCAGCAGTAACTCAGCTTCCACTCCAAACAGCTTATTTATCAGCACTCCAACATTTGTTTTTGTTTATCCTGCAAACGATTAGTCCAAAAACACAAAACCACAAGCAATAACACAATGCACAATAATCATGTCATCAATTATACTTAGCAGTCTTAAGTATAACTAGCAACATTAACACAGCAGTTCTAAGTATACTTAGCAGCAGAAACAATTTATTGACTTATACAACAGTACTAATCCTTACAAAACTTTACAAAAACACAAAGAGATAAAAGATTTTAAAGTTTTAATATTCCAATACTGGCAATCAAAAATTTAAATCTACCCACATCAAAAGCTTTTATGAGCAAATCTGGAACATTATTGTTAGTATGAATTTTAACTATTTGAATTAACTTCTTTTCATAAAAATCTCTTATAAAATGATGTTTTATCTCTATATACTTTGTTTTTTTAGTGATAAACAGGATTTCTAATTATGCACATAGTACTGCTAATATCAATAAATATTTGGTATGCATAAAATTGTACCCATAATCCAACACTATTTCTAACCATGTTCTTTAAATCAACACTGTATATATTGTCTTTTCTAGGAACCTTAAGCAAAACATGACTTTCAACAGTTAACTTAAAGTCAGGAGACAAGACAAAACATTCAGTGTCAGTAAAAAGAACACTGTTCTTTTTGTCACACATTTGTGAGACACTAAAGAGATTAAACTTAAGTTCTTTTACAAAGTACACATTATCAAAATCTAATTTACCAGTTTTGATTGTACCTTTGCCTGTGATTTTCCCTCCTTTGGATTACTCCCAAAGGCAACATATCCTCCATCAATTGCTTCAAAATCTGTGAGATATGACATGTTTCTTGTCATGTGCCTTGAGCATCCACTGTCAAAAACTCCTTGATCTTGTAACTCCACCTATGGATTGCCCTACATATAAAGTAAGAAAATCAGTTTCTCTTGGGGACCCAAGGCATTATTGACTTGGATCTGCCTTGTGCATCAACATAATTATATTTCTTTAAAACTATTGATGCACTGCTGTGTCTGGAAACATTATCTAAAACTTTAACTTTGGGTTTCCATACCCAACAAGCTGAGTCCTTAACAACATAAAAATGATCCCCCAAACAGTATCAATTACTGCTTTTGGCTTAGCATATTAACTACTATTTTGCCTTACAACTTAAAACTTATTCCTTTGAATGACTTCTTTTCAGTTGAATTGCTCTTTTTGAAAACTTGTGACACTGACTTAGCACCATTTCACTGTTCTTTTTGTGTAAGCAGTACTAACTGATCTAGCAGTATTAATCAATTACTGTCTGTTTAGAAACATTTTGCTTTGAAAGTATAACTGATACTAAACTAGACCTCATTGTACTGCTTTGGAACTAGTTTCTTTTTAGCATACTAAATAAAGGGGTGAGATTTTTGAGCAAAACTTTGGTGATTCACCCTCTGAGCATAGTTCCACACAGGTTTTTGATAGTAATAACAATTATCCTGCAAATGTTCAAAACTACCACAAACATAACAAGCTTTGTTAAACATATCAAAGTTACTTCCTAACCTATGAGACATCATATCATTCCAATTCCTTTGGTTCCCTCTAGGCCTGTTAGTGTGTATCCTAGGTTGCTCAACAGTTCTCCTAGCTTTTTGTTCTTGTGAATTAGGTTTAGCAAAATTTGTCTTTTCAACACTAGGCCTGATTGTTTTACTTTCAACCTTAGATGTAGACTCAACCTGATCCTCATCATCAGACACCCAATCTTCAATTATTGTTGCATCAGTATACTTCCTATTAGCTTTAAGCTTTTCCTCATCAAACTTAGCATTACTACTCTCACCTACAGACTTATCAGCAGGCTCATTTAAACAAGACAATTCTGGCAAAGGAGGTGCAAATTTTCCTGTAATGGGAGGGGGAACCTCATTATAGCCTATGCCACTACCTTTTCTCATAAGTTGGCATTCTATTATCTTGTTAACACCTTCAGATGCATGTTCAAGCCTATTCACTTTAATTTTAATGCCCTCTTTTTCTTGTTAAACTACATCCTTTTCTTTTTGAGTCTGTTCTAGTCTCTTAGTAAGCTCTTTAATAATGTTTTCTTTAACATAAAGTTTACTTTCTGAAACATTAACCTTCTCTACATACTCAATCTCATTCTGCTTAAAGAATTCAAGTCTTTGCTCAATAGACTTTAAACCTACTTTATAGCCTAAATTATCTAACTCGGACTTCTTTAAATCTTCAATTAATTTTTCATTCCTAGCCTTAAGCAACTCAACAGTATCTAAACAAGATTTATAAGAACAACCAGAATCATTAGATACCTCAGAGTCAGAACTTGATGAAGAAGAATAAGCCATAAGTGCAAAGTTTTGTCCTTCTGCTGCTTGGTCACTCCAATCATATCTATCCAAACCATCACAAGACACCAAAGCTGTGAAATTTGTAGATTCCACAGACACAGTTTTCCTTGAGCTTTCTCCATTCTTGTGGTCTTGGCTCCTTGGTGCCCTGCACTCTCTTACAAAGTGTCCCTTTCTGTGATAGTTGTAGCATTCTACCTTTGACTAATCAAACCCCATGTTATCATTCCCATTGACTTTGAGCTGCCTTCTTGTACTCTTCAAGAATCTCCTTGTCCTCATTGTCAAGATAGCCATCTGCCACTTCAAGTCCATCTCTTCAAGATCATCTGGATGAATCTGTTCCATGTCCTCATGCACAATCTGAGAACTATTTGATTGACCAGCCAAGAAAGCATAGATAACAGCATTACTCAAGTTGTCAAAGTTTGTAGAGCTAGCAACATTAACTTGAGTGCCAGCAGTAGTAACTCCATGAGCAGTTTTAACTGCTTCACTAGTACTGCCAGAACTGTTATTGAAGGAGGACACAAAAACCAAGTTTTGTGAGCTTGAAGATGAGCTAGATGACCCTTTGAATTCAGGTTCATAAACTTTAAGATTGTTGTAAAGGTCATCCATACTCATTGTGTCTAGATCATCCTTATTTCTCCACACCACAGTATGTGTATGCCACTCTGGTGACAAGCTTCTTAGAAACTTCTGATTTATATCTTCTTGGGGAATTATTTCTCCCAAAAGTGGTAATTGACTGACAAGCTTCTGAAGTCTGTCAAAGGTCAGATCAAGATTCTCAGAACTTGGAGCAGCAAAGTTCTAATATTGTTGCTTCAAAAGATTCTTCCTTGTCTTCTTAGTAGCAGCATTCCCTCCAAATCTCTTCTCAATAGTTGCTAACAAAGACTTAGCATCCTTGATAGAATTAAAAGTCAACTGATGTTCATTAGGAATGCCCATCATGAGAGTGCTTCTAGTCTTAACCTCCAATCTTCTTTGTGCCTTTTTTCTTTAGCAGTTTTAATAGGCACAATAGTCACAACACCAACAACAGATGTTTCAGTTTTTGGTAAGCTATCACCAATCTCTATGACCTCCCACAGAGAGTAGTCAATCATCTGAATATGCTGCTCGATTCTCATTCTCCAGAGCTCATACTCACCAGGCTTGAGCATTATCATATGTGTAGACTCTGAATCCATGTCTTTAGTAAGGTCAAAACAATCTAGAGTTTCAACAAGTTCTTCTTGATCACAACTTCTAGATCACAAGCTCTGATACCACTTGTTGATCCCAGTTATGCACTTGATCGAATCCCTTAGCTTGTAAATGTTTAGTTATTTTGAATAAATTCAACACAACTAAGTATAGAAACTGTCTTTGAGTTTATCAAATACAATGCGGAATCTTGTACTTGATCTTAAGTAGAACTTTGTAACAATGTAACAGTTAACAAAGAACACAATTATATCAAACAAAACGTTTCAATATTATTGACTATAATACGAATACTCAACAGTATTAGGGTTTTACAACCTTGAAGCTATAACTCTATGACTCAATGAATACTTATAAATCTCTATGCCATAGGACCTCCTTTTATAGACTAAGGAGTCCTAGTTGGCTTACAATAACTTTCTATGCAAGATAAATCTTTTCTATATTTATCTAAACGTGTTACACGGTATTACTATACTTATCTTACACATAAACCGACTTAATACATTAGCAGCACTAATCAATACTCCAGAAGCACTAAACTTTAACTCTGACAGCAATAATACTTCAGCAGTAGTAAGTTAGTACTAGCAGCACTAACTTTTCTTCTAGCAGCACTAACATACTTAGTGTATTTCTTTGAAGTTCAGCAACATTACCAGCAGTAGTAATATATACTAGCAGTCTTTATCTTTGTACCAACAGTAGAAACATACTTAGAGTATTTTCATTTAAGTACCTGAGCAGTCTTAATCATGTGAGCAACCTTAACCCTCTTGAGCATCATTAACACCTTGGAAGCTTTAATACCCAACACGTTTCACTTCAACTTTTTGTTAAAGTTTTCAAGAATAATTATGTACAAATTTGCATATGAGCACAACTTTTCATCCTCAAACAGATGGGCAGAGCGAGAGAACGATCCAAACTTTAGAAGATATGTTACGGGCTTATATGATCGACTTTGGAGGTAATTGGGATGATCACTTACCTTTAGTCGAATTTGCTTACAACAATAGCTATCATTCTAGTATCGGGATGCCACCTTACCAGATGCTCTATGGTAGGAGATGTAGAACACCCGTATGTTGGGAAGAAGTTGGAAAAAGAGAATTGGCAAGTACGGATGTCATATTGGCAACAATTGAGAAGATTGAGATGATCCGAGAAAAACTCAAAGCGGCGTAAGATAGGTGGAAGAGTTATGCCGATAATCGAAGAAGACCAACTGGGTTTGAAGTAGGGGATTTCGTCATGCTAAAATTTTCCCTGTGGAAAGGTGTTTTTAGGTTTAAAAACAAAGGAAAGCTAAGTCCGAGGTTCATAGGACCGTTCAAAATTTTAAACGTGTTGGAGAAGTTGCGTATGTTTCGGAACTACTCGAGGAAATGAGAGGTATTCATAATACCTTTCATGTGTCATACTTAAGGAAATGTTTGGCAGACGAGACTAGCGTTGTCACTTTGAATGATATTGAGATTAATCCGGAGTTAACTTCGCAAGAGGAGCCGGAAGCAATACTAGGAAGGAAAGTTAGACAACTTAGGAATGAAGAAATCCCATTGGTAAAGGTAGAATGGAGGCACCGGAAAGGCACGAGTGTTAGATGAGAGCCAGAAGAGAAGATGAGAAATAAATATCCTCATTTATTTCAAGAATAGATTTCGAGGACGAAATCCCGTTTAAGGGGGGGGGGTGAATTATTACACCCGTAACCCGAAAAGGTATTATTACATTATATAAGTTATAAGTTACCATAGTGATAAGTTATTTTGTTTATGTGAAAGATATACCTTGTTAGGATGTGAGGGACCTAAGTTGCTGAAGCCTTAAACTAGTACTACAACTAAGTGGTTATAGTGATGGAGGGACTATCTTTGCCAAGTGACAAAACTAACTCCTACACATGGATAAATACCCATCTCTTAGAAAAATCTGGAAAGGATGAGTGTGTTCTATATGTGTGTCGACATCAAGGATAAAAGAGGAGGGAAAAACTAAGAGTTATGCTAGTGTATAACATTGATCAAGAGTGATTGTTCTAATCAAGCTCTTAAGAACCCTTAATTTCAATCCCCTCATCAAGTAAGTGCTTTCCCCCAATTTGTGAAATTAGGGTTCATGTTATGAGACTTGGGTATAAGGGTTATAGATTGTGAATTAATGATCTTCCTAGTTAATTAATCACTGAGGAACATTATAGCAATTCAAGTAGTGGGCTAGTTGGGATTGAGGTAAGTATGATGGTTTAACTTGTTTAATGTTTCATAATGTCAATTTCATTGAATTATGATGTGTAAAGGTGAGTGTTAAGGAGCTTGCTTAATGTTCATAGCTTGGATCCAATGCTAATTATGTGTAATGCTATGCTTATTTAATTGTTTGGTAAGGTAAGTTTTAATGTTGTTAACGTGCTCCTAATAATGATATGATTAATGTTAATCACTAGTCACAAGAATGTTAATGTATGTTATGCCATCTACTTACTAAGTGTTTCGCTTACGGTTGAAGTTTACGATGATTTTGTAGGTGCAAGTGGAGAGAACAAAGGTAAGGATAAAGTCTAGTTTATATCTCTAGAAGGAGGAGTAACGTTGTTGGTAGTGGTAAGTAGAAGACCGTCTTTTGGACCGAAGCAATTGAAGTTGGAAGCCCCGAGTGTCCTCTCTTGTTTTGGTATAATTTCATCTTTATGGTCTTGGTTGTCTTTCATCGTCATTTTGGTGTTCATGGTTATTGGTTCGTGTCTAAGTTAAGTAGTGAATGTTGGTTAATGTAAATGGTCATGCTCAAGAGTTGAAATTGTGGTTAAATGGTTATAATGTTGTATTTTGGTGGTGTTTGGCAACTAGCCAATCTCACCCATTTTGAAATGCTATGGGTCAAGACTTTGTACTACCACTTTTATAATGCTTAACTAATGTCAAGTCATGTTGTGTTGGGTGTTGATTAAGGGTGTAAGTAGATTTCTTATGTAAAAGAGCATACGGGTCAAATGGGTCAAAATAGGTGGGTTGCAGAAATTCTACAGAAAATGCGTCTATTTTAGACATAAATGGGTCTATTTTAGGGTGCAGAGAAAAACGGGTCTATTTTAGATACAGATGGGTCTATTTTAGGGCGCAGAGAGAAATGGGTCTATTTTAGACACAAATGGGTCTATTTTAGGGTAGGGCTGAGCATCGGGCCGGATCCCGACCCGTCCCGACCCGACCCGCCAAATACCGATACCGAAACCAGCAGAAAATCAATACCGATACCGAACCGATTATAAGTCGGGTCGGTTCGGGCTCAATCGGGACAATCGGTTTCGAATTCGGGTATAAGCAGCCAAGCCCGAAATAAAAATTTAAAAAAAAAAAAAAAAAAAAAAAGTAGCAGATCCAAGCCCCACTTATTTACAGTTTGCATTAAAAAAAAACTAAATGACAATTTCACAACAACAAAACTAAAGATATGAAGTTAGACATGGTATTTCAAATCAAGATCTTTCACATGGTATTTCAAATCAGCCCTAATAGAAATTGTCAGTACAACAAAATTAAATGACAATTTCACAACAACAAAACTAAAGACACAACAACAAAACTAAGAGACCTTGAAGCCTACACTCTCTTTGTTCTTCATTAGTTATTCGGGTGAGATTCAAGACCTACGAAGGGTATACGGCTCATAGCTTCTGGATTTTGGTTCGTATGTATAGTGTGATGTGATGAGATTGATTGGGTTATGATGATGGAGATAAGATCGATTGAGCTATGTTGTGGAGATTGAGATCGATTGATAGATTTATGGTGATGGAGATGAGATTAATGAGAGTTGGTTGGGACTTGGGAGAGAGAGATAAGAATATATCTGAGTTGGTACTTGGTTGGTGTCCTCAAAAGTCAAAAGATGTATATATAAAAGGAATCGGGCTCAATCGGGACACTCGGGTTAATGTCGGTTTTCAACCCGACCCGACCCGAAACCGACTTTCACTAATTATTAAAACCGACTCCCGACCCGAGAGGCTATTTTTCGGTTTCGGGATCATCGGTTTATGTCGGGATCGGGTCGGTTGTCGGGACTCGGGCGGTTTTGCTCACCCCTATTTTAGGGTGCAGAGAAAATGGGTCTTTTTTATACACAAATAGGTCTATTTTAGGGTGCAGGGAAAATGGGTCTATTTTAGACTATAAATGGGTTTGTTTTAGACTAATACAAACCTTTAAAGGATTCTACAGAAAATGGGTCATTTTCGGGGTATAAAAAGGGTTTAATTTAGACTATTACTCACTTAAATAGTGCCTACAGAAAAGGAGTCTTTTCAGGTACAGATTGGGTCTATTTTAGACTAATACTCACCTTAATAATGTTCGTAAAAAAAATAAAAAAATAAAATAGACTCGTTTTTGGGGTGTAACATATATACCCTAAACTTTTCCTATATTTTCGGGGTGTTAAAGAGTGGGGCAAACATCTCCGCATCGCCCCGCCCCAAAATATATATTTATATATACATATATTTATATTCATTGTTATGTTACTATGTATTTAATAAAAATATGATTCTCTAAATTTTGTTACTATTATTATTATTATTATTATTATTATTATTATTATTATTATTATTATTATTATTATTATTATTATTATTATTATTTAATTATTATTATTATTATTATTTTTATTTTTATTTTTTATTATTATTATTATTTTTTTTTAATAATTATCATCACTTTATTATAAACAAATATGATTCTCTAAATTTTGTTACTATTATTATTATTATTATTATTATTATTATTATTATTATTATTATTATTATTATTATTATTATTATTATTATTTAATCTTTAGAAGGTTACATATTATAGTTATGGAAGCTTGTTTTGTGCGAGAATTTTATGAGATGTTGTGATTTGTGACGAGGGTAACTTGTCGTTATTTATGTTTAGGATTGTTGTTGAAGACTTGTTAAGGGTGGAGCTTGATTATTATTAGTGGGTTATTGATTCTTCAAGTTATTGCATGAAATCGATAAGATCTCAAATAGGAAATAGTGCGGGTTTGGTGGTACATCACAACTAAAGAGGACAACCCCTAATAAGGAATAAAGCGGTTTGTGGCTGGGGGTGCATGTTCCAACGGGGCATTCTGGTAAAATTTTGATTAGAATTGGAACGGGTTTGGCCAAGTTTTGATAATCAGGTTTGAGGATGAAGATGAGGATGGCCACCCCAAACCCACCCATTGTCATTTCTACTCCGGCTTCTGTTTTAGTTTTAACTTCAACTATAGCTAATTTTGCCAAAAATAAATACTCCGTAATAGAAAAAATGATGAATTTTATATCTCCCTCAACTTTTATAATTAATTTCATATATGCCTAAAGTAAAATTTAAATACATAATATACAATATTTTTAAAACATGTTTAAATAAATATGAAATTTTCAAATTTAAAGAGTTGGAAATATGAAATCGCATAAAAATGTACCCATCTTAGGTCAAATTTCAATTAAAGGTACTAATCTTTTTTTTTCCCCCTCAATTTAGGTTATCGATTTTTTTTTCTTGTTGCAATGATAGACAATTAGTAGGTTTGCATGTTACAAAGCATGTTAAAATACCAAACACCCCCTTATATCTTATTACACCAAATTCCTTATCGCAATACATCATTCGTACGAATTACAAT
Source organism: Artemisia tridentata subsp. tridentata (assembly GCA_021014915.2). Taxonomy (NCBI): domain Eukaryota; kingdom Viridiplantae; phylum Streptophyta; class Magnoliopsida; order Asterales; family Asteraceae; genus Artemisia; species Artemisia tridentata. The sequence continues at coordinate 158,585,519 of CP139506.1, forward strand.
ATGAAATTCACACAGAATCTTAATCTTGACAAGAACTAATTTTAAAAAATGATAAAAAAAAATTAAGTAAACGAAAATATTTTAACTAATTTAATGACTAAAACAGCCTTTATAAAATAAATTACCAAACGAATTCCAAAAATTCTAGAACATTTAACCCAACTAAAAAAGCTATTGAATAGCAACCAGAAAATTAAAAAATATATGTTTTTGATGTTTTTACTATTTTTTTATAAAATTAAAACAAAACAGTTTTATAAAAAGAAAAGGACAAAATCGGTTTTTGATTTTTTTTTAAAATAGTAAAACTTGACTAAAATTCTTGAAAAAATTATGACAAAAAGAAAATATTTTTTATAACTTATATAAAAGGAACAATTTTTATGAAGGTTTTAGATATATTCGCACTCAATAAAAACGCAAAACTTATTTTTTTAAAAATAGTAAAACGTCACTAAAATATTGAAATAATTATGACAAAAAGAAAATGCTATTTAGAATCTTATACAAAAAGTAAGAATTTTTATGAAGGTTTTTGATATATTTAGATTAAATAAAAACACAAAACTTTTATAAAGAAATAAAAAGGTGACATGTTACCTAACTAGCATGTAAAAAAATCTTTAAATTGCATGGTATGATAAGTTAAATACCGTAAATTGAGAAGAAAGGAAAAAATTATATATATAATTGAAATTGTATGTAAGATGATTATTTTTTTATGCGATTTGTAAAAAATAAAAAATAAATAATTTAAAAAGAAGAGAAATATAAAAAAAAGTTGAAAATAGAGAGGGGGGACTGCAACTTCTTCCAATTGAATATCTCTCACCATAAATATGGCGGTCTACGTTTCCTCTTCTTCCACCATCTTCTTCTTCGTCTTCACTTTTCCAATCTTAAGCAAGGTCCACATTAATTCTTCTACCCCTTTTTTCAACTTCGTAACGTAATTTTGACCCATTTTTCAAATTACCACCCCCTTATAAAAATCACCCATCTATCTATCAGGTAATATCAATTCTTTCATATATCTCTCTACTTTTGATCCCTTTTTTTAACATGGGTATTTTTCTTAATCAATCTTTTTACTATTTCATCTTCTGGGTATTTTTTATTTTTGTTTTTGGTTTAGTATTTTGCATTTTTAGGGTTATGGGTTTTGTGGGTTTAATGTTAAACTTTCTAATTTGGGTGAATTATTTTGTCTGTTATATGCCTATATTTAAATCTTGTCTTTTTCTTCACTTTTTTCAAGATCTTGAAAGTGGGATTAATTTATATAATTTTCTTGTTTTTTCAATTTCAGATTCTGAATCTGTTGCAGAGGTTGTTGTAATGGTGAGTTAAACCTTAATTTATTTAAGATTTAATAAAAGTGTTATGAAAATTTTATAAAATTTGATTAATTTGTGATTTAGGGGGAGGCACCAGCTTTGTTTGGTGATGAGAGCTTTTCAAATGATTTTCATTTGAAATTGAAGGAATTTGAAACAGCTACTGTTGTTGGGAGTAAGACGGTATGATGTCGAACTTATACTGTTTTATTTGATATCTTTTTAATGATTCGTGTATGCGAGTATCTACGGGTAGTTTACTAGTTCAAGTTTGTAAATTTTGAATGATATTTCTTTGTGTTAACCAGTATGTCATTGGCGGGATTGATGATTTAAAATCAAATGGCGTTCGTGTTTTTGATAAATCTACTGGTGAATGGTGAGTTTGATTTTGCGTCAATTGTTGGTTTTTTACAATTCAGTTTATTAATTTTGTTTTTCGCGTGTAAAGGGTGAATGCAACTGTTCTTGGAACAAAACCGAAGGTGCTAAAGGGCCATAAGACGATGCTTCTGAATGAAGATAGAATCTTGGTTGTCAAACATGATTCAAAATCTAACGATTGTGCTTGGTTTCTTGAGGTGCGTATATGAAATTATTAGGAAAGTTAATTGATCATTTCATGATATTGGTTCAATGTTAATTGGTTGCGCGTTGCTAGGTGGATACTCAGTTTGTCCAGGATCAGAAGAAGAAATTTGGAACTGAGGTAGTGGCTTGGAGTAAGGGAGTTATAGGTGATGCCGAGAGGCCGATAGTTATTAGTGGTCCATCTGGAGTAGGTAAGGGCACACTAATTAATATGCTAATGAAAGAGTTCCCAGCAATGTTTGGGTTCTCTGTGAGCCATACGACTCGTGCACCTAGGGAAAAGGAGGAAAATGGTGTTCATTATCATTTCACTAACCGAGACGTTATGGAAGAAGAGATTAAATCTGGGAAGTTTCTTGAGTTTGCTGCTGTTCATGGAAATCTTTATGGGACAAGCATAGAAGCCGTTGAGGTTGTTGCTGACGCAGGAAAGGTATACATCTTGAGATTACTTGTATGTCTTTTATTATATGCATATACAAATATTATAAATCACTCATTTCTGAAGAGAAATCTGGCGAACGCATGCTAGTGCTAAATATTTAGAAAAATCCATATGCCAAGTTTGACTTTGAAAGTCAAACTGTCTCTTTTTTGTGCAGCATGAGTTGGTAGATGCATTCACAATGGTCAATGCTTATAAAATGTATCTGTTCTATGTGTTGTATAGGGTTAACCTAAGCTTATCTGTTCTAAGTATGTGAAATAGTAAAACGTAAAAAGATGTGATTCAAGTTCATCCTTGAAATTTTCTCGTTTAATTAGCACATAGCCTAATCTCAAATTGTGGATCAACCACCCCAAATTAAGGAGCCCCCATCTCACTTACAATGCTAATCCTAGTTCCAGAATCACCATTGCGTTAATATATACTTGGACTAGGGATATTGTTTGCATGATTGTGCATAAACGTACTAAAACGGAATGTCATAATATTCTACTTAAGATAGTGAGTCTGATTTTGTGTAGAGATGCATCCTTGACATTGATGTTCAAGGGGCCAGGTCCGTGAGGGCTAGTTCACTTGAAGCTATTTTCATCTTTATTTGCCCACCCTCGTTTGAGGAGCTTGAGAAGCGCCTTCGTGCAAGGTTTGAGATTACATCTTGAAGCCATTATCAAACCAAATCTTGTCTTAAAGTTGCTATACTTTCAAGTTGGTTAAAAAATTGTTTGTTGTGACACAGAGGGACAGAGACTGAAGAACAGGTTCAAAAACGACTTAGGAATGCCAAAGCGGAGCTTGAACAAGGAAACTCTCCTGGCCTTTTTGATCATATTTTGGTGAATGATAACCTTGAGGCTTGCTATGAACGGCTTAAGGTGATATTACTTTTTGGCACTTTGTTTTGGCTTTGGTATTGGTTGAATGTGGATTTGACAATTGATTTTGTTATAGAAAATCTTGTGTCTTGATGGGAGTGCGGATGCTACCCCAACAACACGTAAGTTTTTTTCCTTTTCAATATTTAATTATGTAATGCAGTCTATTTGCTACCAATACATAATGTTTTGGTCGTGATTTTTTAAATACAGTGACAGAGGTATTTGCTTTGCCATTGGACTTCTCATTGTCCAAAATTGATGAAAAGGTCCTCATTAAGAGTGACACTACTGATCAGAAGTAAGTTTATTCAAACGCCAACTTGGACACTTTCTACGGATTAAAATAATTTCTACGGATTAAAATAAATTCCGATATTTATTATGAATGTTTGTGTCCTTTTTTATGTAGGATTGTGCTTGATTTATCTTCCATAAAAGGTGGCGCACCTGGGCGGACCAGAGGGCTTCATATGTATGCCTCTGATCCACATACGGATGATGATGACAATAGCTAATCCTAGATGCGAATATTTATACCTTCCTTTGGTACTAACTTTAGTCATGAACTCATTTTCGTTTTATTGATTCAATGAAGACCCTTAAGAAGTAACTCGAAGAGAGGCGAATGTTGGTAGTTTTTTGGCAACAAATGCAGGCACCTTCTTTTTTATTTTTTCATTTTGATGTTGTAGAAGATAGTAAAAATGAAGTATCTTTTTAAGTTACTGGACCAGAAACTGGATCTCCCTTTCATTTTATCTGTCTCAAACTGATTGATTCTTTAATCATTGGAAACAGAAAGGATTACTATATTGGATTAAGGATTTTGTTATTGGCCAGTTTCTGTGGGTGTACATGTCTTGTTTTGACATGTCTTGTTCTAGTTGGTTAAGTCTTATGGGTGATGGTTGGCTGGTCACAATCGAAGGGGCCACTTCTCTCTAAAATTTAATTTAAAGGAAAAGACTAGAAGACTGATATGAACTACATGATGTAAAAGCCACTAATGATTGGTTTAGGCTCGGTCACGAAAAGATTGAGCCTTTAGAGACTGGTCTTGTGAGTCGATGTACAACAACAATACTCAATCCTGTCAGAGCAATGTATGGTAAGCTGATATGTCGTTGGCTGGTCACAATCGAAGGGGCCACTTGAAAAATGCAAAATAGCCAAGACATACACTTCCATTGTCTCTCGATGTAAAAGTAAAAGACTAGAAGACTGATATGAACTACGTGTTGTTAAAGTCACTGATGATTGGTTTAGGCTTGGTCAAGAAACGATTCGAGCTTGTAGCAACTGGTATTGCGAGTTGATGTACAACAAAAATACCCGATTCCATCAGGGCGAGGTATGGGAAGCTAAGATGTAGACAATAAATAGACTACTTTAAGAAATACCTCCACCAAGTGCGTGTGCATATATATAGACTTTATTATGTGGCTTGCCATGTGTGTGGATGGTATAGACATGAAAGTAAGAGCACAAGGTGCAGTGAGCAACCCATGCTTCCTCATTTGGGGCCCATCGGTGCTACATCACTTTAACAAAACTCCATAACTAACCCCCCTTCACTAGTTACTAACTACAACTTACTCATTCGGGGCTCACCACTTACAACTTTTTATTTATTTATTCAAATATCAAAATAAACTAAATTCATTTCATTCAAATAATACAAATAACAATTTTTTTTAAAGTTACAAAATAATTATAAAAAAAAAAAAAAAAAAAAAAAAAAAAAAAAAAACCAAACACAAAACACAAATACAAACACAAACACAAACAAACCCACCAAAAAAGAAAAAAAAAAAAGTTTCGACTGATACAAAAGTACAACACAAGCCTCGCCGTCTGCACGGTGAGAAAAAACGAGCCTCATCGGTGTGGTGAAGAGAAGTGGCGAGATGCCACGTAGGAACGGCGAACGATAACATCCATTGCACCTTGTGCTCTAAGACTTTATATTTGGCGGGTCGTGTGTGAAGATGGTATAGACACTGACATGTGTAACAAATATATACAAACAAGCTTAGACACAAACTCATAATATATGAGCATGCAAGCATATATGTATGGAAAATATATGGTTCTACTGGCATATACGGTTCAAATTACAAAAAAGGACGACATATAAGAAAATAAAGCAATAAGCAAATATAGACAATAAAAGCACAAGAAAACCTTTTAGCCATATACGGGATAAAGTCATTTAAACATATAGGAAATAAGGTTATACGAATATAGGCCGTAAAAAGCATAAAAGCATGAAATCCTACATGTATGAACCCATATAAGGCTAAATGAGCCTACACGCAATATATAAGTTTAAATTTGGGGGTGTTGCGAGACATGTGGGCATATAAAGCTATGTTTCTATACCTAGGGGTGATCAACTATGCTAACGAAGCTACCATGCATCTCTACACCTAAATGTCCTGCTAATCTACTTTAATCTTAGTTCTCCATGTGTTCCTTCTATGAGAGGTCATGTCCTCTGATAATATAGAAGATCTTTCATGTCAAGCTTTAATTTATCTACCCACGTGAGCTTTGGTCTACCTCTTCTCCTCAAGGCATCGACAGTAAGAGACTTCACTCTCCAAACAGGCGCCGATTGTAGTTTCCTCTTGACATGCCTAAACCATCTCAATCGTCCTTCTTTCATCTTGTTGATTAAAGTCACAACTTGGTGTTCTGCTTGAAAATCAGGATCATGCATTTCTAACATAGTTTTACAACAAGTCTACCTTAGCATCCTCATTTTCACCACTTCCATACTATTTGCTTGAGTCTTCGTTAATGGCATGCACTCTGACACGTATAACATAGCTAGTCGAATTGCCACCCTAAAATTTTCCTTTCTAGTTGACCAGCCCTCTTGCGAGCCGACGTCTCAGGGTGAAATTAAGTCCATACTGACTTGCTTTGACGAGTTGGTATAGTTGTATGTACCTAGTGAGATTATACGGTTCATGGTGGTGTACTTTTGGCACTGTTTACGCAAAGTGGTCCATAACGTGTCTGAGAGGGCTGGTCCAACAGCTAAGATTAGTACGAATGGACTGACGGCTTGAGAGACCGATATCTTTGAAAATGCCTAGGTAAAATGGTCCCATTTTGTGAAATGGTCCAAGTGGGATGAAAAGGGACCAAGCAAGTGTGCGAGTAATTAATTTTGGAAATATTTATCTTATATCTTGTTAAAGCTTTTTCTCAAGTTGTTTCACTTTTCTGATTATTGTTTTGTCATAATTACCAAGCATGCTATATTTATATGTTTTCCAAAAGCAAACAAACAAAAATGACCCGATTTTGGCTCTTTAACGTAGTGTTTGGTATGTTGTAATCAAAGTGGGAATGGAAATGATTATTACGATGGAATAAAAAAAATCTTGTTTGTTTACAATTGTATTGATTGTGAATCTATTTCTGGGTATTAGTTGTAGCTAACTAGGTCATTACTAATGTTGGTAATTTTCAACTAGGTATGTGTCCGAATGACATGCCTCTTCCGGACCCTTCGGCCATACCCTTCATCCCTTACCCTTCATCCGGTACCTTCATCCCTGCTGTTCATCCATACCCTTCGGCCGTACCCTTCATCCCTTACCCTTCGGCCGTACCTTTCATCCATACCCTTCGGCCATACCCTTCATCCCTTACCCTTCATCCGGTACCTTCATCCCTGCTGTTCATCCATACTCTTCGGCCGTACCCTTCATCCCTTACCCTTCGGTCATACCCTTCACCCCTTACCCTTCATCCGGTACCTTCATCCCTGCTGTTCATCCGGTACCGTCATCCCTACCGTTCATCCTGTGAAGGGCGCGTGTACTTAAGGCGCGTCTGACTGAAGGGCGCGTGTATCTACCACCCAGGTTTTAAGGGGACATGTTCCCTAGGTTGACATCATCTACAGTAACTCAGGTACTATATATACACCACCCCTGGTGGTTGTATAAACACACATATTCTCCTACCTCTCTCTACTTTCTCTCTCTAGAGTTACCTATATAGCAGAGAACTGACTTGACCGTCGGAGGGTGGTCCCGGGGCTCCGGCCTCGAGACTCCTTCTAACGGGTTCTTTCTTGTTTGTAGCAGCTCACAAGGTCCGAAGGAGTCACTCCGGAGGACGATACATAGAAGTGGGACCTTCCTACAAGGTTTTACTTCAACAAATTGGCGCCATCCGTGGGACCCGTCATTCACTCTACCGGAGTTGAGAATGATAGGTCTCGCTTCCAATCCACCCTTTCGGAGGTGGTTCATCCGTCATCCTCAGTTCGGCATGGTTCGTTCGGAGGTGGTTCGTCTGTCATCCTTCGTTCGGTATGATTCGTTCGGAGGTGGTTCCTCCATCATCCTCCGCTCGGAATGGTTTATTCGGATATGGTTCGTCCATCATCCTCTGGTATGGTTCATTCGAATGCGGTTCATTCATCATCCTCAGTTAAGTATGGTTCATTCGGAGATGGTTCTTCCATCATCCTCGTTCGGTGTGGTTCATTCGGAGGTGGTTCATCCGTCATCCTCCCGTTCGGTATGGTTCATTCCGAGGTGAACCCTTCATCTGAGTGACATGTGGCGGCTGGAAAATAATATGCAAAAATGGGTCTTGGCAAGAATCGAACCTGAGTCTCCTGGTTAAGAAGCCAATGCCTAACCATTGGACTAAGTGTACAATGCTTGGTATGTATCCCTTTTTTATTCTTTTATCATATCTTTTTGGGCCTAGATTGTCTGGGGAACTATAATTGTACATTGAATGTTCATATACAAATCAGATAGAATCTGCGATATATATATGCTATCATGTCCTTCACTACTTCACATGCCATCATGTCCTTCACTACTTCACATGACCAACAAAAAATGATATTTTTACTTTATTTCTCGCACAAACGAATGACCGATCACAAAAAAGAAGTATTTACTTTACTCCTCACTGCCAACAACTCTACCAGTTTCCGGCAACTGCAACGATTCTCTATGATAAACGTTTGCTAAAACTGGCTCACCTCGTTACTCTCCTGTTTTCTCATCACATAACACCGGTCACAAATACCACATGAGTTCACATATTTTCTCATTTGGTAGCCCGGTTAGATGAGCTCTAGTCCTCGCGGTACCAGGCGTAAAGGCTCTCAGCATCGGGATCTATACCCAGCTCATCATCTTCGCTTAGAGTTTGAATCACCCCTCATTTTAAAAGCTTCAAGCATGGGATATTTGGGGCCTTCGGTATACCTCATACAAATGCTTATCCTTCGGTTATTTGACCCCCGACTTAAATATAACTGACGTTAAAAACCAATCTCTGACCCTTAGATAAATTTAAATCTCTGGGTACTTGTAAAACGTTGGAATTGCGGCTTATACTTTCCTACCTTTTTCGAGAATCCGTCGGCTAACCTTATACATATTAAATTGGTGACCGCGATAATTAGCCTTGAAAACCCCCCAGCTTGATTCATCGTCAAACCTTTATTCGTCAGTGTCACGATAGTTCTCAGGCGCCCGATCAATCAAACTTTTGTTCTCCGGCGTGACACTCGTTCTCCGGCGTCCGACATCAAATTGAGTTCTCCGATGTGACACTCGTTCTCCGGCCTCCGACCATCACTTGTGTTGTTCGGTTTGATGCTTGTTCTCCGGCCTCCGACCATCACTTGTGTTGTTCGGTTTGATGCTTGTTCTCCGGCCTCCGATCATCCAACTTTTGTTCCCGGATTGATTTTGTGCTCCGGCTTCCGAAGGTCTAAGTTTTTCGGCTCAGGCGTTTTCTAAAGCTGACATAACTTTAAAATGGTCATCATAAATTTGATGATGTTTCTCTTTCTATGTCATTGTGTGAATATGACAAGTTTGGAAGCAAATTATTTAAAAGTGAAGGTTGTTAGATAAGATATGAAATCTTATCCATGCCAGGTGTAGCTAAAAGGCTATCCTTTGCTCTATTATTATTTTAATGGTTTGGCAATATTTTAATTGTCTGTTCACTATTGTTTTACAATAAGGTGGCCATATTTTAACTTCATGCTTTGCATGAGAACTGAGAAAATGTAAATATATGTCAAGACAAGCTTTGACATTTTTATTTATTTTGAAAAAAAAAAAAAAAAAAAAAAAAAAAAATATATAGGCATCACTTCAGGGATATTCGATTAAAGATGCTTGTCCTCGAGATAGGACTGTATTTGTATAAAATATGGATGAGTACCTTCGTCACGTCCGCAAGACGTGCTTCATCATTATATTAGTTTTCGCATTTTACCGGTTGCTAAAAACTTAATATCCTATATCTATAACAACACACGTACACTTTTGTATAAATGTTGCAGTTATCATGCCTCCGTCTCATCAATTGAGTTATCAGTGACTTATTCTAAGTAGAAGTGTCCGCGCCTATTTAACCTATACGGTTTTCTTTTGTCAACAAAGCGAACCTACTATTGCAGATTTTAGATAAAAATAGACTCGTCAATAAAAGTATTACATATCATCAGTATTCCTTGATCCAAAAGAACAACACTCACTGTTAAGACACATCATCATTTTACTTTTGGCCTAGTCCGCCGACAATCATTGAATTTATCACCTGTGAATCATTTAGATCTTAAAAATAACATATGAAGGTTTTGGAAGAAGGTGAAGTTTTACGAAGAAGGAATGTGAAAATAAAATGATTTATATATTAACATGCTGGGTTGACCGCGGGAGTGGTTGAAGAATCAAAATTGTTTTTCTTATATTCGAGGATGAGCCGCATAGTGCATATTCAGTAATAAAAATAATTGACCAACGTCAATTTTTTCACTCACATTCAACTTTTAAGGGCTCAAACTTGTACTCTGAAATTACATAATCTGTTTTATGGTCTTTGAGTTTGAAATCATGTGATGCATTGTAAAAAAAAAAAAAGGCGTTAAAAGTCTCATTGTAATGAGGATGTCTGTGGCATAAATAGATTTCAAGTTCAACGATACTAACAAGTAATAGCACCGTTGAACTGGGGGGAGTATAGTAGTATGACAACTCTATCGGTTATGTTATGGTCACATCGTGACTCTTTTATGTATTAATACATGTGAAATATTATATCTTTCGCATCTAACGGAAAAGGCAAGAGCTTTCATGTTCCGCTCTGCAGGGAAAATTGTACGAGGTCATACGTATCATTAAGGCAAAAAGCCCGTACGGCGTGTGTCGCCCGTATAGTACCCCAAGAGTGGTGCCATACGTATCATTAAGGCAAAAAGCCCGCACGGCGTGTGTCGCCCGTATGGTACCCCAAGAGTGGTGCCATACGTATCATTAAGGCAAAAAGCCCGTACGGCGTGTGTCGCCCGTATGGTACCCCAAAAGTGGTGCCATACGTATCATTATAGCAGAAAGACCAACGGTTATCTTACGGTTCGGATATCTTACGTTTAGCTCTAATCTGAGCCCATCGGTTATCTTACGGAATAAATGTATGAGGTTCCACACGCATAACAGTTTCAAGAATCGGATTGTGGAAAACACTCCCTCCCTCGGGAGTGGATCGTGATAACCCTCCGGATTATTCATTCATCGGATTGTGGAAAACACTCCCTCCCTCGGGAGTGGATCGTGATAACCCTCCGGATTATTCATTCATCGGATTGTGGAAAACACTCCCTCCCTCGGGAGTGGATCGTGATAACCCTCCGGATTATTCATTCATCGGATTGTGGAAAACACTCCCTCCCTCGGGAGTGGATCGTGATAACCCTCCGGATTATTCATTCATCGGATTGAGGAAAACACTCCCTCCCTCGGGAGTGGATCGTGATAACCCTCCGGATTATTCATTCATCGGATTGTGGAAAACACTCCCTCCCTCGGGAGTGGATCGTGATAACCCTCCGGATTATTCATTCATCGGATTGTGGAAAACACTCCCTCCCTCGGGAGTGGATCGTGATAACCCTCCGGATTATTCATTCATCGGATTGTGGAAAACACTCCCTCCCTCGGGAGTGGATCGTGATAACCCTCCGGATTATTCATTCATCGGATTGTGGAAAACACTCCCTCCCTCGGGAGTGGATCGTGATAACCCTCCGGATTATTCATTCATCGGATTGTGGAAAACACTCCCTCCCTCGGGAGTGGATCGTGATAACCCTCCGGATTATTCATTCATCGGATTGTGGAAAACACTCCCTCCCTCGAGAGTGGATCGTGATAACCCTCCGGATTATTCATCCATCGGATTGTGGAAAACACTCCCTCCCTCGTGAGTGGATCGTGAAATCACTCCGGGTTATTCATTCATGGATCGTGGAAAACATTCCCTCTCTCGTGAGCGGATCGTGATAACATTCCGTAAGTATTACATCATTAGTCCTTTACTAATAATACAATACTGGGGGGGACATGTTGGTGTATGTGTCTGAACGCCATGTACCGTTCATCTGTAAAGATGTTATTTAAGTATTGCACCATCAGTCTTCAACCGATACTACAATACTGGGGGGGGCATGTTGGTGTATGTGTCTGAACGCCATGTACCGTTCATCTGTAAAGATGTTATTTAAGTATTGCACCATCAGTCTTCAACCGATACTACAATACTGGGGGGGGCATGTTGGTGTATGTGTCTGAACGCCATGTACCGTTCATCTGTAAAGATGTTATTTAAGTATTGCACCATCAGTCTTCAACCGATACTACAATACTGGGGGGGACATGTTGGTGTATGTGTCCGAATGACATGCCTCTTCCGGACCCTTCGGCCATACCCTTCATCCCTTACCCTTCATCCGGTACCTTCATCCCTGCTGTTCATCCATACCCTTCGGCCGTACCCTTCATCCCTTACCCTTCGGCCGTACCTTTCATCCATACCCTTCGGCCATACCCTTCATCCCTTACCCTTCATCCGGTACCTTCATCCCTGCTGTTCATCCATACTCTTCGGCCGTACCCTTCATCCCTTACCCTTCGGTCATACCCTTCACCCCTTACCCTTCATCCGGTACCTTCATCCCTGCTGTTCATCCGGTACCGTCATCCCTACCGTTCATCCTGTGAAGGGCGCGTGTACTTAAGGCGCGTCTGACTGAAGGGCGCGTGTATCTACCACCCAGGTTTTAAGGGGACATGTTCCCTAGGTTGACATCATCTACAGTAACTCAGGTACTATATATACACCACCCCTGGTGGTTGTATAAACACACATATTCTCCTACCTCTCTCTACTTTCTCTCTCTAGAGTTACCTATATAGCAGAGAACTGACTTGACCGTCGGAGGGTGGTCCCGGGGCTCCGGCCTCGAGACTCCTTCTAACGGGTTCTTTCTTGTTTGTAGCAGCTCACAAGGTCCGAAGGAGTCACTCCGGAGGACGATACATAGAAGTGGGACCTTCCTACAAGGTTTTACTTCAACACTAGGTCATTACTAATTTTCAACTAGTTATGTCAATGCATATCTTAGGTTTCTAGTTATTCTCTCCATAACATGTGAAGTGATTTTGTTTGATTCATCCTTTTTTTCACACATGTTTTAGTCATGTTGTTTCTCTCGTATTTACGTTTGATTTTGTCAGGTTTCTCAATCTTCTCGATAGGCATATAAGGCCTGTGAGCTAAGATCTAATTCAAACGAAATTGCATTGTATTTAAACTCCAGTTTAAATACAATACAATTTATTTCGCTTGAATTAGTTATGTAATAGTTTCTCTCGTATTTACGTTTGATTTTTTCGTGTTGTATTTTTGAAAAATCCTGTAATGAGTTTGTGTATTTTATATGTTGTCTTGATAAGGATGAAAAATCCCCGAATCCCTGCGGGGATCCCCGATCTCTGTTGGGGACGGGAATGGGGATGTAAAACTATTCCCTGACGGGGACAGGGATGGAGATGGAGATGGAGAGTGGGAAAACAGGGATAGGGATGTGAAATACGATCCCCCCCTGCCCCGTTGCCATTCCTACACCTCGACCATCCGCTTTGAGCCTGTGATCCAGGAGGTCCTATCTTAATTACCTTTCTCAGTCGACCTCTTTCCCACTCAATTGAATTCCCAATCTTGCTTTTGTCACTCAAGATGTCTTGCTTTATCCTTGTTTACACTGGTTTCTGGCTTCGATACCGTCTGCCAACATTATTTCCTAGCAAATCCACCCTTCTGTAACTAATCTTGCACAACTTCCGAAGTTCGTTTCTCCTCTTCTCTCATATTTTGCCCTCTTAGGGGTTGTTGGTGATACCAAAAATTCTGCAGAGATGGTTTTGGTTCGTCGTAAGTTTTGTTGTAAGCGTGCTATTTGCTTTTATGTTATCCACATTTGTTACCTAGAATAGAAGTAAATGGTAACGTTTTAAGATTGGCAGGTTGGTACGAAGAACTTTTTATTTTATTTTATTTTATTTTTTAAATGTTTTATCATATTAAGGAGCAAGGTGATCAAAAGTTTGAGCTGATGCAGATAAGCGTCTTTCTTTTCAGTTTTAACATCGTAGTTTAGTTCCGGCATCCGGTCTAAGCCGACTCTATAATTTTAAGCACGATTCGTCAACCTTTTGATAGATGTTGTCTAGCTTTTAGATGTAAGTTGGTCCTAGTTAGTCGAATTTTACACGGTGAGGAAGAAGATGTTGAACACTTGAGCATGTTTAAGTTTAAGGTGACTGGTCTAATTTCGAAGATTGTCTGAGAAGCCCCATGTGGCATGATGATGGATGTCTACGATTTCTCAGTAGTGTCAATGAGAAGATGGTTTGGCATAGCAATTAGACAAGTGTGAATTTTTTAAATGAACTTATATGAATCTACTTTACGAAAATGAACCATCGAAAATGGTGTTACATAAATCTACTAAGCGAGCAAGGTTTGCTCGCTCTGTTGATTGTCTTTTAGCACCCACAATTGTTGAAATCGGCGAGCAAAGTGAGGGGCGAGCAAGGTTTGCTTGCTCTGTTGATTGTCATTTAGCACCCAGAATTATTGAAATCGGCGAACAAAGTGAGTGGCAAGGAAGGTTTGCTCGTTGTGTTGATTGTCTTTTAGCAACCCACAAACTATTGAAATGTGCGAGCAAAATGAGCGAGCAAGCATCAAATTAGAAAAATACTAGATATCCTCATGAACATATTATATACATGCATGTAAAGTAGGGGAGACAATTGTCGACACGACACGAACCCGACACAAAGTTAAACAGGTTTGGGTTGAGGATAAACAGGTTTGGGTAAAAAATAGGTCAACCCGTCTAACCTGTTTAATAAATGGGTCGTGTTTGAGTTGAGTAAATATTAAACAGGTCAACCCGTGAACCCGTTTAAGTATATAAGACTCTAAAAATAAAATATTTAACTTGTCTTTTTATGTTGGATGTTGATTAAATGTATTCTGTTATGTACTTAATATGATTGAGTTACGATTATACCTCATATATTATAGAAATTGACACTTATAACTGAGAAAATTGTCATATAGTTATTTGTCTTTTATTTTTATCATATTTTAAATCCTTATATCATTTTGGCATTTAAACTATTTAAATCAACAAATCACCAACCTTTTTCACTACTTGACCTATTTATTTAAATAGGTTAAACGGGTCAAAAATGGGTTACACGTGTTATGCAGGTGCGGGTTAGGGTTGAGTTTCTTGACACGATTAATAAATGGGTCGTGTATGGGTAGAGGTTATACTAACCCGCCAACACGCGAACCCGAATAGGTTAATACGAACATGACTCGATTGCCACCCCTAATGTAAAGACATGTTAGATGAAGTTTATATGTGTATAGATATTATTGTATATATTTAAATTAAGATATACAATTCACAACTCACAATGCATATGCATGGTCTTGTTTAATTTGTTTATAATCGTAATTTTGTCATCAGTGGCGAGCAAAAGAGGCGATCAACATGGTTTGCTCGCTAGTTTTTTTGTCTTCAAGCACCCGAATATGTTTTGTCTTCTTTTGTTGGGTGAGCAAATATAAGTGAGGTTTGCTCGCTTGGTAGATTTTGGTAAAGGAATTTGAAAGTGTTTATTTTTGTAATTGATTAGGAGAAGTGTTTGTTTTGGTAATTTGGTTATTAGACCAACCAATGTAATATCAACGGGGCCTTAGCTTCTTGACAATATCCATATTGGCAAATGTACAACTAAAAATTTGATACACTCATTCCAACCATTTGAGATGAATATCTCAATTTAAGTTGCAGGAAATGAAATTAGCTAAAAATGATGCTTAATAAACAGGTTAAAGTTGTCAATTATCTGTTTGAACGCTTATAAAGTCCTAAAATTATACCACAGGGTATTTCTTTAACTTGTTCTTCCACCATTTACAATTTGTTTTCATAACCTTAGGACCTACACAAAAATGTAGCTGCAATTATGTTTGGCTCATCTGTTTCATACTAGACCTTTCCCCATTTACTCCATACATCTAACCCATTTGCCACCTATGGTTGTCCTGATATATAACCATTTAGAGTGTAACTACTATTCATCTTTGATGAAGTCCTCATCTATAAGCACTCTTTAGAGTTTAAAAAACATGATGCATGACTAAATTTTAATAGGCCAAAAAGATTCAAATGCTTTAAGAACAGAATAAGTCACAATAAATACCAGACTACCTTGCAGTCAAATTTTAACTTCAAAATTATAATTTGCAGAAGTCCTACATAAAAGACTATTTCAAACACTCTCACCAGATAAATGAAATAGTAAAAACACAAAACAGATGATGCATTTAAGGATCAGCGATTGTGACTTCAACCTCAACACCAGGTTCAATGGTGATGGAGGTGATTTGCTTCACGACATCTGGTGAGCTGAAAAGGTCGATCACACGCTTGTGAACACGAAGCTCAAATCTATCCCATGTGTTTGTTCCTGCCATCCAAAAAATAATTAACATTAGAAAAAGAAAAACAAGTCTAATGTCAACAACACAAGTTAAATGTTGTAAAACAATCAGTATATTTATATGGTAATTATAGCAAGAATGGTTTGAACAAATAGATATTGAACCATATATAATTCGCCTATCACAAGTTTAAAACATGACAGCAAAATAGAAAAAAATTATTGAGCATCAGATTGGAATTCAAAGACCATGCAATTACCTAAGAAAATGACATTGCATTCTTATACACTTGTTACCTACAAGGGTTTAGAATTTAATACCTTCACCACAGGGAGATTTCCTGGTAGTGATGTTAAGAA
This sequence comes from Artemisia tridentata subsp. tridentata, assembly GCA_021014915.2. NCBI lineage: Eukaryota > Viridiplantae > Streptophyta > Magnoliopsida > Asterales > Asteraceae > Artemisia > Artemisia tridentata. The sequence goes on from CP139506.1 coordinate 158,602,002, forward strand.
CCTTGGTTGGCATCCTCACAGGTCCCTTAACCCTCAATTTCTTGTCCTTGGATCCACGGATCAAATCAGCACACACTATAGTTCAAAAAATAAATATCTTCATTAGTAAACCGACTTGCCCAATTACAATAAAAAACACGACAATGGAAATCAGAACTTTATAATCCAGCTCTTTGATTACAATAACCTGATACTTTTAGTAAACATTTTCTCATATTTCATAATTAACTCTGTAAACACATTTTTTCACATTAATGGATTAAGTGAGCTGAAAACATTAACTAAACAGCAATCACGACTTCCAAAGAACCCAAAATCAAAAGGGACTAACAACTAGTTTTTAAGTTCAGAGCGATGCTGCACTGTAGTTGATATTATCAAGACTTGATAGAAAAAATGCTTCAGGTCTAAATTGCAATGAAAATGAATCAAACAAGGTAAACAACGTCAATACCTTTCTCAAGATTCTTAACATTCTTGGAAGAGAGGGTAATTCTGATCTTGTGAACCTGTTCTTGAGGCTCTTCGAGTCCCATCTTCCCTGGCTTCACTGCTGCATATGGTGCTACTGCTGCTGCCATCTTTGCGTTTTTCTGTTATCATAAATGCAATGTTATAATAATGTCCCACAGTTCCCAATGAGCACATCAAACTGCAATACATAACTTCAAACAATTCCGCAGACATGTTTGACAAAATTAGTTACAACTTTGACTAAAAGTGGTAACTAATACTCCGCAGTTATTAGACTATTTATCAAAGTAACTGCAGTTGAAGCTAAAAAAGTTCAAAATAATGCACTTAAGCAAAAACAATAAAAGCCCAAATCGTTAAAAAAGATAAATTTTGTTTTTACAAGAGTAATTTGAAACCTTAGATCCCATTTTACATTTTTTCCATTTATGCAACAAACTTGAAACCATTTTCTTACTTAATGCAATAAAATCTTATACTCTGTAAGTTTAAATGAATGAAGCAACAGAACCTCTTATTATAAGCTCAACCAGCCTAAATATACAAGAAGTAACATCTTAGGGGGTATTTGTTTAAGCTTATATGTGGCTTATGAGCTTCTTTGTGTTTCGGCTTATATTTCATAAGCCCCAATTTTCAGGCTTGTTTCGATACTTGTGGGCTTATATAAGTTTATATCATATTATAATAAACTTATATAAAGCCCACAAGTCTCAAAATAAGCGGAAACACAAAGAAGCTCATAAGCCACATATAAGCTTAAACAAACACCTCCATTTACAACGAACTTACATTCCATTAACCCTTTTCCAAAAATCACAGTAAAACATTGTCAATCAATACTTTTTTCCTAACTAAATTCCTAACAAACACCTATATATTTGCACCCTAAAACAACTAACCAAAAAACTAGAGAAAAAAAAAATAACATAAAAAACTAAACTGTTTCATCTCATCAATTCAAATTCACATAAACTGGACCAAACTTTAACAGTACACCAACTATTCAAACAGTTTCACAGATCTAATATATTTAAAGAATCAGTGTATATATGGATGAGTATTAAATAAAATAAGATCCAAAGGTAATAAACGAACCTGTAAACGTTGTTATGGTGAGCAGCTGCTGGTCGTCTAAAAGAATAACTAAATAAATCAAACCCTAGATAGATTTTATAACCTAATGCTTGTAGCTTGAAAATGAAATAATGGGCTTTAATAATGGCCCGTTTGGATATAACCAATTGGCCCAATTGGTATTGCGTTATGTGTAAGTTTTAAAAAAGTTAAACTTAAACGTCCACTGGACTATTAAATGACTTGCATTCTTGTTTCGTTGAGACTTGAATGTGTGAATACTTGTTTGATGAACACTTACTACGCATTCAATTACTCGCGCGTTGTGATGACGAGTATTCTTTAATTAAAGTTCAAACATGGACAAAGTAATAATGGTGAGCTGATTAATCTGAGAAAACAAGAAGAAATTGATCTCGGTCCGACCCGGTTCACCCGTTTTTACCCTATGAAGTGTTGGCTAGTCGAACTGGTGGCGACTCCAGTTCCCGGTTAAACCAGTTGAACCCGTTGGTCCGGTCCGGTTTTAAAAACCATATTTACCATCAACTTGTTTGCATATAAATTATATGAAACTTTGTGTATTTTATTAGTTTGTACAATATGTATAATAATACGTATTTTTCATTTTAAGAGTGTTTTAAAAGTAACATTTATTATAAGAGTCGAAAAGTTAAAAGTTAGTTATGATTATAGACGTTTTATATCTTATATTAAATTACATTGTATTTTTTTAATTATTGTTTTAAAACATGTCTACAACAAGTGCTTTAAAGTGTTGTACCTAATATTATTATAGTTATACTTATTAAAATTTGCATTTATTTATGATGAATATTCTGCAAATTATTGATTTCATAGCAAAACTAACACAATTCAATAATAAATAAGTGTGTTGGATTAATATTTTAAGACTTACTTTTTGGGAAGGTCCCAAATGTTTTATAATGTAGCATATATAAGTTAGTCGTATGTCTCTGAATGTTGATGCAAAAGTGATATAGTTGGGGTATCGTCCACGACGTATATTGTAATATCAAGGCTACAACATTAACGGATATATGTTTTATACCAAACAACAAGATGAAAAGAGTATAGTGCAAAATAGTGAAGTGAAGTTATTAGCAACAATGACAAATTCATCAAGCATGTCAGTCGGAAAAAGTTGTATTACTGTGTCATAGAAGAAATTTGGGGATTGGATTACAACATGTTCGTTATAACTTTATTTAAGTGTATACGGGTTAATAATATGGGAAGTTTTTAAGTTGATCGGGACGGTTTCACATGTGTTAATCTTTCCAAAAGCGGCTTTATATCTGAACTATTCATTCTAGCAAAACAAGCCACCCAATTATTCTTTGTTTAGGACCCGAAAGACAATAGATGACACACTGTAAGCATGGTAAACGAAGTATAGTTGGCGTTGATGATGTTGTGGACGAGGACGAATACAACCAGTTTGACAAGCTACTTCTTTTTTCTATCGGTATTCAATCATCGAATGATGTTCTTGGTGATACAATTTACTTGCGATCCTACCACTAAAAAGGCCACGGGGTCTGACAAACCACGCGTGTTGTATAGCCGTATATGTAATGAAACAATTATGGACATTTCATATAAAAATTCTCGCTTATAATATTTTATTATATAAGTCAACTAATTATCACGTCTTATTTTTGCTTACTAGGCCTCAATAACTGGAATCAAGAATTATACTATATCTTAATAGTCGTGGAGTACGGTGTCGTTTTGACTCCATCTTTCCCGCCAAAAATAAAGCCTATCTTCTTAGCCTTTTTGCCTAGCCCATGTGATCCAATCCGTTTTTGTTATACTATAAACATCAGCACAACCCTACGAGCTCTCACCTACCGCCTCAATTATTATACTTGTATTAAAATCTTTTACCAAATCTACCTCAAATCGGATTATGTTAATCAATAAATCCCAACTTATCGAAGAAAAAACGGATAATAGAGGCTGATCTACCGACTGTCGTCTGCGATTTTGCCGCGGTCTTTAAATCTCAAGAAGCACTGGTAAGGTGTTTTTAGCTTAATTTTCCAGTGTTTTTCGGGTTATTTTTGTTTATATGTTGTAAATTGATGTTCATACTTCATAAATATGTTGTAAATTGATGTTCGTACTTCATAACCTTAGGTTCATAAAAAAAAACATGACTATATCAAAAAATTGATTATTGCGTACACTACATTAAGATTACTTGCATTATTATATCTACTGTTACTGTGCAGGATCAGCTTACCAGAAGGGTGGAAGTGTGAAACCAGGTTCATAGAGTGTCACGTGGCAGCCAGTTTAGAAGGCGAAACCGGAAAGTCAAGGGACACTGGAGTGTGCTAAAGAGAAGGTGGAAAATGTAAGTCTATGTTACGAGACAAAGGTATCTGACTTCCTTTACGAACATTGGAGTACCCTTATTTTTTTGCGCGTGCAATATTGTAACACCCCCAAAATCGGGTCCAGCGGAAGCATACAGGGTGCTACTAAATTGGATCACAACACAAAGTAAAGAGAACGGATTTACCTAATACATTTAGAAAAAATAGTTACATTATCATAGTAAACCCGTTTACAACATTTAATTTGATGCGGAAGTAAGGCCCATATAAATAAATAATTGGTCCCAAATATATCAGAGTAGCCTATGACTATGCCCTTGCCAAGCGCCTCCAACATTAAATTGTGCTGTAGTAAAGATCTACACCTGAGAATACATGCTAAAAGGGTCAGCATAAAGCTGTTGAGTTCATAGGTTTAAGTAAACAAGTTATGCATGGACCACAAGATTTCAAAGACAATATATCAAAAACATGTTAATGAAAATGATTACTGTTGCACTAAGCTCATCACACCGGAGCCTTAACAGTTAGTTCATATTATCACCCCAAACATGTGCTTTGCCAAACACCTGTACGACATCAAATGAAATGCGTCCGTTTGACAAGTTGGAGCGACCAGCCCGGACGGGGGAGTTTACCCCCAATAGATCTATTCACAACATTCGCGCTTACAAAGTAATTAACGGTTCATGATTGTGGGGAATTTATGGCAAACGACAACAACTTAGGCAATCAATAAATGTTTAATACACTTGTGTCCATATATAAAAACAAGCAATGTATTCCCACCCCAAGTATTTCAAATCGAATAGTAAAACAAGTAAAAATGGGGCTATGAAACTCACCTCAATAAAGCAAATCTCGGTTGGTAATTTGGTAAACGGTGAATAAAATCCGATAACTCTAACCGCAACCTAAATAATGCATATGTCTTAGGTTTGAAAACGAGGTCGTGCATGCAAGTTCATACGCTATTTTATCACTTGTACATGTTTATCATCAAAAATGTAGTTGCGTCAATATGATCTTTTATTTAGAAAATCACCCTTTTAGAAAACGAAACTTGTTAATCTCGTGATCAAACTTTAGTCGTCTTGTTAATAGGTATTTTGAAACCTCTAACGCGCCTAATAGGTATACATAATGTTCTACTATTTTCGTTTATGTCATTTTAGCCAAAATACACTCTAAAGTGTCCAAAATCCATTTTATATATTTCTAACAGCTTTTCTAATTGCAAAAAAAAAAAAAAAAAAAAAGCTGTCAAACCTATATGTCGTCGTAATCTTTTTTAGGCCACAACTTTCTCGTCGTAGCTCCGTTTCTTAAGTTTTACCTATCCCCGCGAAGCTATTTAAGTATACTATCGAATTTCTAAGGCCCCGGCTAGTCTAGTTATCATTTAAAGTCCGGTTTTGTTCTTTGAAAATTTGACAGCAAACAATATTTTCAGAAAATTTAGTTTTCGTCGCATAACTTAAAACTAACGTATCTTCTTCGTTATAAGTCTGTTTTAACTCATTCAAGCGGCTACGTTTTCGTTATTGAGTCTATTTTCTATATTTCTAGCCTAAACTTGTCACCAAGCTACTGAGTTTTCTGTGGAAGGTCGAATGGGACAGATTGTTTTCTAAAAGTGTCAAAACATTTTTCCTAGCCTTCTAGTTATCAAAACCACTTAACAACAATTCCAAAACTAACCCTAGTTCATCTTCCAATTTCTCAACATAACAATAGTGATCTAACACTAAACTTAGCAATATTAAAGAGTCCATTTTTCATGAATGTAAATGGTCATCAAGTATAGTTAAGATTACAAGTTCACTAGTATGTATATATATATATATATATATATATATATATATATATATATATATATATATATATATATATATATATATATATATATATATATATATATATATCTACATTATATATAACAGGAGGCGTTACACGTAGATAATGCCACATAAATGCCACCTCAATGCCACATAATCATCTCAATGCCACATAATCATAAACTATGCAAAATTCGGAATTAATTCGGAATTAATTGTGTAAAAAATGTAGGCCTCGCAAGATTTGAACCTGGGTCTATTAGTTCAGAAACAAGCACTTCAACCAATGGAACAAGCCAGAAGTTGTGATAGACTATTTAAAATCAAAATGTAATATCTTAATAACAACACATTCTTAAAACCCTAGAATAATAGTACCTGATCTAGCTACAACAAAGTAAAATAAAGTCATTCATTATACGGAGTATTTTTTTTTTCTAAAACCCTAATATCGCTCATTCATCTCTCACACACAAGATTTTTTTTCCCAGAACCCTTATATCGGTGTGCTCATACATATGGTGTTGCAGGTTCATCGTCTATTGAAAAGCCAAGGATATCAAACAAAGGTGTCAGGTATGCTCTTATTTTCAAAAGCGAAAAACTATATATGTTGGCATAGCAATAAGTTACAATCCTCCACAATCATGGATTTCTATAAATGTTCAGTTTCTTTACACTATTAAAAAGTCCTAAAGCATAGTAAGCTTATTATTCGGTGGAGCCTACTGTTTTGTTGATCCTTAGGAAGGCTTATTGGTTGCTTTGTTTCTTTTCTTCCCATCTTATCACTTTCTCTGCAGCTAATTTAATATATGTAAACCCTAATCTCATATTAGAATACCCATTACGTATGACTTTCATCCATATTTCAAAACCCTAATTTGTTTCCACATCCATCATGGATCATATTCATCACAGGGGATCATCTCAAGGCATTCCATTAGGTAATTATTATTTTTTGTTTAAAAAATTAACTATTTAAATATTTGCTTCTATCCTTGAATGTTTGTGATATCTTCATGATAATAACATGCTGGTCTAGCTTATGAAGCAGTAAATGAATGTGAAGATTTAAAGACCAAAAGGTTTGGATCTTCATACACTTTGTTTTTCGGCTTAAGTATTCAATGCATACAGTTTATATAAAGATAATAAGACATCATACAATATGCAAATTAGTACTTTTAGCATGAAACTCGTCATAGTGTAGCTAATTTTCATCAACTTTTGCAGGATGGTAAGGGGGATGAGCATACTTTGTACTGATGGATCTGGTAGATTCAGTAGCGATTGAACAATAGATGATTATGCAGAGAAAAACAACTTGTAATTATTCAAGGATTGAGAGAAGTTATCAGAAGTTAAACCAATGGTTGGTCTCCATGATTGCAGGTATGCCATTTTACATGTATTTTCTACTTGGTTTAACTTTTGTGTATGTTTTCCAGTTGTTGTCTATATCTCATACGTTCTCACTTTGTTCCACTCCTATCGTTTCTATAGATGAATGTAGTTATCAGCTTAATCTTATGATCATCCTCTAATTAATATACAGTAAGATAGTAGCTGGTCTCAACTCCAAGGCGCAGCGGGCACGTTTACATGACTTAACAGTACTTAAGACAAGGTATTTATATCTCTTCTTAGTCATATAAGTATTCATGTGGTACAATTTATTTGAATATAATCAAACCTATTTGTAAACAGGAACACCAACACGACCTAAAAAGCAACATTATCAACTGCAAATCCTAGAGGAAGGCCACGTAAAAACAGTTCAACACCAGGTTCTGTATACAATAACTTACGTAACATTTTTTTATCTCTATATATTATCATTATAAGCAACTATATAGTTTCACTTTATTGATCAATTTCGTGAACTCCAACAACTAACAAAGCATTACAACCATCGTTTATAAGTTCCAGAGCAAATAAGTGTCAACTAAATATTGTCACATTTTCGACCATTCAAATGCGTAATTGGTGTAGGATCAACGGGTTCAATATGATGAAGACATAGCAACGATGAATGATCGATAGCCGTCGAGAAACCTGAAGTTTCTGAAACTAAACATTGTGATTTTATCTGATGGCAGATTAGGCCGCATTTCGAAAATCTCACCGGCCTTGCAACACTACACGATCTCGCAACTCAAAATTCAAGGTTTTTCTAAATATATACCAGCTTCATTTAATATTGATAAAGTGATTGTTTGCATTTTGGTGTATGAAATCTTACGGGTATGATATTTATACGTGCTTTAACCTTGATTATACACCTTTCCAGAATTGGTCATACAACGACTTGGGTGATTCTAAGATAGTAGTTGGTCTCAAAAGAGGATATGATCCTGTATTAGCTTTGCATAACTCAGGTATTCTGCAACTTTTTTTTAAAGTCAATAGATATTCAGTCTATTGCGTTTGCATATAGTCATGTATGCTTCTTTACGAGTAAAATAAGCTGTTCGGAATAAGCAATCTTTGCAGCATTATTGTCTTTGTTCAAGTGAGCAGAAGTTCATATAGACATAGTAGGCATGAGTTATTACAAAATACTTTTGGTAAAACTCATTAAGTATACATCTATGCATGGCACTAATCAAGGTTATAGTCAATCTTAGATTTAGACTAATACGTAGTTAACTATAATAAATTGGAAGTGTAGCTCATATTGGTAGTATTATTAGCAATGGATATCTCAGTAAAAAGAGGGGTAAATAAGTTATCTTAATATTTCTCAAATTAGCAATTTTACTGCTTTAGGTGTGAAATTGATTATCGACCTTTGTATAATCAGATGACAAATAATCATAATCAATGATCAGAATAATTATATCCAAACACCAAAAGCTGATTATTATGATACTAACAACTCAGTTTTCTTGCTAAAAATCTCATTTTTTAGGATCTTCTCTAAGGTGTAGAATGATTTGTTTTTTCAATAAACCGTGACTGATAATCCTTTTTCAATTTTCCACAGTGAGATCAAGGATGATATAAAAACAGAAGTCGCTAAAGTTTCTGAAAAAAACAGAAAGTAGCATATCAGCAACAAAAGCGAAGGATAAAATAAAATATAAACGAATATAAAATAACTAATATAATTATTTTTTGAAGGTGTGAGGGTCGGCATGTTTACTTACTTTTCAGGTTTGGCTAAGAGTTGCAGGTGAGTTGTAAAACTATTAGAGATTTTGGTTGCACTTGCTGTACCATCATTAAATTTGTCAAACCCCTTTGGCTTTATCGGTATTCGAGAAATTTGGAATTGAATTGAAACCATCCTTATGTCATCTATTTTGGCATATGAATTTGAGTTGAGACGAGGTGGTAGGTCAAAGTTGTTACCAACATATGGTGCATTTCCTTTTGAAGTTTGTACGCCATGACTTCAGTTTTGTGCATGAAGGTGCAAGTTCTGCATCAGGGTTCTTCGCTGCAGCCTACGGTTTGCCTTCTAATCACTTGGAGAATCTATTTTTGGATCAGGTAAATGCTCTGTTAGAAGTCGAATTTAATATGCATTGTGTGATTTGAATATTTTCGTTTAAATCAGATTGCATGCTATTAGACATTTTTTATCTTTGCTATTAGACATTGCATCTGTGAGAGGTCTTTGTTTATCTTTTTTTCTGTAAGTTCATTTTCATTCATATAATCACGATCTACGTGTTTGCTATTTTTACAAGAGGGACTGGTGGAACATCTGTTCTCTGGTAGTAACATCACAAAGTCAAACTCATTTGAGAAAGTTAAGGGAACAGGGACTTGGTTAAATGTAATGATACGTCGAAACAAGGGAAAGTAGTTGTGGAGAAATTGAGAGACTGACAAATAAAACAATGAAGATGGAGAATTGTTGGGTTGACTACATGTGAGAGGAGCAGGACCAAAAACAAGGGGGAGAAGAAATCTTGAGAGGAGCACCTTGCCAACTTTTGTTGTTGGGCTTTCGTTGCGACACAATGTCTGTAAAGGGTGGTGTATGTCAGAGTCGCAAGGGAATAGGAGTGTATGATGGTGGGATGTTTGGGAGAGAGATAACAAGAGTTGGAATACTACTGTAAAGGGTGGTGTACATCAGATTGGCAATGAGGTAGGAGTGTAGGATGGTGGGGATGTTTGGGAGAGAGATAATAAGAGTTAGAATACTCGGGTGAAACATATAGGGGTGACAATTACAAGTGGACGACACTCATTTTTGGGAAATCTACTCACTTTGTCAAAATACCAGACGACGGATACCCAAAACTCTATTTCATCTTTGCAGCCTACAACTAACTCGAAGCACGAGCTGATGTGACTAATGCTATACTAACAGGTATACTAAATAATAACACAAACAATTAAGTATCATGTTAAATTATTTACTAATGCATGACTAATACATGATTCTTTAGTTTCAGTTACCGTTGAATTGACGCATGATGAATATTCGTTTCATTTTTTTTTCTTTTTACCAATGTCAGACTCGCACATTACCTTATATTAGTTTTCCGATAGCTATTGTCATTTTAGGTGTAAGCGGACAGGTAGTTGCAGGTCACAACACTTTACATGAAAATAACAGCCATGCACGCTCGACAACGTGAGGTAATTTGATAACTTATGGCTTGCTGAAAAACAAGTAAATTCAATTCAGAGTTAGCATTTTCAAGAGACAGTATGTTGTTTGAATAGTTACAGTGTGGATTTTGGTGGTGGTCTCTTTCACTTCCAAGATGGTGAACCTACATCTTTCGACCCCATGGCTGGTGTAAGTTACATTTTCACATTCATAATCTCTATATTCTATCACATTATTTGCTCGATATGTTCAGATTTAGATTAGGACTGTGGCCATGTGCAGAAAGAAACTGAACCCCAATGGACCGGAAAACATACAATGACTAAAAATGGGACAACTTAAGAGTATGTTGGAATTTCACGAAACATCTCAAAATTAAATGAGATGTGCAGACCTTGGAAGTGTTATATCGAGCAAAGACCGAAACATGGTCTACACAACCCTTTCAAATCCCCATAGAGGTCTTTGCTTATCTTGCATGTAGTTATCATGATCATTTGGTGATACTTAGATGACTGATGCCAAACATCGTTTATAGGTACCTTATGTATGGAGATATATCAAGTTCCAAAGCATGCTGTATGGCATGATCTGCACTATCTAACTGAAAAGGTAAATGCTATAATCATTCTGTGAATTTTATTTTTCATGATCACGCAAGCTTTTGTCATTAACTTTAATAGACTAAATCCAGAAAATAGCATACGTGAAGTAAGTTAGTGTGTGGCTCTATCTTTAGCATGAAAAGGCCAAGTTCCAGAACACGATGTATGGCATGATATGCACTATCCAACTGAAAAGGTAAAGCTATAATATTACATTATTGTTTAGGTCATATATTGGTTGAAAGAAATTAAGAAGGAAAAAAAACTTTCTGTAATTTCTAATTCTCACTCTTGAAACACTGAATAATGAAATTGAAAATGTGTATGGGTTTTGTACTTTTGCACATTATTTTTCATGATCACGCAAGCTTTTGTCATTAACTTTAATAGACTAAATCCAGAAAATAGCATACGTGAAGTAAGTTAGTGTGTGGCTCTATCTTTAGCATGAAAAGGCCAAGTTCCAGAACACGATGTATGGCATGATATGCACTATCTAACTGAAAAGGTAAAGCTATAATATTACATTATTGTTTAGGTCATATATTGGTTGAAAGAAATTAAGAAGGAAAAAAAACTTTCTGTAATTTCTAATTCTCACTCTTGAAACACTGAATAATGAAATTGAAAATGTGTATGGGTTTTGTACTTTTGCACATTGCTTATACTATTGATTTGTGATGCAGGCTAAGCTTTTAAAGAATTTGAATGGGCAGATACGCCAGATATGTAGTGGCAGAGTTGGCGTTATCGAAATTGGTGAGGACAATTAACAATTGAAGACCTCACAAAGTTTTAAATTGATTCTTGTGTCAATTAAGTTAGATGATTTCGCATAAAATGATGGAAGATCAGATAATCGTAGTTTTGACCACTCGATGTTCAAGATATGCGTTGACATTATTATTGTTTTTTGCTAAATTTTTTTGATCTTGTGATTGGATACAACAAAGGAAGAAGTGGATATATAACATTCGGAGATTCAAAGCTAACCCGTATACTACAATCTTCTTTGGAGAAAGTGGTTTAAGAGGTTGTATGCATTAAAAATATGATTTCTATTTTTTAACTTTCCCTGGTTTTCCAGTTATTCACTACTATGTGAATAATTTTTTTTTACTTATATTGCAGGTTCATTTTATTGTAGCAGCTTGCGAAAACATTATCAGTGGAACACGAATGGGGCCATGGGACATAGTGACTGCCTCAAATGAAAAGACTATTGAGGTTTATGTAATTATGTTTGTACACGGCTATACGAAAGGGCAGTCAGTAAGGCATTGGTTGATCGGATCACTGATGAAAAGGCATCTACGACAACCACTCTTAAGCTTTATTATGCAATGTCCTCCATTGTACATCAACTAGAGTTATTACAAATGGTTTGAAATGTACATATTATTGAGTTTAAGATTACCTTTTCATTAGCTTTAATGGGAGTTTCAGCTGAGACACCACTTTCCTGTTCTATGTATGCAAGACAGAGAGTTCGAAGAGCTTCACCAGCAAATAAGCCAATTGTACTCTTTAAAAAAGTAAGCTTTTCATCATCAAGAGCAACAACTTCACTGTTTTCGTTAATCACATTGTCACAAGCAGCCAAAACTATTTCTGAAGCACCTTTACAGTGAGCTCTTACACCACCTCCAGGAAGCTCAAGCACCACTCCCATTTGCTTCTTTGTAGAGTTGAATGGTTCGACCCTGAGGACTTTGGTTGCCTTGCGTTCAACTTGGAAATCACCACCAAGTGACAACCCAAAATCCAATATGGCTGTGTCTGTTGGTGAACCGAGTATCTCACGTTTTCCTTCTTTGTTACTCACAACTTCTCCTCCTGTATTAGTGAATATTGATTGTACAAAGAATCTTCTTAGCAATATTAGGAATGTTTTCAGCAGTGCCTACATTCATACAAATGCATGATTTGACCACAGTCATGTAGTTGGTAGTCAACGTCCCCGTTTTGTCACTGCATATTGTTGTTGCAGACCCCATGGTTTCAAATGCAGCCAGATTGCGGACAAGTGCTTCGTCATTCATCATCTTCTTCATGGCAAACGCATGGCTCAATGTGACAGCCAAAGGTAGACCTTCTGGAACTGCAACCACAACGATGGTAACAGCAATAGCAAAGTATTCCAACAACAATAACACACACCAGACCAGCTCCATTGAGTTCCTTTTATGATCTTGCTGGCAAATAATTTTTGAACCAAAACAGCAAAAGTCACTATAGCGAAAATAAGACCTATCTTTCCAATGATAGTTGCCACTCCATTCAACTTAACCTGCAATGGGGTTTCATCGTTTCCGCCTTAAGTACGAGTTGCCATCAGTTTTCCCCATTGGGTTCTCATGCCGACTGTTACAACTAACATCTTACATGAACCATCTTGGACCTTAGTTCCAGACAACAAGTAAGGATTTTCAGTATTGACCTTTACTGACTCGCTCTCTCCAGTCAAACTTGATTCGTCAATAGAGAGTGCAAACCCTGAAAGAAAAAGTTCGTATGCAGGGACTTGATCTCCGATACCAAGGTGTACAATATCACCAGTATGTAACTTGATTCGTCAAGGGAATTGATATCTTCTTCTTCTCTTCATCCAAATCCCTGAACTGCAAAGACTGACGATAATCACTTGTCGTTGTTATGTTTATAACTTATTTGGATTAACTTAATTTTTTCAACGATCTTTATAAGGCTCACCCACCCATCGGATGAGCTATGCTACTACAAACGTTGTTTATAAAGAATTGTTATTTCGCATTTGAGTTTAAATAACATTGAAACAAACACAAAAAATTTGACAAACATCGATCCTATTCTTTTAAAAAGCTTTGTATAAGCCAACGATATTTATAAGTCATAACAATAATCATATTATAAATATATATATATATATATAGGTAAGGGTTCTTTTCAGAACCAAAAAAAGGTACAGAACTGCGAGAACCGGCATCAACCAATCAGAATTTTTTGGATATTAATTTTTATTATTTAATTCAAAAGGGTATCATGGTAAAATTACCTTTTTTATTTTCTTTTTGAATTTTTTTTAATATTAAACATTTTTTTAGTTCCTAAATTTTAGGAACTTTTTTTTTTTTTTTTTTTTTTTTTTTTTTTTTTTTTTTTTTTTTTTTTGGTTTTTGGAAATACATTATGTGCACATGTGTTTTGTAAAAAAGAAGGTTAACCACTAACTATATTATGACAATTGTATTTTTCGTTTATGCATAGGTGTTTTGTATATGCACATGTATCTTTAAGTAATATAACATAAATATAAATACAAACAACAAAACTTTAACAATAGATTTATGCAATTTCAAAATTTACAAATTGTATTACTCTAGTGATATGATATTTAGTTTTATCACAAACATCCATTTGTTTACACTTGTATCCAATTTTATTACAAATATATGAAGCGTGCACATGTGCATAATCCAATGTCTTTAACAGTTGGTTCATCTTTTTGGCGTGCACATGTATTCCTCGCCTGGTTCAAGAACCCATGAAATCTGCACATGTAATAAATGAATTATTTAATCATAAAAATTAACAAAACACATATGCACTATGTATTTCGGACTTGTGCACACAAAACCATATGCACTCTTAACATTCAAACTCTGAACTATGTAAAAACATATATGCAATTTCAATACACTTAACATTCAAACTCCGAACTATGTAAAAACACATATGCACTCTTAACATTCAAACTCCGAACTATGTAAAAACACATATGCACTCCATTGAGTTTAAACTTCATAAACTGTAAAAACACATATGCACTCTTAACATTCAAACTCCGAACTATGTAAAAACACATATGCACTCCATTTAGTTTAAACTTCATAAACTGTAAAAACACATGTGCACTCTTAACATTCAAACTCCGAACTATGTAAAAATATATATGCACTCCATTAAGTTTAAGCCTTGGTAACAATAAAATACATATGTACTGTGAATACATTCAAACTCCAATAATTGTAAAAATACATATGCAAACCATAGCTCATTTGACAAATATCATTGAAAGCCAACAACCTGATCTGCTTTAAACACGTTCCCACTTGTACAAAGCATCAATGACAGCGACAAATAAAATAACAGAAATCAACCCCATTAATTATCACCAACAAATTAAATGACGTTGACTCCCAATCCCAAACAATTCATCAATTAATCAAACGAGCTGGGTAGCCCGCGATTTGCAGCGGGTGTGTTTTGCACGTAAGTGTTGTGAAAAACGTTAGGTTTTGCGAACACATATTGAAAACATGTTTGATTCGGTATGCGTTATTTAGCAGGCACAACCTAGAAAACACGAAATGTATCGTATTTGTCAAAAATATTGATTTATGAAAGTATTGCAAATTTATACTCGTTTTTATTGGAAAAATTATTTCGTGAACAATGGCGCAAGTTTCGTAATTTTTCGAGTCCGTTTGGTATGTCGAATGAGCCCCGAACCGTTTTCGTGAAAAGTATTGCCAAGATGGCAAGAATACCCCCTCCGCCCTTAAGTTTTATTTCCCACCCCCACATCTTGTATTTTCATTTCTAACCTTGAACCTTTAGTATTTAAACCCATTATTTTTTTTTTGTATTCATTTTTAATCCTAATAAAAACACTCTCTCTCCCCTTTCTCTCTCTACACCGCCGGCCACCCAATAACTTCCGGCAACCACCGTGCCGAAAATTTTTCCGGCGAGTGTTTTTATTTGCCGAATCGATAGATCGGCTTATCCTTTTCGTTTCTGGAGCTTTTAAGCTCGTGAGCACCACCGCAACCATCCTCACGCGCCACCACCACCAACTGTCACACCGCCGCCACCTCCACAGTATTCCCCCTCCACTTTCTTCTTGGTAGAACACCTACACGCGCCCCCTTCCTTCTTTATTTTTATTATTTTCCAAAACCTTAATTTTTTTTTTATTAAATCCGGTTTACATTTAATTATTTTTAATAAAAACCTTTTTAATCATTGTTTTTGAAAACTAAAAATTGTGTGGAGCCTTCGGTCAAACTCGGTCAACCACCGAGCCAACTGAGTTTATGTTCTCTTAGTCACGGCGAGTCGAAGGTTGCGGTTAGGATTAGTTTGGGTTGATATGGTGTTGTGATGGTTTGTGTTTGGATTTGTTGTTCGGTTTGTGTTTGGTTGGTCTCGACAGTCAAAGGGAAACCAAGCCGTGACTCACGGCGAGTCGAAGATTGCGGTTAGGATTAGTTTGGGTTGATATGGTGTTGTGATGGTTTGTGTTTGGATTTGTTGTTCGGTTTGTGTTTGGATTTCTAACTAAACAGCCCATGTACTGTAGCAAGTACTGTACAAAGTACTGTAGCAACATCCTGACGTTTTAATATATTAGATAATTAATGAGAACCAACAATCAATTTTATCGCAGCCCCACAACCACTAGTCGACAAACCCCTTCAATATAACACTGACCATTCATAGCCCCACAATTAAAATCGATCAATCAGTACAAGAACAGCAGTCAACGAATTTTAAATGTTGTCCTTACCGACCAATTTATGATTCAGTACGAGGTTTATTATAAATCATCCAACCCCACAAAATAGAAGAATCGATACCCATTAATTAAAATAACGATTACCTCAAAAATTTATTAGATCTGCTTCTGTCAACCATACGCCGTTTCCAGATCTGCTTCAAAACTGCTTCAAAACTGCTCTTCATCGATTAATTATATTCAATTCGTCCCATAAATCAATCAGCGATACATGTGTGTTTGTCAGTGATAAAAACCGATGCCAACAATTGAAAACAATTATACATGATTGAATCTCAGTTTTAGATCCGGATTTCGTGGATGGAGGCTGTAAAAAAATGAGGGATGGAAGTAGTCTTGGATTGAGGCTGTGAATGGAGGCTGAGTGAAAATGATAGGAAGGAAGGTTAGGTTTCCTATGTGAGTGAGAGAGATAAAATATAAACTGATTTCTTCTCCCGAAAATCATGTTTATGGGATCCTATTTTTGTGGGAAAATTAAATTCCCATATTGCCCTTTTTCTTTTAATTGAATACTTTTTGTTTTCATTTTAATTACAAAACTGCCATCATCATTTATAGCCATTGATTAAAAAAATAGAAGGTTGAGATCGGTTCTCGCAGTTCTGTACCTTTTTTTGGTTCTGAAAATAACCTCACACTATATATATATATATATATATATATATATATATATATATATATATATATATATATATATATATATATATATATATATATATATATATATATATATATATATATATATATATGGTGTTTTCATCTTCACTTTCTTGTTGAGATTTATACCAACTAGTTTACTTATGATAAAAACTTGTTTAAAACATAGCCATTTGTTTAGAGATTATTGTGGTTACATGGTTTTGATTAACATGTACAAAGTGATAAACTAAGTATATACAACTAGAATTAGCCACAATCAAACTTTCTTCTTCCTTGCTCCCTTATGTATGTCGAATTATATGTGTAAGTGATAGATGATATATATATATATTTTCTCTTCTTGAACTAGGGTAAAAATGATGAAAGTATACCTATTTATACTAGAGATTTTCAAGGTGGCAATAGTTAGTCTAAGTGTATCATTTGGCTAGGTTGTGAGGTTGGGCCGATTGGGGGGCTAGGGGGGGGGGGACATTTTGGTGGTCAAGCCACCATTTGAATCTTGGACTCCATGTTTTATGGGCTAATGTTGGTAATTAATGTCATGTAATTCTTGTCTAGTAAATAATTATAGAACATGAGGGGGGGGGGGGGCACATGTAAGATTTTTGGAGTAGAAGAGTTGTTTTGATACAAGAGTGTATATGTTGTATGTATTGGGTATTAGAAATAGGTATTGGTTGTTGGTTTGGTGATTAACGTAAGTTATACGAAATTAAACGTTATAATTAAAGAAATTACATTAGGCGTAAGGAAATATTTTTGGAACTTTGGTAATAATTTAGAAAGTATAAAAATGCGTTAGAAATAATCGTTATAAGTATTGGGTGTATCGGGTGTTTACTTTAAATTGTGAGTAACGTTTGTTGAATTGACAATCATAAGTAAATACTGAATAAGGAAATTGTTTTAGGGTTTAAAATTTCGAACCGGAGTAGGAGCAAGGTGTTGGAATGTTGTGGACTAAATATAGCCTAAGTCCTAGTGCACAAGCGGGTTGTTCCTAGTTTTACGTTTATTTAACTAAAAAGTTTTTCATAAAAGTGTTATTGTAAAATTTTAAAGTAATAATTTAGAGTTTGGAAATAAATGTTGACATGGAAAATTACGGGTTGTTACAAATATAGTCATAGTATTTGTGGTTTGTTTCTTTACCTTGGTACTCAACTAAATATGTATGGTCAGAAGTATATGCAACAGGCCAAAGACAGCTAGAAACGACGCAAGCACGCCTTAAAACTTCATTTTTTTAGCAGGCCCAAATGCCAGTTAAAACGATATGAAAAGGCTACTTTATTATTGTCTTTGTGTTTTTTTTAACCTTTTGCATTTATGACAATGTGATTGATTTACGTTTGGGATAATGGGATTATAAGGTTTTGTATATAATGGTAATTAGGATTGCTTGTGAAAACTCATTTTCCATAAGTAAAATTCCTTTTTAATGAACATGTGCCTACGGTTTGTGGCGTTACTGTTTTTAATGACCATGTGTTGTTGTTTTGGTGTATTGTCTCTAAATTCGTGTTAACGTATGTTGACCGTTACTGTCTTATGCCATTTGCAGCGTATGCTAATGCGTGAGCCGGAACTCCTAATAGCAATTGCAAAGCCGTGGCACAAACGAATATTCGTATACCGTCTCCCTTAATCCTTCCCGTTGTAGATGTAAATGTGTCAGAATTCGCGATTCAATCTTAAGTTGTGTTTTTATGAACTACAGATGGATGATGCATTATTTCACTAAAATCTCCTTTTGTCTTTGTTTTGTTTAGTGCGGCGGTTGTCGACGACACCTTTTCCCATCTCGATGCACCAGCTGAGAATATTGCTGGGCCTCACGTGCGATGTTGTTTGTGCAACCAAGAGAGTAGGTTACATATCCGCTGTGGAAAACTAGAAGGGGGGGGTTGAATAGTTTTACATCTTTTTAATTTTATTATGAAAACTTTGTTTGCTTTTAAAAACTTAGATTCGAATTTATGTGAACTCCACTCTTGAACAATATGAACAAATATAAGTAAATCTAAATAAACAATGCAAGTAAAGTAATGAAATGAAATGAAAGATAGAGATGGAAAGATCGAACCGCGAGACAAAGGATTTATAGTGGTTCGGCTACAAGGACACCTTCCTTGCCCTACTCCACTCCTCGAGCACCTAACTCGAGAGTTTTCTTCACTATGTCAACAAGCTCCCTTATGGCGGAGAAAACCTTACACAACTTTCGCTTACACCAATTTTACGACACAAAGCTAAATGTCGAGTTCTAATCGTAGCTAGAACCAATCTCACAACTTTAATCACAACTTCTTCACGACTTCTTCACGTCTTCTTCACAACTTCTTCACTACGGCTTCACAACTTTTTCACAAAGGCTTCACAACTACTTCACAACGGCTTCACAACTACTTCACAACCTAGCACTACTTATATACTCTTCTACTTCCTTACACCTTCACTATTTACACACCTTAACTTCTTCACAACTTCACCACTACCACACTAATCTAGCCTAAACAATTATGTTAACACCTATCTAACAAATATACACAACTTATACACAAATGAATGAATGATTACACAAACAACTTAGGTAGCAAGATGATACTAAGTTGCAATACTTCTTCTCTAGTTGTTGAAGGAGTATTATTCTTTTACAATTGGATGGTAGAAGCTTGGATCACTTAGAAACCAATGCTTAAGAATATATGATCAAAGGATTTAGAAGGGATTTAGAAAGATAAGGAGAGATTTAGAACAGAAGGTTTGGGGTGCAAAAGGTGAGGAAAAAGTCCAGGAATGAACCAGTATTTATAGGCAAAATCTGACAGCTGGAGGAGCGGGACGGTCCCCTTAAATAGGTGGCCGGTCCCCTTAATTATTAAGGGGACCGCCTAGTAAATTAAGGGGGCCGCCCAAATCCGAACGTTGCTCAGATTTGTCTTTTTGTGGGGAAGGTTTTTCTGGAACATTTTTGCCATTTTTGGTTGAAAATTTGAATTCATAAATTTATAATGGATTAAACATTTTTATTAAATACCAAAAATGATTTTCTAAAAGATATAAAATGTTTGTGTCATTTTATAAAAATCAAGTGAAAAAAAATGTTCCTTTGATCAAATAATGCATTAAGCATTTGTTTATTCATACCTTAAGTGATTAAGTTGTTAAAATAGATATTTACAACTAAATACTTGTTTACGTCATAATCTTACGTTTAATGATTTTACATTTTGTGATTATCAAAACGTAGAAGTATCGAAAAATATTAATAACGTTTTTAGGCATTATTTATATCAACATCCGCGGTTGGGAATGCTTAAATGAGACAGCACACCTTCTGGGCTGCACGATGTTTCATAAATTTATGGTATAACAAAAGCAAATAGGATCACATGGGCTAGCCAAAAAGGCTAAGAAGATGGGCCTTATTTTTTGCGGGAAAGATGGAGTCAAAACGACAGCTTACTCCACAACAATTAAGATATAGTATAATGCATGCCGGAACAACCTGAATTTTTTAAAGGTTGATTGGATCAGCTTAGATTTCCACCTTATGGGCTACTTTGAGCTTGCCAAAGGTTGTAAGATGAATATTACTCACCTTATTAGGCGAACCTTATGGGCTTAAGTAAGCCGAACAAAGTTCCTTATGAGCTTTTCCAAATTCAGAAAGGCCCTAAAACGAAAAAAAAGGTTATCCATGCCCGGTATTGCTACATTTGTTAAGATGCCTTTGGCCATGTTTGTCTTTTGGCAAGGCAACCACTGTCTTTGATGGTTGCAGCCATGGACCATCTTTGGCAACGTTATTTGTTGCTTGCAGACCCCAGCTACGGTTTTGAAAAAGTCCATTAAAATATTACGGGCTAAAAGTTTCTTCATGTGTGGTCAGCTTACAACGTTTGCTGATGTTGGGTTTGCTTATTCACAAATGGTTGCTATGTGGTCTGGAATCATTTTCGTAGGTAGCTGGCGAAAGATGTGGTCCATAAATGGTCGCCTTTCTGTGCTGCCTCATTTTTTTCACAAAATAAAATAAAATAATAATAATTATTTTATAATGTTTTTCATTATGGCTGTGATGATCTCTGTAATCTGAGGCAAATGAACCCTGTATTGGAAGATCAGAACGTAAGCTGGCTTGGCAACAACTGGAAGGCATAACTTAAATAGTTACTATGCAACTGTGTATGTTTGCAGCCACTACGGAATAAAGATTATTCTGTGTCTTGAATCCTATATGCAGATCTGAGCCCAATTATTTATCGCACCGCTCTAATGTTCCAATGCTTTTTTTTTAAACCACTGTAGCTATTGCTACCTATTTTTTTGCCTCGGGTTGAGATGAAAAAAGCAATATGTTGTGGTTTTGGCTCCATCTTTCACGTAAAAAAAAAGGCCTCATGATACTATATCTTGATTGCTGTGGAGTCCAATGTTCTTTAGCCCATTTTAGCCCAATTAAAATTTCGTCTTAGGAGTATAAGCAAATGGAAGCCGGATAGTACAAGCGTTGTGACAGATCTATTGGTTGTAGAAACTTTACCCACCTAAACACTTGAAAGTGTGGTGGAAATTTGATTTATAGTACAATCTCCGCGCGCGGGTCAAAGGTTAAGAAGCTTCTGAAATCTTAAAGTTCAGATGAAATCCAAAAGCACAGAGAAAAAAACAAAGAAAAAAAACTAAAATTCATTAAGCCGATTACAAACCCTACTTACGCAGGTATATTTGTTGTTAAATTTGTTAAAACCTTTTAGAAGGTATATGTAGGTTTATATTTCAATGTTTTTCTATTTTTCCATATTCATTATGCTATTAACTTTCATTTGCATGGGTGCAACGTTTGCAAGTGCAAACATATTAATTTTCCATGCCTATGATGTCGATGATATGTGATTGAACAAATAATTGCACAACCAAGCCTTCGATGGTGATCAAAGGAATAATGGGGTGTTGAGATTGCACCAAGCTTGTTCTTAACCTAAAAATAAGAAATACCGAAATACTACGTTAAGTGATTGCGCAGGGGTTTGACCCTGCGAACCACCTCCGGCGTGAGAGTAAGTATGTGTAATCGTTTGAGTAGGTTGTAAATGACAAGAGTGAAGTTAACTTACATTGTTCATGCCCGACTACACTATTTATAGGGGAGAAATAGGACATAGTGGGCGGTTGCACATTGTTCGGAGATCATGGGGGTGTCCCATGATTTTGTGGTAACCGCTAGGGCTTTGTGGCCCACGATCTCTGTTTTGGCGGGAAAGCCAAGGGGAAGAGGAGACGTGGGTTTGACCAGGTCAGAATGGTCCTTCGTGCTAGTCCCTTCGATAGGAATACCCCGAAGGGCTTAGGGCTTCGATTGGCGGATTCCCACATGGTAACCAGTTCGCAGGCGAATGGTTTTACGCCAATGAAACGTGTTAAGGAGATTAACCTGGGCCTCCGAAGAGAGGGCTTTCTACAGGCTCGAAAGGGAGTCCTTCGACTCGTTCGGAGGGTACATCATCAAGCCCCCCCAGTCGAAAGTGATATATATGTACGAGTATATATTGCATTTGACTCAACAAATCGAACATGCCTTATACTCCTTGTATAACACTAACTATGCAAAAAAGAAAATAAATGTTCAACTAACCACGCATTTAATGCGGATTAATCATGATTACTCCACTTGGACTGCCACGGCTACTATCTCGGTATAAGTAAGCGTCCTTTCAGAATTTAAAATCAATTTCAAATCTGCATAGATAGCAGATTAGACACGTGTTTGGTCATGATTAAAAATATGATGGGTATTTATTCTTCGATACGGTAAAACCCTAGAATACTTTTACCTCCGCCCAAAATATACACATTGCTCTGCAATCCTATGCTTCCGTTGGAACGAAAAGGTAAAATTCCAATAAACCTTCCTTGATCTTTTATTCTTTTAATATGAGCATGGCCGCTAAGCGAATTATTAGACAACAGACTTGTACCTTGTCAAAACAAGCCCTATCTGAGTTCCTGCTTGATTACCCTATACCCTCGGAGTACCAGATCATGCTCCCTAGTAAGAAACAAAATATTTTCGATGCTCCCGAAGGGTTTGTGGGTTTGTATGTACATGCATTCACTCAATCGAATCTTAGGATACCCATTCATCCCTTGATTTTAGAGTTTCTACAATACTATCAGGTTCATATTTCTAGGTTAAACCCTTTTGGTCTTGCTAAGTTGACCACTTACATCGTAATGTGTAAAGCGTACGGCTATGAACCCACATTGGAGGTGCTTAGGGGTTTTGTGAATCTCTATCCTGGTGGAGATTGGGTAACCATTGCCAAAAGGGGTGAACATGACGTGCCTGTTCTTGTGACGAAACCCTTTTCAAATATTAGAAACTGGAAAGGACAGTTTTTCTATGTTGAGAGTACCATCATACCTCCTGAGTATCCAGCATTGTTAGATGAAGCAAACATGTATGATGAGAAGAAGTACAATGACCCTCTTCCCTATGAGATAAGGAGCGACCCATTGTACCAGCGTCTTGCACTCCATCCTGCTAACGTCCAAACGTTTCCGGAGCCTATATTGTACTTGGCTGGTTTAAGTGACAGCTGGGACGGGTCTCCGTCATCACCTGAAATAATTTGTGAAGGGAAAAGTATGTATATATCTTATTTAAATAATTTAAATAACTTATCTGCTGATATTCATCTCCTTTTCGTTTGTTTGTGCAGAAATGGCTTTCAGAAACTTTTTTGTGGCCGAAGGTGCAAAAGAAGTTAGCTTTATGCCGAGGGATCCTCAGGATACAAGTTACGGAGTGGGATCTCCTTCTATATCTGTCAATAATAACGATGTTGATGTCTCTCCACCCAAACCTCTTGTTGTGCTTCCCCCAATCAAACCCCTTGGTACTGAGGAAGCCCCCCAACTTGTGGAGGATGTTGGTGACTCTGATGATACCCCTTCCGGAAGTGATCAGCTCAGGATCGTAGGGTCCTCCGGTATTGCTGATAGAGTGAGAACAAGGAAAGGTACCAGTGCCAAAGCTGCAAAGACTGCTCCAAAAAGGAAACCCAATGTTCCTACTCCCTCATCGAGGAATGTCAAACAAAAAACAGAAAAAGCTCGTGGGAAAGCCATTATGTATGCGCCAGAGAGGATGGTTGATGAAGATGATATCCCTGGTAAGTAAAAGTTCTTCGAGTCCTCCTCCTTTTCCATCGTATTGCGTATTTGGCTTATATTGTTTTTCTCTTTCTTTTTTCTTTTTTAGGGTTGCCAGATGCGAAGGAACTGCCCAACGCCCTCTCCTGCCGCTTGCTTGTTGAGAATATCACTCCTGCCTCTTGGAGGAGTAAAATGAGTGAGATGTCCCTTGAGAAGCTTTGCGATCTTAATGACAAAAGTTATATCAGGCAAGCAATGCTGGACAGTCATCTTAGCTTTCGTATAAGGGGATTGCTTAACAAGGTCAAGGAGGCGAAGGAGGAGGTTGCTGTTGTTGTAGCCAGAGAGAAGGAAAGGGAGAAGAGTTATGCTGAGTTGGAGAAAAAGTGTGACGAAGCCATGGCGGACTTTGAAAAACACCCAAGGTACGAGGCTCTGCGAGCCAAAATTGATGGTCTTGAGGAACAGCTTAGGGAATCGCAAGCTGAGTGTGGTAGGCTAAAGTTGGAGGAAGCTAAGGTTGTTGGTTATGAGAACCAGGTGAGTGCCCTGGAGTCTAAATGTACTGGTTTGGAGGCTGAGAGGGCCAAGTTAGTGGAGCAGGATGCCAAGCACTGTTAAGAGGTTGATAAGTTGAAGCTCGAATGCCAAAGTCTGAGAAAAGATAGGGCTGAGGTTGTATCGAAGGTTGTTCCCTACATTGCTATGGAGTTGTACCATAGCGATGAGGTGGGGGAGGTTGTGGGCAAGCTGGTGAATGCGGCCATATTCCATGGCAAATGCACAACTTTGGAGGAGATTGCTGAAACCAAAAAACCAGTTGTACTTTCGGAGGTACCATACTATCGTCCGAATTCCGTGCGGGAATATGATGAAGCTGGTAACGCATTCACCACGGTAGTGTACCCCTTCCTTGCCGAAGCAACCAAAGATCCTTCAGCCTTCATCGAAGATCTCCTCTCTAAAAAGCCAAAGAGCATACAGCCTCTGTCTCCAACCGGAAGGACCTTGTCTGAGAAACCTAAGTCTGCAACCCACCAGGAGCGTCCCAACTCTTCCAAGAACAATTGAAGGCTGCCGTGTTGGTAGTAATTTGGTCCATAAGGGTGACATGTACCCTTTTTAAAACAATTTATCTTGTTAAAGGCTGGTGCCTTTATGTTTGACAACTTATGATCTGTGTGCCTGTTAGAACAATTTATCTTTCGTGTTAGTGGGCTTCGACCCATAACTTTAGACAATTGTCCTTTTTGTGATTATGATAGCTAAGACTGTACGTAGTCTTCATTAATGCTAATTTAGTGGGATATGTCCCACTTTTATTGCCATGTTTATCTTCTCTTACGCTCATTTCAAGAACGTAAACATACAACCTAAGGTTATAACCTTATTGTGTGTATTTTGGACCAATATTTTAAGCAATCGTATAATTTGACTGCGACAGAGGGTCGCGACCCACTCCGTCTTTATCCTTAAGTTGCAGAGGGCTTTTAATACCTTAAGACTTCATAGGAAAGTTAATGTGAATTGTAATGGATGTTATTGTTATACAAGACATGTGCCTTGCTTCATCCTTCGACATTGAAACTTGTAAAGTACTTGGCTGAACAAATCTATGTTGTATAAAACGAGACAAGAGATTTTGAGGGAAACACGTTATATCATTAAGTGGGTAGGGAGGATTACATCATTTGAAGAAATGAACACTACGACACCTACCATTAATGCTTCTTTCCCATGTGAGAAGAGTGCGTTACATGAAATTGAAAAAACAACTAAGTGCTTTAAAGAAGGTAGGTTTTTATATGTAAAACTTACGAGAGTTGGTGTCATGTCCAAACTTGTTCACGACATTTTTTTTCTCCCCTTCGACCTCGTATGCCTTGTTGTCACAACATTTTTTGACGCTGGGCTCTTTGACTTGGCTTCGCTTGCTTTCGTTCGAAGGACAAATTCTTATATGCCCTCAAGACTTTGGGTAGTTTGTCTGCCCACTTATGCTGATATTTCCCTAGCTTTATCTCAATTTTGACGACAATATCCTTGTCAACACAAATGAACCTTTGCTTCACATTCAGGCTTTTGCAGAAAGAGGGGAACACTCCTTCGGCAAAGTGTTTCCCTTCATAAGAGGTGATGACTTGTGGGATTTCGAATCTGAAAATTATGTGTTCCCACATAAACTCTTCCACATCTTTTCCTTTTGTTGATGCCAAAGGCTTGGACTCGACCCATTTGGTGAAATGGTCGATGGCTATGACCAAGAATTATATCCCTCCGGGAGCTGCTGGTAGGGGTCCGACTATGCTGACGCCCCATTGACCGAAAGGCCTTACTGTCATGGTAGAAGACGCCTCATACTCTAATGGTTTCCGAGCTTTGGAGTGTGTCTGACATACCTTGCATGTTTTGATTACTTCCCTTGCGTCTTCCATCACGGATGGCCAGTAATAACCCCACCTTGTTACTTTTGAGGCGATGGCTCTAGGGCTTGTGTGTCTTCCACAAAATTCTTCGTGAGCATTGTAGAGAATGCTCGAAGCATGCTTTAACTCTATGCAATGAAGCCAAGGGGATGAAAGATGCCTTTTGTAGAGATTATTGCCTATGAGCCTGTACTGGGGACTTTTGATTTTGATTCTTCGTGCTGACTTTGAATTATTAGGCAGAATGCCGCTTATCAAGTACGTTTTTATTGGTGTCGTCCAGTTGGAGCCTTCATCAGATGTTTCACTTCGTGCAATTGACCTGGTGGCCAATACTTCCACTAAAACCTCGCTGGGTAGATGAGCTAAGGCAGTCGACGCTAATCTGATTAGGGCTTCCGCCTTTTTGTTATGGCTTCTGCGGACATTTGTTACTTTATATCGCTCGAAACCCTGGAGGAGTTTTTTAGCTTCATCCAAATATTCCTTAATTACTGGCTGCCTTGCTCTGTAAGAACCCTTGATTTGGCTAGTGACTGAAAGCGAGCCTACAAAGACGGAGAGGTCATGGACCTCCATGCCCTTTGCAAGTCGAAAGCCAGCCAGCAAGGCTTCATACTCTGCTTCATTCTTTGTGGCCTTGAATTCAAAACGTAGTGCATAACTGTACTCCTTTCCCTCCGGATTGGTCAGGATTAATCCTGTTCCGAAACCATCGGAGCTTGAGGCTCCGTCGGTGTATAACTTCCACCCCTCCGTTGCTGTCGGGGGTGTTTCTCCATTTTGGCTGTGTCCGGAAGGTGTTTCGTTGAGAGCTTCTGCAGATATCTGACTTTTGATGGAGCTTGGACTATCACGTCTTGTTAATGACCTCGGAGTGGGTAGATCAATAGTTGCTTTGAACTTCGAAGAGCTGGCCTTGATTCCTTGCTTAGTTGGCTCAATGGGTTTGAACCCCTTAAGTTGATATTCCTTGTCGTGGAGCTTGCCATCAATCACTGGTGCCTGAGGGGCTCTGGTATTGCTAGAATACGTCCCTTCTAAGACCTTCCCCTCAGCTTTGTGTGGCTTCTTCAAGTTTGCCGTGGAACTTGCTGGAGGCTGCTTGTCGCCTACCACCCTTCGTCCTGTGTGATGCCTATTTGTTGCGATATCTTTTTCAACATCCGCACCACTGAGAGCATCCTTCGGAAGTTCTTTAGGACTTTCCCTGCTTTTCTTGCTAACCTTCGGGTTATGCTCAGAAAGTATAGTCCCTATTTCGTAGGGCGTGTGGAATTTCACCGCCGCATGTATAGTGGAAACTACGATACCCATCTTTTGCATGGCGGTCCTTCCTATCAACAAGTTGTAAGGAGAGTTGGACCTCACGATAGTGAACATGAGGGTTTCTGTCCTTGCGAGCTTGCCTTCTCCAATTGTTATTTCCAACGGAACTTCTCCTAGAGGCCACGAACGTTCGCCAGAAAACCCTACTAAAGGCATCTTTGAGTCGACCCTTTGAGACCTGACCGAAGGCTTGAGCTCTCGAAAGCAATGTTCATATATGACTTCACAAGGGCTTCTGCAGTCCATGTAAGCTCCGCTTACTTCTTGGCGAAAGATGAGGACTTTAATAACTACTGGATCATTCGAAGGGATCCTGCCTGTGATGGGAGAAAATGTTATTTCCCTTATCTCGTTCGGTTCCGGCCCCGGTACTTTCCTTTTCGAAGTGGTTTCGCCCCTACGTATCATTAGTATGGGGGCTTCGTTAGGGTTACTATCTTTAGCCATTTGAGTATCGGTCATCTTTTCTTTGCCTTTCTTTATACCCTTCACCAAATTTGCCAATTGCCCGGACTTCACAGCTTCCTCTATCTGTTTCTTCAGTTCTCTACAACTGTTCGTGTCATGGCCGTTGTCTTCGTGGAAGTGACAGTACTTGCTGGTATCCCTGTTTTTGCCCTTACTTGTCATACGAGGGGGTGCTTCGAAGGCCTTAGCAGCCCTCTCCGTAGCAAGTATTTCCTTTGGAGACTTCGTTAGACTGCTTAACAAACCATGGTTGGGGCCTTTGTTGTACGGAGAAAACCTATCTCTGTTCTTGTTCTTGTTCTTGGACCCTTCCCACGAAGAATGCTTCGAAAACTTGTTGTTGCTATCTCTGTCTACCGGAGCCCCATTAGTGGACACCTCTTTTTCTTCGATCCAAGTATATGTCTTTTCCGTTAACCCTTTGTAAGTTGTCGGAAGGTCAGTGGACAAGAATTCCACCAAACTCCGATTTCGAAGACCATGTACGAAACCCAAAATACGCTGATCTTCATGAAGACCCAAAATCTGCAAAGTCTCATCGGTGTACCTAGTAATGAAGGCCCTTGTGCTTTCATTTTCTTTTTGTTTGATGTTGTGCACCGTTAAATGAGTCCTCGTGAACTTCTTTTGCTGACTGAAATGTGACCGGAACTTAGCCTTAAGATCATCAAGATTGACGATGCTGCCGGGCTTTTGCCCATTCCACCAGATACGAGCAGAATCCCGTAGGGTGTATGTAAACATGTGACAGGCCACTGGCATAACCCATTTTTGCATTTTGATAGCCCCTTCGAACAAATGTAAGAAATTGTCCGGATCCCCCTTCCCATCATAAGTCCCAACGTGCGAGGGCATTTTCAACCCATCAGGTAATGGGTAATCTTCGATCCACCTAACGAAGGGTGTAGCTGAACCCATAGGCTCTGAGTATAGACAGTTATAAGGTGGTGCATACATGGGAACAGTATTATATGGATTGTTGTTTGGGGGTATTCCCATAGGAGTTTGGCTTGGGTAGGACTGATAAGGTATATTCATGGCAAATGGGCAACCGTTTCCCATGGCGTACGGAGGGTACACCATAGGATGCCCGAAGGGCATGCTCCCATAAGTTTGGGGAAAGCTTGGGTTATTAGGCTGTCCATTTACTGGAGGATATAAATTTTGAGGATAAGACTGAGTTTGGAACGAGGGGTACATACCATTGGGGGGAAGATTTCCTCCCATATTAATTGTAGGCGGATTGCCTTTTACGCCTGATGCGTGAGAAGGCTGCAATGGAACCCCAGCTTCAGTCCTTCCAAGATGAGCTGCTAACAATGGAGGCAAAGTCACCCCCACTTCTTCCCTTCGCTGACTCCTACCGTTAGAGCCTTCGGTAACCGCCCCTTCCCTTCTTGTCGGAGCCCTCTCGGGGACTCCTTCGAAACCAACGGATCTTTTGCTTAGCCTTCGACCGACTGGAGACCTAATTCTTAAGGCCGATAGGGTTGGTCCTTGGGTCGGAGGCCTAGGTTCCATCTCCATTTCTTCATCATAATCATCACTCGAGTATTCCAACTCCCTTCGCACATCAGCATTTCTGACTTGCCTGTTACGAGCCCTTAAGAGGGATTCCAACACTTCGTGGTTGGCTTCGACAAAGGCTGGGCTAATGACAGGTTCGAGATTGGCTGATGTCGAAGCATGATTGTTGGTTGTGATTTCTGGGTGAGAACGTGTTGTGAAAGTGGAAGCGGTTATTGGGGGAAGGTTGTTAGTGTCGTTGATTGGTATTGGTGCCAAGGTCGAGAAACCCGGTGGGGGAGTATCTTCTCTCCCTTGATCCATGCCGGAATAATAGTGAAAGTGGTTGGTTGGTTATAGAAAGTTAGCCAGTTTTCTTAAGCCTAACATCGATAAACAATCATTCAATACAATTAATAACACACTAATAACCGATAATCAATAGCTAGGTTTCATTAGATCTAAGCAAACACAAGATAAATCTAGCCTAGCATGTTAATTAAAAGACAAGAACAAGATATAATCAAACAACACATAGATATATTGATTGATTAAATGAATACTTATCTTCAATTAAACATGGGAGGTCCAAGGGTATGAAAACCCTTAAAAATGGCAGAAATTCGTCTTAGGGTTTCTCCTCACAAAGTTGCACACTAATGACAAAAAATTGCAAAACTATATATAGAGTTTAGTATCTGACGGCGTCACGTTATAGGACTTGACGCCGTCACCTCGCCGTGTCTAGGGTTCCCGGATGGCCTTCTTGACGCCGTCCCTCTTTAGTGCTCCAAAATCCGCTCTGGCTTATCAAAGGTTGACGCCGTCAGAAATGGGCTTGACGCCGTCTCTCTTTAACTTAAAGCGTGATGGCCTTGATCACCTTAAAGGGTGACGCCGTCAGACTTTCCTTTGTAAAACTCCCTGGCTTATCATGTGTATTTTTCATATCCACCTTTTTTGCCAAGCCGTGACGCCGTCTGGAACAATCCCTGACGCCGTCAAAGGTACTTTTCCAGCCGATTTTGAGACTTTGTCGTTTTCTTCACTTTTATGCTCCAAAAACGTCCAAAATGCTTCCTTTTCCAGATTTCTTCTCCAAAGTACCTAAAATGACAAAAGGAACGATTTAGGGCAATATTTGATCAAATAAATACGATTTAGGGCTTAAATGACCCCCTAAAAGCGGTACACTTTTCGCTTCATCAAATACCCTTACACTTGAGATTTGCTTGTCCTCAAGCAAATGCGCTTTTATTCTAATCAAAATACAAGTTAGGTGTCATTTAACGCTAATATAAAAGTAATTACAACAAATAGTCGTTCCACTTTAATCATAATAAGCACGGAGATTACAAACTAGCACCTCACAAGTAGTGTTTAGATACTCACATCTCTCAGGTGTCATAAAAGTATATCTCATAAATGAAAACGGATAATATCTCTCACTACCTGTCATAGCAAATAGATTACCATAGGCTTGGGAAAGGATCAAAAACCTTCTCCAATAGGCGTAAGCACCTAAGATAAACTATCAAAGAGGGCTTTTAAACGGGTTATAACGTTAGGTGTAGGGATATGATAAACACGGATTTGTTGGATAAGGGATATTTTACTGGTGGCGAGTTAAAAATCTTGATTAATTACATGTACAATATGGCGTTGCTAAGCCAAGACTAGACTCGACTTAAGCTAAAAACAAAATAACAAAAACATAAAATAAACATAAAATGAAACGGGATGGTAGTCCGTATGTTTTTTCTACTTTTCTTTTTCTCATTTTTTTTGTATTTTTCTTGATTTTTTTATTATTTTTTTTATTTATTTATTTATTTATTTTTCATACACTCTTGCCCTACCATCCAAAATAATACATCATAGGGGCCTCGGTTCTCCCCTTACACTTGAACTTTTACATAACTTTACAAATAACTATTCTAATGACTCGAATTAAGATAATCGAAACACTTGGAGTACTTTTAAAATATTTAGCACACATGGGGGTAATAATGTTGTTCGTCCCCATTACTCCATTACACTAGTACTTTACCCATGAGTCCCAATCGTCTCAAAACAATATGTACAAATATATGACTCGACTTAGCAACCATGTAATCAATTAGATAATTAACTAAGGGTTTAAACAAATGTTGTCACAATAATGCACTAAAGATGAGTGCATACAAGGTAGGCTAAGGCGATTTGGGTGTACGTTTAAGTGGGGTGTAAAAAATTCTTCCTTTAAGTAAAATGCTTAAAGGTCGAAACGAAAAGATAGGCTCTGAGGGGTGTACTAGGGGTATCGTGTACTAAAAATGAGTACAACGCAAAAGGTGTGGGAGAATTACTTGACCAATGTAGCCAATGTAATTATAACAAAAACACAGGTGTAAAACAATGGGTTAATCCTAATGCCTCTTATCATGTAGTAAATCTAACTACACGAATGTAGTCTCACTTGTGGCCTCGGAATGGTCCTAACGTAAGTTCTAGAATCTAAGTGCTACCGGTACACACATCATAGCATAAATGCTTTTCCTACCAATTCTAGGGGCGAACCTCACATATTTTGGGGTGGAAAATTTTTTAGTGGTACGGTTTTTGTGCTAGTCATATAACTCCTATCCATGAGACGCTCATTAAGATCAAAGTTTCACTCCTATATGTTGTAAAAAATTTTAAATTTGGCACTAAAATTGCCCTAACAGGTATTTATCTCAGTTTTATTACACATCTACCATTAAACAAACAAAAATCAAGTGTAATTGCATTTTCTAAAGTATCGTACTTTTACCCCCCCTTACACTTAAGATGAACATTGTCCCCAATGTTCAAATAACAAGATGTAAAAGTAATAAGGTAAACGAATGAAATCAAATACTCCCCTGATTCGTTTGGTGGATAAAGAGGTAACATGGTTAGATCTTCTTCCAAGAGAATGTAGAAGCTCCAAGACTAATGCATCGCCAAAAGCTTGATTCCACATACATCTCCTTGTCCAAAATAACCTGTTAAACCTGAGAAAACAAACACGAAAACCTGCATAACATCGGCGGGATAAATTCAATATAAGGATATAATGCTTGTGGAATGATAATTTTGCAGATTCCTGGAGATTATAAGTTAGAGATTTAATAAAAACTTTTTATGAAAACAAAACTTTCAAAAATTTCAGAAAATTAAAACCTGACGCCGTCAGGTTGTAAGGCCTGACGCCGTCAGAAATGATCTGACAGAATTCTCATGTTAAGTTTCCGGAAAATTTCTGGAAAAACCTATACCTTACTTCCTGGAAATCCTGCAAAACATCATTATGACTCGATACAAGCATTTGACTCAAACAATTACGAATATGTATGTTAATTTAATATTGTTACGATTCATGTTCATTTGTTCTAATAAACCGATTTGGATTTCCCTTACACTTATCTTTTGCAAAATACCTTTACATGTAGTTAAGACGAAGTTAAAAACAAGATAAAGCATTTTCACAATTTAGTTTTGAACATGAATCAGTAATAATAAAAATTAAACATACATACGGAAGCAAATAAAATCAAACAAACAAATAAATAAACACACAAAGCAAATAAAGCTTGGGTTGCCTCCCAAGAAGCGCTTTTCTTTATTAACGAGTCTTGTAGCTAGACTCAAAGTCCTTCTACCCTATGTAAGTGAGTTCGTCATCGAGGACGTCTTTAGGGTTAAGCTTGGATTGAAGTTTCCTATTGGTCCGCTTAGTACAATATATCTTTTCAAACTTCTTTCCATCCGGGTCATACAATGTCATCTTAATATGCCATGACCCATCTCCATCTTTGGGTGGTTTACCCCAATCCCACTTATGATCATCGTCCTCACAAGTCCACTTATTCATCCCTAGGTTAATTGGCAAAACTCCTAGGAAATCAATCATCCTCCTAAAAACTAGAGGGTCTTCAAACGGATCCAATTCGGTGTCCCTAGCCAAGAGTTGCTCTACCGTATGTGTTCGGTTCACAAAGTCCTCTTCTAGGTAAAATGGGCGTTGGGGTCCTATGAAGTCTCTATCGATCCAAGGTCCATATCTAGATGGTTCCTATTTAATTCTAACCAATAGGGTGTTGGTTCCTCACTAGTATCATAGGCATGTTTCTTCACATCATAGACTGACCAAGTATCACCTTCTCCTACCGCTATCTTAGATTCCTTACAATCAATCATAGCACTAGCGGTCGCCAAAAATCCTCTACCTATCAACAAGGGGCATGTAGGGTCGCTAACCATATCAAGGACGTGGAAATCGGCTAAAATGGTTAGTTTTCCAATGTGTACTAACACGTCTTTGACTACTCCAATCGGGTAAGCAACACTCCCATCCGCTAAGCCTATTATCACCTCGGTTTCTTCAAGTTTTCCTAGTTTTAGAGAGGTGTAGAGAGGTAACGGAAGTAGGTTAAGGCTTGATCCAAGATCGGCTAATGTGTCATAAGCCTCCGAATTACCGATCTTGCAAGGTAGAACAAATAAGCCCGGATCATCTAACTTCTTAGGTAGCTTATTTTGAACAAAGGCGGTCCCTTTTTCGCCTAACTTGAGCTTCTTCTCTTCCAACACATCAATAACCGAACTTTCAAGGTGGAGCTCCTTGAATTCATTGTCAAGGTTTTGAGTGGGAGGTGTTTCAACTATGTTGTTGACCAATTTGGATATCGTAACTTCTTGGTCATTTTGAACGACTTGGGTTTGTTTGAAACACGAACTCATGGAATTGACCGAATAATATTGTGGACAAGAACTAGGAGACGTAACTGATGAAATGGCGTTGACATTTAGCTTCGGGTTCTTGACTGTGTTGCTAGGGAGTGCTCCCATTTCTCGGTCATTGAGGGCTTTCAACAAAGTGTCAATCTTATTGGTCATCTCGCTTTGTTTTTGTTTGAAATCGGCTTCAAACTTGGCTAAATGAGCTTCTTGAGATGCCATAAATTGGGACATCAATCCTTCAAAGTTATTGGTACTACCATTGCTGGAAGGATTGTTGTTGAAAGTATGGTTCGAGTTGGAACCGCTTGATTGGAAACGATTAGGTGGGTTGGACGGATTGGTTTGTTGTGCGTTTTGATTTTGTTTCCACCTAAGGTTTGGGTGATTTTTCCATGAGGGGTTGTATGAATCACCGTAGGGGTTTGGCTCGGGTTTGAAAGTGTACCACTTGTCTCCCGCTCTGTCGGTACGCGAGGATGCGTAGTCCGCAAAAGCTTGTTCGGGGAGTTCCATGCAATCACGAGTGTCGTGGGGACCACTACATAATTCACATGAAGAAGTGATTTTGTTCACTTGGCTTGAAGGTTTAGGAGCCTCGTAGGATTTCATAAGAAACTTGACTTGGTCTTCAAGTTCTATGATCCTACGGTCGGAAGTGCTTGAATTGTTCGAAGGCAAAGATATTGCCTTGACCGTTTTATTCAAATCACGGGGATCACTCCAATTTTCGTTGTCATAAAGAGAAAGATCTTCTAGGAGAGCCCATGATTGTTCCGTACTTAGATCACGTAGCTTACCACCGGCCGATTGGTCAATGGTTTGCCTCGTGGAGAGATTGATATGGTCATAGAAGATTTGGACTTGGAGCCAAAGTTCTATGCCATGGTGAGGGACTTTTTGGAGTAAGTCCTTGAATCGAGTCCATGCCTCGTGGAGGGTTTCGCCTTGACGTTGTTGGAACATCAAGATATCATTCCTTAGCTTGGTAGTTCTTCCTGGTGGGAAAAACTGAGCAAGGAAACGAGTGGTGAGATCATCCCAAGAGGTGATGGATCCTGTGGGTAGACGCTCTAGCCATTGACTAGCTTGGTCCCGCAGAGAGAATTGAAAGAGACGCAGTCGGGTCGTCTCTCGAGTGGCAACATCAAGGTCTATAGAATCAACGATTTTGAGAAAGTCCTTGAGATGTTGGTTAGGATCTTCGGAACGAAGTCCATGGAATGCGCATCCGCTTTGCACCAACCGGATGGTGTCGGATCGCAAGGGAGTGACATTGGCTCCTTGAGTGAGCTCAATGGTGTTTCGATAGCCATGGTGGCTAGGACGGGAGTAGTCTCCTAAGGTACGGGCTCTAGGAGGTGGGTGTTGTTGTGGTGGTGGGTTGCTGGGATCAAGGATATTACCACCTTCCATGATGTCGGATGGTAATGGTTACGAACAAAGAAACGAAGAAAAAAGATAGACTAAAGAAATCCTAGAAAAAATAAAATAAAATCTCACTAGAAAGGAATCTAGTGAGTAGACCTAATAAAATAAAAATTCAACCTAAACAATAACTATTCCCCGGCAACGGCGCCAAAAACTTGATGCGTGGTTTTGCGACCTTACAACAGGTTTTACCTCTCGAGGGATCTCAAGAGGCTTACAACCCCACCAGGCAGTGTACCTGACCGATGTAGTATAGTGTAGTGGTAAGTACGGAGGATTGATCGTTCTCCACAGGGAATAGTGTCGTTAGGATTGAAAAACTACTCTAATAGGTCTAAGGGTGAAGGAAGATTCTTTTTTGTATTTTTATATTTTTTTATAAAAGCAAGTAAAATCTCGGGTTTGAAGGAGTGGGCGGAATTAGTTGCTAGTCAACTAACCCAAATAACTACAAATGCAAATAAAATAAAATAACTGAAAATGAAAAGGTTGTGAAACTTATGTGGAGAGAAATGTGTTTACTTAGATTTCCTTACTCCCTAACTATCTTTTACCGGTTGATTAGTGTGTATTAATTGCGTGGATGACGGGTGTATTCCTTAATACCAATCGTGGGGTGGCGTACGTACTTCCCCAACTCTACAAGCTCCTACTTCACTCCTATGTCGAGCCGGCTAAGAAGCTCCTAACATGGGATCACTAGAATTCGCTCATGCATTAAATACAACCATAAAAACCTTAGTACGCATTGGTTCATGTTTCTTAAGACGTTCAAGCAAGTTACCGTATAGAAAGTTAGCCAGTTTTCTTAAGCCTAACATCGATAAATAATCATTCAATACAATTAATAACACACTAATAACCGATAATCAATAGCTAGGTTTCATTAGATCTAAGCAAACACAAGATAAATCTAGCCTAGCATGTTAATTAAAAGACAAGAACAAGATATAATCAAACAACACATAGACATATTGATTGATTAAATGAATACTTATCTTCAATTAAACATGGGAGATCCAAGGGTATGAAAACCCTTAAAAATGGCAGAAATTCGTCTTAGGGTTTCTCCTCACAAAGTTGCACACTAATGACAAAAAATTGCAAAACTATATATAGAGTTTAGTATCTGACGGCGTCACATTATAGGACTTGACGCCGTCACCTCGCCGTGTCTAGGGTTCCCGGATGGCCTTCTTGACACCGTCCCTCTTTAGTGCTCCAAAATCCGCTCTGGCTTATCAAAGGTTGACGCCGTCAGAAATGGGCTTGACGCCGTCTCTCTTTAACTTAAAGCGTGATGGCCTTGATCACCTTAAAGGGTGACGCCGTCAGACTTTCCTTTGTAAAACTCCCTGGCTTATCATGTGTATTTTTCATATCCACCTTTTTGCCAAGCCGTGACGCCGTCTGGAACAATCCCTGACGCCGTCAAAGGTACTTTTCCAGCCGATTTTGAGACTTTGTCGTTTTCTTCACTTTTATGCTCCAAAAACGTCCAAAATGCTTCCTTTTCCAGATTTCTTCTGCAAAGTACCTAAAATGACAAAAGGAACGATTTAGGGCAATATTTGATCAAATAAATACGATTTAGGGCTTAAATGACCCCCTAAAAGCGGTACACTTTTCGCTTCATCAGCCACTGATTGAACAAATAATTGCACAACCAAGCCTTCGATGGTGATCAAAGGAATAATGGGGTGTTGAGATTGCGCCAAGCTTGTTCTTAACCTGAAAATAAGAAATACCGAAACACTACGTTAAGTGATTGCGCAGGGGTTGGACCCTGCGAACCACCTCCGGCGTGAGAGTAAGTATGTGTAATCGTTTGAGTAGGTTGTAAATGACAAGAGTGAAGTTAACTTACATTGTTCATGCCCGACTATGCTATTTATAGGGGAGAAATAGGACATAGTGGGCGGTTGCACATTGTTCGGAGATCATGGGGGCGTCCCATGATTTTGTGGTAACCGCTAGGGCTTTGTGGCCCACGATCTCTGTTTTGGCGGGAAAGCCAAGGGGAAGAGGAGACGTGGGTTTGACCAGGTCAGAATAGTCCTTCGTGCTAGTCCCTTCGATAGGAATACCCCGAAGGGCTTAGGGCTTCGATTGGCGGATTCCCACATGGTAACCAGTTCACAGGCGAGTGGTTTTACGCCAATGAAACGTGTTAAGGAGATTAACCTGGGCCTCCGAAGAGAGGGCTTTCTACAGGCTCGAAGGGGAGTCCTTCGACCCGTTCGGAGGGTACATCATCAATATGTTTTCAACTTTATTTTTAACAATTACATGGAATATTAGTGTATGTGATGTTACAAAACCTGTTATACATATGGTTGCTACCTATTGTCTGATGGTTTTTGTATGCTTTCAGACGCTTTCCTAAATATGTGGACAAAAACCAATGCCATACTTAGGATTGCTCAGGTTAGTCCTTTAGAATGTACTGGTGTACGCCAAAAGAGTGTATGTCAAACTTACGGTTGGGCTATGATGATTCAGACCTATTTTCTGAGACTAATGAATTGGGTATTCAAAGATTGTAACCGTAACTTGGCACGACAAGGACTGGATGGCATCATTATGCAACCATGTCTCTCTGCAACCATGCCTGGTCGTACATCTTTTTGACCCTGTTTGGTTATAAAATTTGAGCCTATATCTTAAGAATTTAATTGTTGTGGAGTACGTTTTCGTTTATAAAATCTGAGCCTATGAATTGTGTATATGATGTTACAAAAGCTGTTATACATATGGTTGCTGCCTATTGTCTGATGTTTTTTGTATGCTTACAAATGCTTTCCTAAATATGTGGACAAAAACCAAGAGCATACATAGGATTGGTCAAGTTAGTCCTTTAGAATGTACTGATGTAGACCAGAAGAATGTATGTCAAACTTAGGGTAGGGCTATGATGATTCAGACCTATTTTCTGAGACTAATTAATTAGGTACTCAAAGATTGTGACTGTAACTTGGGACGGCAAGGACTGGATGGCATAATCATGCAACCATGTCTCTTTGCAGCCATGGCTGGTCATACATCTTTTTCACCCTGTTTGGTTATAAAATCTGAGCCTAATAAATGCCTTTGTATATGCATGATTATCATATTTTAAATTTAGAATCTTACTCTACTGTAGTAGACTACCGTCGTTTATACATCTTCGCAGGTTCAGTGCTACAACAGGTTTTGATAATCAGTCGTCTGCCTTTGTATATGTCTGTGTTTTACTGGTATGTGTGTGAGAGGAAAAAAGTACATCACATACCCACCAATAATTATATGCGACTTTAAAAAAAATAAAAAAATAAAGACTACCTTTTCAATTATCAATATCAAAAATAAATATAATTTATAAACACAGTCAAACTTTCATTAAAACTAAAACCACTGATCTTCCATTGATACCATCACATTACTTACAACCACGTATTATACAAAAGCTTTACTAGAAAGTACATAAAAAAACCACATAATAACATCAAAACACAAAAGACAACCATCAACATACCCTAATCATCTTCTTAGTCTTCATCATACTCCATCAGCTTCACATAACCGTCCTTATCCTTTAGTCCTTCACGGGCCGCCACAAGGTGTAGCAACCCGTAATTTTCCACGTCAACATTTATTTTCAAACTCTAATTTACCACTTTGAAATTCTTACAAGAACACTTTTTTTGAATAGCTATTTGGTTAAATAAACATAAAACTAGGAACAACCCTTTTGAACGCTATGAATTTAGACTATATTTAGTCCAAAACATTCCAATATCTTGCTCATGCTCCATTTCACAATTTTAAACTATAAAACAAAATTCTATTCTTTAATTACTTACGGTTTTGGAATTCAACAAACGTTATTGTTATTCAATATTTAACACCCGACGTACCCGATTCTTTCAACGATTATTTCTAACATATTTTTATACTTCCAAAATTATTACAAAAATTCCAAAAATATTTTCTGACGCCTAAAGTAATTTCTTTATAACGTACGTTTAATTACGTATAATTTTCGTTAATCACCGAAAAAACATCCAATACATATTTTTAACACCCAATACCTGCGATGCATACACTTTTGTATTAAAACTACTCGTCTAATCCCATTTTATGCTTAGTGCCGCTCCCTCCCCTCTCTTGTCTTTTAGATATTAGACAAACTTTACACAACAATTAATAGCCCACACTTTTGCACAAAACATGCTTAACTTTTACTTTGGGGCTAAGCCACCAAAGTTGTCTCTCTTGTCCCCCCCATAGCCCCCATTCGGCCCAACCTAACCAACTAGGCCAAATCATGACAATTGACTAACTATTAAACCTTTGACAACTTCCTAGTATAAATAGGTTCAAGTATTGTCATTTGCACTAGTTAGTTCAAGTGAAAAACAAAGATAACCCTTCCATACAAGCACACCAAATCGACCCACGTTGGAGCCAAGGAGAGGAGAAGAGTTGTTGTGGCAAAGATCAAGTATATTAGGGCATATTAACAAAGGTTTTGGAGCATAAGTCTTGTGGTTAAGCTAGTGATTTACAACTTCTATTTCCCTAATCACTCTTGTAAGTGATCTTACTAACACTTCATGATTTTCATATTTTATATGCTTGTCAAGTATCTATACTCATTATCACTTGGTACATGTTGGTAAAATTTACATTTATAATGATCCTTTAACAAAGTTTAAGTTTTAAACAAGTTCTTACTACAAATAAACCCTATATATATACATATATGTTAGTAAATTTGTAAAGATAAATATTTTGATGATCATTCACATGGACTTTGAACATTGTCAACCTTATGTTGGTTGGATTTAAATATCTTGACATTCAAATAAATAAATAAACATCAAAGCACATAATAGCGGAAGCAGGATCTTTAATTTAACATGTATAAAGTATTACCGAATATTAAATAGGAACGTACCGTTATGATCCTAGCAAGAACAAGGATCAATTCTTCTTTCTCATTCACTTGAACAATCAAACGGATTAACGTGGAACCCATTACCTTTTTGTTTCACAGTCCAAGATAATAACTAAAGTAAGTTATATCCGAGATCTTGTACACACGTACTATTACTCGATCAAAGGTTGATGCTAGTGAATGAACACAATTATTAAACCAAAACTATTTTGTTTAATAAACCTTGAATCTATTATTCAAGAAGAGGTAAATAATGATCATTCTTTTACATACTATACAATATATATATAAAAGAAAGATATCATGTGACATACTAATAAATAACATAGTGTACACTACATATGACATATCTAGCATATTCAAACTACTGTACGATGGGATGGCAGAGAATAAAAGTCGATTGACTTTAGTCTCTTGTATGTCATGCCTATTGAATATATAATTATATTCATCGTCTGACTTTTTAAGTTTTTAATTGTGTCGATCACTTTTGAGGATAATGAGGGTGTTTATATAGGCTCCAAACTTGTTCTTCAAGTTTGAGTCTAATACATCCTCAAGTTCCAAAACTCGACACTTAACCTCCTCCTTTATTTACTAACAGTCATTAGTCAATTCCGTTAATTACTTTAATGTCCGTTAGTAATATTTCGTGTCCAAATAATTAAAATATATAATAATATATATATTAATTATTCCTTTGATCATTCATACGTAAAGTGTGCAATCCCTCAGTCCCGGGTTCGATTTTAGTCATACACGATTTAATATTTTTCCAAAACTCTAACAGCTCCCACTTGGAAATCTATTAAAAGGGTAATGACATTGGTTAGCGTCTAGCAACACGCCAATGCCCCTAGTACAACTCGGGTTGGTGGTCTCCTGGAAAAACCACTTGATGATTAATCATCATACTTATCCTTTTGTTCTAATACTACATTAATAAAGATATGGATCTAAGTCATTCTTTATTAATAATTATGTTTCTTGTTGTTTATGATTGAGCAAGATTACCAAATCATCTGAACCTATTCAGGGGAGATCTTGGGTGCGGCCGCACAAACATCTTGTCAACCCTACGCGGGGCCCAACAGTATTAAACTCCAAACAATTTGAAGGAACAAATTCTATCTTGACTACGAGCATAACACATGCACTTCGCAACGCTTCCCAAAACAATCCGTATAGCTACCCGTTACGTATAGCGTTAAATTGAATCAAAGAAATGCACTACATGCATGACAGTTATCTGGCATCTCAAGTCTGAGGATAACTATATACTCATGATTTACTTAATGACAAGATCCATAAAGTAAACTCATGTGGCGGGATTAAGTCCTATACTCAAAATTTTTGAATATCATGTGAAATTGGCATGACAACGCATCAATATACTTTCAAGTATATTATACCAATACTCAGATTTACCTTAATTTAATGATATTCCCATATCATTAACTGGCAACGGACAGTTTAGAATATATAAATATATTCAAGGATATAAACATGCAAATATAGGATATATTATTAAGAAAATGATAAATAAACATAACCATTATTTTATTTCATTAAAATAATAACTGTTCAAAACATCCCATTATCCAAACACTAAAATAGATCAATGCATGGTAATTCTAATTAATGAATTATGCCTCAAGTCATGTCAAACATACTTGTTGACAAGACAT
This sequence comes from Artemisia tridentata subsp. tridentata, assembly GCA_021014915.2. Taxonomy (NCBI): domain Eukaryota; kingdom Viridiplantae; phylum Streptophyta; class Magnoliopsida; order Asterales; family Asteraceae; genus Artemisia; species Artemisia tridentata. Next base: position 158,644,861 of record CP139506.1, read on the forward strand.
AAATCAACTATTTTTGATCTATGGGAATTTTGAGAATACTTATTTCAAGAATTCGATTAATGAAGTTCTTGTATGTGTGCTATCAATTATCTTGATAATGCCACATAATATTTCATAAAATACGTGACATCCTCAACCACGAATTTATGATAAGCAAACTATCAAACCTTTTATAGTTTAAAAGTATTCTAATTCTTTAATGTAAAATGCAACTATGCTTACAGTTAAGCATAACTAGTACACATGGCTATTAACTAGGATAAAATCCTACCATGACTAGTATTGAGTGTCATCTCAATCTTATCAGCATCATTGTATGCAAACAACAATATGCTCTTTAAAATCCCGTAAACTTTAATATCCAATGTGTAATGTTTGATACCTTCCAATCTTTCAAGATTTGTCAGCTATATCAATTACGCAACAATTGCTACATGGTTCTTACTTAGAATTTTGGAGCTATTCCAGGATGAGGATGTTAATTCTAAATCTAACCATATCCGTTACACTTAGTTATCTAATAACTTTCACTTAGATATTAATGTTGTCAAATCATCTTTCATCAAGCATGATACAACATACAACATGATGTACATGAAAAATCCTTGCGTCAAACTAAGATTTATTCATGTCATATCTTTTCAAAGATATGTATCTATCTAGACTTTCTAATAGTATAATCATAATTTATTAAAATCAATAATTTTACCGCATATGTTTATAACAATAAACATATATTCTAAGGTCGTATATTTATTTTCTAAATTTCCATAATGAAGTTTCAGTCCAAACTAAGACTTAACATTTAATGTTAATGGAATGTTACTTCCTATATGTTATACAACATATATGAAATAAGAAAATAAATATAACACTCCCACTAGCTTTTAGAAATATTAAGAGATTATCTTATTTTAATTATAAATCAAAACTAGGATTTAATAATTAAACATAAGTATATCCAGATGCATTAATCCATTAAAAAATGATTATTCTTTATACTACCAAAGATTATTTGAATTCAAATACTCCTTTCAATTACTTATCGTCCTCGCACAAGTAATTACTCAAGAAAGAGTTTTGATATTCCATTGTTAATTTCATATAAATGAAACTAAGAATGACAATCATAATCTTTATACATTTAATGTGCTTAGAAAGAATTTCAATCATAGTTAATTGCTTAAGTGTGTTTGATAATCTTTTCATACATTAAATATGTATACATAATTGTCCATATGATTTCTACACGGGAATTTAAATCTCTAGGATTTTTATTCCTTTTGAGAAACTCATCATTATTCTATAGTGTAATTATAGAGTTCAAGATTAATTAAGTTTCCAAAACTAATTATCTTTATGGACTGCATCTAATCATTCATGGTATGAGTAACTTGCCAAATTCAATATTTGCAATTCTTCAACAGGTTTACCATAATCCTGTAACTCATAATCCTCAACATACTATACAAATATTTGAGATATCATTGCGGATCTATGAATGAGAATTCCATCATCTTGAGATTTAACATTAACATGTTTAATCCTCAACATGACATTTGCTAGTGTATTTTAGAAGATCATGTATCTTGTAATTTTATCTTTTCAAGATAAAACTCCCACTTGCCTTTAGCAATTTATAGACTATCTATAAATACTTAGCAAGTAGAGCAACACAAAATTGTTCTCTTTTGGGAGATTACAAATATATATTGACAGTTCCTTACATTAAGTTTGTTAACAACCTACTTAAAAGCAGTTTAACAAATTCTGAACTTCAATTTTAAGACTTAATGTGATTCATCACATTCCATAATAAATGGTGTCTTATTAATCTTCTAGGTTGGTGTCTAATTGAGTATATACAATGCATACTCAATTTCCTAACCTTGATAACCTTTGGAAGAAAGGAAGATATAGTTATCTTTAATCAAACAATGAACGTACCATAACCATTATGTACTTCATTAATATTGTAAGACAACCTTACAATATGTAAGATAAATATATTTTGTTTGGTTTATCTATTTACCAACTAAATCAGCTTAATGGTATAATAGAATTTCCAAGCCAATTGCATGCTATATAACATAAGTACTTTTAACCAAGTCACTTCATGTCCATGTCTTAACAAGAAGACATAAACAGTTATAATCCCAATTTACGTTATAAATCATTGATCAACTCAATGACTTCTTGTATATGTTTCATTAAAAACATAGCAAGTTAACGTCTTACTTTATTATAAGTCTTGTAACAATTAAAAGACTTCATATTTATATCTTTACAATAAAATATAAATATGCATAACTAAAGTAATCATGAACACCACAATTTGGTTTCAATAGTATTTCAAGTTAATTTATTTACTTCATATATTTATGACATTCCAAGAATACATAAACATTCAAATTTGAAGTAGTATTAGATTACTTCATTTATTTATGTCATTTCAATAATACATAAATATTTAGTTTGAAGTAATCGCATTATCATATTGACACTTGTTCTAATAAGAATCTAATTTAGAACTTGCAAATTAACATAGTTTCATTACATCAGTTGATCTGCTGGTAATGAAAGTATGTAATTTACCTTGTCATTAATATCTATGTCAAGGTCTCACTTATGCTAGATATTAATTCCAAGTTTTCTATTTATTAGATGTGAATAAATCACATTAGAACATTAATTCTCTTACCTTGCAGTCAAGAGAATCCTTTAAATCATATTCCTTTGTGTTGTTGCTTGCACACAATTAAGATTTCTCCCACTTGTGCATGGAACAACATCATGTATCAGGTAAACAACTCGTCAATCGTTTGTTTATGTGATCAATATGATTGTGTCATAGATATTCGTAGATATAGAACCACCTTGTCTAGTAAGGAAACGCACATGACTATCCTTAAACCCACAAGTGTCTACAATTGGAAAGTAATTATCTCAAGACATTCTAGAGATAATTTGGGTTACTACCAAGATAACAAGCTTGTAGCTCCCACTGAATTACAGATCATTACATTAATATATGTTATTCAGTAATTACACAAATATGCTCCCACTGGATTTGACAACATTATAAGTGTTTCATAACCAGTAAAAGCAATTATTGTGCTATTTACTTTCCTACACCTTTGAGTAATCCCATACGTAACAATTACTTAGGTACTAAAAGAATGTATTCTACTTTGTAATCCATCAATTCAATTAACTTGGAAATAATTAGGCATGCAATTTCTTCCTTAATTTGACTACCATCCCCACAATGGTATGTAGCATCTAAAAGTGGTCAAAGCACAATAACTAGACAAAGTGTGCTAGTTTGCCTTTTACCAATTTTGCGGCAACTAGTCTAGCTTCTAATTTAATAACTCATAAAATGTGCAATTTTCTTAACTATTAAAATTTTGCTATGAGTTATTTCTTAGAATTTAGACAATTCTAATTTTTCCATTATACCTTTCTCATTCATGAAAAGGTATATGGTTTAAGTCTCACTCTTCTCAAAGAAAGTAGACTTGGTTTGTTCTTTCAGTAAAGTTGACTCTAACAAAAAACCCTACGGGTGTAGATCAATTTACCACTAAAAGAATGCCCCATGTTTACGGTTTTTAATGTTGCATTAATACATTAAATGAATTTACAAAATTCAATTTTAGTATTTTCGATAATTATAATTTTTCAAGAAAAGAAAATTACCCAGGAAATATAAAATAACCATTTAATTTTCTTGAAAACTAGGATCCAACTTTCCATAGTTCCACCACATCAGTTGATCTGCTAGCAGTGAAAGTACAAAAGATGGTAACTGTCGTACAATAATTGCGAAACAATTTCCGACTCCTAAATTTATGGGAATTACATTTGTCAAAAACCAATTTTGCAATGTAAGCATGTTTCTTCCCATCTCATGCTTTAAGTCTCAAGGTCTTACTTATAACTTAATTAAGTCGTCTAATTTAGAAACATGTAAATTTACATAATTTTATTACACTCAGTTGATCTGCTGGCAATAAAAGCATGTAATTTACCTTGTCATTAATATCTGTGTCAAGGTCTCACTTACGCCAGATATTAACTTCAAGTGTCTCTTATAATTAGATAGCATGGACTTAAATTTTATAGGGTATTTATTTTGATGTTATAATCAAAATATGTACAAAGATGCATGCACTCATCTTTGTATCATAGGTTTTTAAAACTATTTTAATTACTAATTTGCTAAGAGTTAAATCAATAAAGTTTTAATTGAGGCGTTGAGTAACTTACAACTTTGCCTTAAGATGCTTCGTACATATAATGGTGTACTTGGTAAGTCTAATTAGACGCACAGGCGAGCGAAGAGACAGAATGGAGTCTCTTTAAGGTCACAATTTAATGCGTACCAACCTTATACCCACTTTATAGTTTGTCTAATTAGGTCCGCCGCTTTAACCGTTTGTACAGTTGCATCAATCAATTAAAAGTTTATGATTCTAAGTCTTATAAAATTATGTTGTAAATTATTAAATTGCTAGTCTCGCCTGGGAGCAAATTACCGTGCGAAGCGAACCACTGTCGGCACATAAGACTTGGCAATAAATAATTTACCACATCATAAGGTTTCATAGTTATTAGGTCCATTTAATTTTTATACCAAAAATCACCCTCTTGTTTGCTTACAATTCATGAATAATTTAAACAAATAAGACAAGTAATTTCAACAAAATTAAATAAACACAAATAACGCATATAATCTTAACAATTAAATCATATAGCCACATGCAAACCTTTTGATAAATCCTATTAATAATCTATATGTGTAATTATTATGTATATAATTAATAAAACTCCCATTGGTTTTCGAGCGCATTGTACCCAATGGACCACAGACGCCAACAATTGACCGCGTAAGTTTTAATAATAATATACCACGTTGCACATAACTGATTCATTAATTTAATAGATTAGGTCTTCCCTAATTTTAGATTTATCTAAACATGTAGCAAATAAAACAAACCCTAATCCATGATTTCTTTGCATGAAAAAATCATGGATCATTCAGGAACGCAACCCTTATTCAAATAAACACATAAACATGTCCTAATTTAGGGTTACAAAACTAACTTTTTAATTAACAAGGGTCGAACCCCCCCTAAATTATGGATCGAATTATTTTTTTGATCTAGTATTAAAACCCTAAAAAAAATTCGACTCGCATACATATAAATCCAAATCAAGATTTGATTTTTATTATGTGTTTCGATAATTACAATTACATGTTAAACGGCTCGTGATGCCACTGTTGGATTTAAATATCTTGACATTCAAATAAATAAATAAACATCAAAGCACATAATAGCGGAAGCAGGATCTTTAATTTAACATGTATAAAGTATTACCGAATATTAAATAGGAACGTACCGTTATGATCCTAGCAAGAACAAGGATCAATTCTTCTTTCTCCTTCACTTGAACAATCAAACGGATTAACGTGGAACCCATTACCTTTTTGTTCCACAATCCAAGATAATAACTAAAGTAAGTTATATCCGAGATCTTGTACACACGTACTATTACTCGATCAAAGGTTGATGCTAGTGAATGAACACAATTATTAAACCAAAACTATTTTGTTTAATAAACCTTGAATCTATTATTCAAGAAGAGGTAAATAATGATCATTCTTTTACATACTATACAATATATATATATAAAAGAAAGATATCATGTGACATACTAATAAATAACATAGTGTACACTACATATGACATATCTAGCATATTCAAACTACTGTACGATGGGATGGCAGAGAATAAAAGTCGATTGACTTTAGTCTCTTGTATGTCATGCCTATTGAATATATAATTATATTCATCGTCTGACTTTTTAAGTTTTTAATTGTGTCGATCACTTTTGAGGATAATGAGGGTGTTTATATAGGCTCCAAACTTGTTCTTCAAGTTTGAGTCTAATACATTCTCAAGTTCCAAAACTCGACACTTAACCTCCTCCTTTATTTACTAACAGTCATTAGTCAATTCCGTTAATTACTTTAATGTCCGTTAGTAATATTTCGTGTCCAAATAATTAAAATATATAATAATATATATATTAATTATTCCTTTGATCATTCATACGTAAAGTGTGCAATCCCTCAATCCCGTGTTCGAGTCTAGTCATACACGATTTAATATTTTTTCAAAACTCTAACAATGTTTAGATCACTATTATTGTGTTAAGGAGATCATGGGTAAACTAGAACAAGATTTGAAGTGGTTTGGAAGGGGATAGAAACTAGAAAACACTCTCTTGAAACATTTAAATAAGCTGCTGTCCTGTTTTGTAAAAACTGGAATAATCAGTAGGTTGTAAGTAATCTTTGGCTAGAAATATAGAAAATAGACTTAAAAACGAAAATATAGCCGCTTGAATGAGTTAAAACGGGTTTATAACGAAAAAGATACGCTATTTTCAAATTAAACGACGAAAACAATCATTTTCTGAAAAACCTGAAAAATACATTCTGTCCAGATTTTTGAGAGGTGAAAAACTGAGGTTAAATGACGTTTAGACTAGCCGAGACCTTGAAAAGCCTAGAGTATACTTAAATACCTTCGCGGGGATAGGTCAAACTTAAGAAACCGAGCTACGATGCAAAAGTTATGGCCAAAAGAATGTTTGCGGCAACATATAATTTTGACAGCATATTATTTGTCTAATAGGAAGCTGTTAGGATTTTTAAAAGTGGATTTTGGACCTTTTAGTGTACATTTTGGTTAAAATGGCGTAAACGGAAATGGTAGAACAATGTATATACTTATTAGACGCGTTAGAGACTTTTGAAATACATATTAACACGACGACAAAAACTTGGTTATGAGATAAACAAGTTACGTTTTCTAAAGTGGTGATTTCTAATAAAGGATCAAAATGACACAATTATATTTCGACAAAAAATGTTACCACAACATGTACAAGTGATAAAGTAGAGTACGAACTTGCATGCATGACCATGTTTTCGAACCTAAGACATATGAATCTTTTTGGTCGCGGTTAAAGCGTCCGTACCTCGATATTCGTTCGCTTTCCTTTTGTTATCATATCGGTTGTTCCAGGTGAGTTCATGGCCCCTACTTTTACTTGTTTTATAACTGTTTTGGGGGAGAATATATGCTCGTTTATACTTAAACTCCATGCTCGTTTTACTTGAAACGTGAATTGTTTTCTCAAACATTACTAATTGGTTGAAACCCTTGATTGTTACTCGAGTATTATGTGTTACTTGTTACACACCTGATTGTTTTCTCATGGACACAAGTGTACTAAACATTTATTGATTGCCTAAGTTGTTGTCGTTTGCCATAAATTCCCCACTATCATGAACCGTTAATTACGTTGTAAGCGCGAATGTTGTGAATAGATCTATTGGGGGTAAACTCCCCCGAGAGGGTTGGTCGCTCTAACTGGTCAAACGGACGCATTTCATTTGATGTCGTACAGGTGTCTGGCAAAGCACCTGTTTGGGGTGATAACATGAACTAACTGTTAAGGCTTCGGTGTCATGAGCTTAGTGCAACAGTAGACTTTTTCATGAACATGGTTTAACATATTGTCTTTGATTTCTTGTGGTCCATATGATACTTGTTGTTTAGTTGGCAGTGGGTTGTAAACACACATGTTGCAAGTCTTGTATGGGCGGGGCTTGGAACTGAGTGGATTTATAATGCCTTTGTTGGGAAATCTTCATTCAAATGCTTTACATTTTAAACTAAATTCTATGAACTCACCAACCTCGTGTTGACCCGTTTTAGCATGTATTTTCAGGTTCTTAAAGTGTTAGCTCACATTTGGCGGTAGTTGGCATGGCATGGCATGGTTATAGGATCAAGACACTCTGATATTCATTTGGGTACCGCTTTACTCATTTCATGGGCCTAATTCCGCACCACTTTATAATAATGTAAATTTAACACTTTTGTTAATAAATTTTATACTAAATGATTGAGGTAAAAACCGTTCTTTGTACTTGTGTTGTGGTACCAATTGAGTAGCACCCCAGCGACATGTATGCTTCTGCTGGACCCGATTTTGGGGGTGTTACAGATTGGTATCAGAGCCTTGGTTATAGAGAATTGGGTATTTTTAAAACCTAGACTATAACTACTTTTACGAAAATGTAACCCTATGACCGCCACGTGCCTGCCTGCCAAGCTGATGCCTCATTTGTGATTTGTTTGCTGACATATTTGACGAGATTTGTGTCTTATTATCAGATTAATTATACCCACTCATTCTCATTGATTACTGTAACTATCTTCCATATAAGCATGCTCACGTATCGTATATGTCACAGCATTACACCTTTCCTTACGAAATCTCATCATTCAATCCCGAGTTTGGTCCTTAGACTTTCAAAACGGCTTCTAAATGTGAAGGACATATTATTAGTATAACTGAGCCGAGTATTTTAAAATTCATTGAACCTCGGTGGAATATAGACTGGTCATCTGTATTCGACCAGGGACAGTGGGACATAGCCTGACCACCTATGTCCGACTTAGAGATGAATTTTGCAATACTGGGAGTAGTTATAATAGCATTATGTCCAGACTGATTCTCTACTCGAATTCTAAAGGTTCCAAAAATTTCTGTGTGTGTATACAATCGTTGCATGAACATTCACATCTACATCCAACACATTAGCACCACAATACTTTCTCGTCACAATACTTTTCTTTTAAATGAACCCTCGTATTTTTGATGGTCCTTTAAACGTTCTCAAGCCAACAAAGTCGAATTCCTATCATTGAGGTTCGCTGGACTTCTCAAGGAAATCCTGAGATCACTTAAAGCGAGAACAAACGAGCTGAATTTAGGGACTGAATTCCATAAACGGGTGGAGACTGTAGCAACCCGTAATTTTCCACGTCAACATTTATTTTCAAACTCTAATTTACCACTTTGAAATTCTTACAAGAACACTTTTTATGAATAGCTATTTGGTTAAATAAACATAAAACTAGGAACAACCCTTTTGAACGCGATGAATTTAGACTATATTTAGTCCAAAATATTCCAATATCTTGCTCATGCTCCATTTCACAATTTTAAACTATAAAACAAATTTCTATTCTTTAACTACTTACGGTTTTGGAATTCAACAAACGTTATTGTTATTCAATATTTAACACCCGACGTACCCGATTCTTTCAACGATTATTTCTAACATATATTTATACTTCCAAAATTATTACAAAAATTCCAAAAATATTTTCTGACGCCTAAAGTAATTTCTTTATAACGTACGTTTAATTACGTATAATTTTCGTTAATCACCGAAAAAACATCCAATACATATTTTTAACACCCAATACCTACGATGCATACACTTTTGTATTAAAACTACTCGTCTAATCCCATTTTATGCTTAGTGCCGCTCCCTCCCCTCTCTTGTCTTTTAGATATTAGACAAACTTTACACAACAATTAATAGCCCACACTTTTGCACAAAACATGCTTAACTTTTACTTTGGGGCTAAGCCACCAAAGTTGTCTCTCTTGTCCCCCCCATAGCCCCCATTCGGCCCAACCTAACCAACTAGGCCAAATCATGACAATTGACTAACTATTAAACCTTTGACAACTTCCTAGTATAAATAGGTTCAAGTATTGTCATTTGCACTAGTTAGTTCAAGTGAAAAACAAAGATAACCCTTCCATACAAGCACACCAAATCGACCCACTTTGGAGCCAAGGAGAGGAGAAGAGTTGTTGTGGCAAAGATCAAGTACATTAGGGCATATTAACAAAGGTTTTGGAGCATAAGTCTTGTGGTTAAGCTAGTGATTTACAACTTCTATTTCCCTAATCACTCTTGTAAGTGATCTTACTAACACTTCATGATTTTCATATTTTATATGCTTGTCAAGTATCTATACTCATTATCACTTGGTACATGTTGGTAAAATTTACATTTATAATGATCCTTTAACAAAGTTTAAGTTTTAAACAAGTTCTTACTACAAATAAACCCTATATATACATATATGTTAGTAAATTTGTAAAGATAAATATTTTGATGATCATTCACATGGACTTTGAACATTGTCAACCTTATGTTTAGATCACTATTATTGTGTTAAGGAGATCATGGGTAAACTAGAACAAGATTTGAAGTGGTTTGGAAGGGGATAGAAACTAGAAAACACTCTCTTGAAACATTTAAATAAGCTGCTGTCCTGTTTTGTAAAAACTGGAATAATCAGTAGGTTGTAAGTAATCTTTGGCTAGAAATATAGAAAATAGACTTAAAAACGAAAATATAGCCGCTTGAATGAGTTAAAACGGGTTTATAACGAAAAAGATACGCTATTTTCAAATTAAACGACGAAAACAATCATTTTCTGAAAAACCTGAAAAATACATTCTGTCCAGATTTTTGAGAGGTGAAAAACTGAGGTTAAATGACGTTTAGACTAGCCGAGACCTTGAAAAGCCTAGAGTATACTTAAATACCTTCGCGGGGATAGGTCAAACTTAAGAAACCGAGCTACGATGCAAAAGTTATGGCCAAAAAGAATGTTTGCGGCAACATATAATTTTGACAGCATATTATTTGTCTAATAGGAAGCTGTTAGGATTTTTAAAAGTGGATTTTGGACCTTTTAGTGTACATTTTGGTTAAAATGGCGTAAACGGAATTGGTAGAACAATGTATATACTTATTAGACGCGTTAGAGACTTTTGAAATACATATTAACACGACGACAAAAACTTGGTTATGAGATAAACAAGTTACGTTTTCTAAAGTGGTGATTTCTAATAAAGGATCAAAATGACACAATTATATTTTGACAACAAATGTTACCACAACATGTACAAGTGATAAAGTAGAGTACGAACTTGCATGCATGACCATGTTTTCGAACCTAAGACATATGAATCTTTTTGGTCGCGGTTAGAGCGTCTGTACCTCGATATTCGTTCGCTTTCCTTTTGTTATCATATCGGTTGTTCCAGGTGAGTTCATGGCCCCTACTTTTACTTGTTTTATAACTGTTTTGGGGGAGAATATATGCTCGTTTATACTTAAACTCCATGCTCGTTTTACTTGAAACGTGAATTGTTTTCTCAAACATTACTAATTGGTTGAAACCCTTGATTGTTACTCGAGTATTATGTGTTACTTGTTACACACCTGATTGTTTTCTCATGGACAAAAGTGTACTAAACATTTATTGATTGCCTAAGTTGTTGTCGTTTGCCATAAATTCCCCACTGTCATGAACCGTTAATTACGTTGTAAGCGCGAATGTTGTGAATAGATCTATTGGGGGTAAACTCCCCCGAGAGGGTTGGTCGCTCCAACTGGTCAAACGAAAGCATTTCATTTGATGTCATATAGGTGTCTGGCAAAGCACCTGTTTGGGGTGATAACATGAACTAACCGTTAAGGCTTCGGCGTCATGAGCTTAGTGCAACTGTAGACATTTTCATGAACATGGTTTAACATATTGTCTTTGATTTCTTGTGGTCCATATGATACTTGTTGTTTAGTTGGCAGTGGGTTGTAAACACACAGGTTGTAAGTCTTGTATGGGCGGGGCTTGGAACTGAGTGGATTTATAATGTCTTTGTTGGGAAATCTTCATTCAAATGCTTTACATTTTAAACTAAATTCTATGAACTCACCAACCTCGTGTTGACCCGTTTTAGCATGTATTTTCAGGTTTTTAAAGTGTTAGCTCACATTTGGCGGTAGTTGGCATGGCATGGCATGGTTATAGGATCAAGACACTCTGATATTCATTTGGGGACCGCTTTACTCATTTTATGGGCCTAATTCTGCACCACTTTATAATAATGTAAATTTAACACTTTTGTTAATAAATTTTATACTAAATGATTGAGGTAAAAACCGTTCTTTGTACTTGTGTTGTGGTACCAATTGAGTAGCACCCCAGCGACATGTATGCTTCTGCTGGACCCGATTTTGGGGGTGTTACACAAGGATTGCAGTCAACGCCTCCAGCTTTTGACGGTCCTTCATTTGAATTTCAAAGAGGCTGTCATGGCCATCAGTAGCAACCTCATGAAAAGGGCCAAAGGAATCGGCCTCATTCAGCGTCTGCTCACGTTTATCTATCTTCGCTCTCAGCTGAGTACATTCCTCCCCCATCCGAATCAGAAATACTTCCTCCTCTATCATCTCTTGTGAGAATAACAACTTGAATGCACCTGCAAGATCGTCTGACCCACATGCCTCTTTCAGTTCATTGTGATTGGGAGTAGCGACCATTGATAAAAGAGTTGACTGCGCAGATTTAGGAATTAGGGTTATGCAAATGAAATAACCCTAAAATGCCATAATGTAACGCTATAAATAAGCAAAACATATGGCTGGGAAAATACTAAAACTTAATTAGAAGGAATGATTGCAAAACATAACTGATCTGAAGTACAATTAAACCAGATACAACAACCAAAAAAACCCGGCAGGCCGCAACACGGTTAAGGAAAAAACAATATGCAAATAGATTTTGTTGATTTAAGTACATTATTTTTTTCCTACTTGTAACCTACAACTTTATTGTCAAAGTACCGTGCAATGTGATATAAAGTTTTACCATATAAACTGGCCCGGCGCATACCTTTAAAAAAACATTGTAAACTAGATACAACGACCAAAAAAACATGCGGCCCAAAAAAACCTGCGGCCGCTCGACGCCATTCTCATTTCTTAACAAATTCTATTTGGATTTGGCTTGTCAAGATCTTGATAAAAAAATATTGGGCAAGTTTGTATTTCTTGACTTATTTTTATAAAACCGAAGCACCAAAATAAACAACACAACCCTTGAAACTTGTTTTCAAAACAAGTTCTTGATATGGCTTTTGTTGTTATTATTTTGTTTGTTTAAATCTTGGTTACTTTGTTTCTTGTTCAAAAGATCGATGATAGGTTTTGTCGTTTCTTTCAAGATATAACATGAAACGCGAGATCTGTTTATTTGTGTTGATTTTAATTTTTCTTATCTTGCTCTAACACGAAACCCAACACAGTTGTTAACACTTTGGAATCTCGTGTAAAAATGAATTATTATATGAAATTTTAGTTTGTTTCGTGGATTGATACATATTTTTATTTTAGGTTTAGGGTTAGGGTAAAGATGATGATGAATTTTTGGTCGATGTGTGTGCTAATGGGGTTAAGGTTAGTGTTTGAAGATGATGAGTTTTGGGTAAGGATGAAGATGATGAATTTTTGGGTAAGCAAGTCAGTGTTTCAAACTTTAGTATAACATGAAATGATTTTGTGTAAGCAAGTAAGTGGAAATGCAAGCAAGAAGTATAGTATAACATGAAATGAATTTTGGGTTTCAACACAAATTCTTAAAAAGAAAAAGAAATTATAAGTAAATCAAAAAAGGAATGAGAAGAAGGCAAGTCAGTCATATCATGTTATAAACTGGCAATACACGTAGGCATGAATTACACATGTGTAATTTATTAAAGTAAAAATCGAATTAAAAAAATAAAATGGAAAAAACAACCGATAACGTTGGTGATATTAATACAAACAAACAAGTTTTGATGGCTTAAATGTAATCTTTACTACCTTATAATGCATTTAAAACATTCCATAAATAATAAGGATTAAAATTCAGACTTTTTAGCTTGCTTATTATGGAAATTTTAATAGCCTGCACATAAATAAAAGTTGCATCTTGTAACTGCCCATTAAAACGCTTGTAACAACCCATAAATGTCTTAAATTCTCATAATTATAATAAACGAGTAACCGCTAAAAAGCATTACTCTATCAATAATGATTATTAAAAATGTGTAAGTTTCAAGAATACATTTTGATCATCTTATACTTTCATTTGATTCATATGTTTATGTATTTTCAAGTTATATTAGTTATCCATGCAAGTTATCTATGTTTTACATACCACTTTTGAACATAAACCATCTAAATCACTAGATCTATAAGTTTTACTAATGATCTCATGAAATCCACCAAGTTTGATGATGTTTAGGACCCCATGACACCCTAAGAAGGTGTATGGTAGGATTTGCGAACTTGTGGAGTTGATTTGAGGTGGTATGATCAAGTTTAGAACCAAGGAAGTAAGTTTTTAACAATCTAAAATAGGTTCTGTCCAAAATCGTGTAAACTGGAAAACTCAGTAACTTTTGGTATATTTTGGCCTTCATATTCAGAAAGTTCTTTCAAAAACGAAACCGTGGCCGCAAGAATCACTAAAAACCGACTTATAACGAAGGAGATATGATTTTTCAAAGTTAGACGACGAAAACTAATTTTCTGAAAATTTAGTTGCTGATCGCCGAGATTCAAAGGACAAAACGAGGCATTAGACGTGATCTAGATGACCCGACCTACTGAGATTATGTTATTTCATATTTGTACGAATCCGTGGATGTAAAGAACATAGCAAACGAGCTTATAACGGCCGAGATATTCACATTTAAAGCCCGACGTACCATGTTTATTTTGACAGCCACTATTAGAAAGTGTTTTAAGTATAAAAACTAGTGTTTTTGCGAAACATAACATTGTTAGCCGATTTTCTAATTGATCGAGGCGTGTACAATCAAAAGTTAAATGAAACGACATTTATACATTGTTACAAGGTTTTCAAAAACGTCGAGTTTGATTAACTAACACTTAACGTGCAATATTTCGCGACTAGTTTCACGAAGCCATTTGGACACATTTTCACAAGTTAAGGAAAATATTAAATTGCGATGAAAACGCTACATTTTTCCGATAGAACACCAAACAAGGATCGTGGAGTACCGTTTCAACATGTTTACACGAAAAGTAGTTTATAACTTAATGAGACGTCAAAAGTGTATTTTTCATCGATAAACGTTATTTTCAAAACTAACAAGTGGTATCGTTAATATACGTATTTGCATGTGTTACATTGTATCATTGCTTACATTGGATCACATCATTCATAATAGGTCGTGGTTAGAGACCGAGCATTATTTCATCATATCCATCATTGTCATTGTTGCTATATCATATCAGGTGAGTTTTCATAGCCCCGTTTTAAATTGTTTATTGATTTCTAAACTCTCGGGGGGAGAATACATTGCACCATTTTCATATGCGGACCAAAGTATACAAACTCATTACATTGCTTAAGTTACATCTGTAATACCTGAAATTCAGATAACTTGTAAAATGACTAAAATACCCTCTGAATTTGAATTTTTTTTGAAACTTATAAAATCATATAAGTAGCATTATTTTGAACTTAACCTAAGTCACATATTAAGTTAATTTAATATAGACCTTACTTTATGAAATTAAAGGTCACGAAATAAGAATCCCTACAAAAAAAAAAAAAAAAAAAAAACTATATATGCTAGTCGATCCATAATATGTGTCCAACACAATAAATTTCGGCCCAAGTTATGAGGGGATAATCATGCATTGATATGATAACAAGCCCATAAAACATGACCCACTCCTTGTTAGCCCATAATAAAAAAAAAATCCGGTTCATTACAAACCCTATATACCGATTATTGTTGTCACTTTCAAAACCCTAAACCTCCTAAACACAAAACATCGGCTGCCATCTTTCTCTCCCATCTGTTCGACACAAATCACAGCAGCAAGAAGGTATCTCTTGGTCCCAAATTGGTGTTTGAGTCGTGTGCGAAGTGGTCTTGATCGTGGGTGTCAAAAGGGTGTCGATAGGAGTGTTCTTGGCTAGGTTTTTGCTGCAAGTTCTGTGGTGTTGATCCTTTGTTCTTCTTGTTCTTTGTTCACGCCACGAGGGTAACATTTATAACCCTTGTTTAAGTCTACGCTTCCTGTATGATAAATACTTATATTTGATATTCTCTTCGAGTTACACTACCATATAAATGATAACATGCCACATAAAATGATATACAAAATTTTAATCATGAAAACCCTAAAACCTACATGTATAAATCGAACAATAAGTGTGTGTGATGAACTTATTCGTTTTGGTTATGATAAGACCAGAGAGGAATCGACCTAAACATGTATTAAACATATCTATAATCGTTATGTGTTAAGGAATAAAGATCGGAATGAAAAACAAAAGAGATTACATGGTAGGATTAAAAACTGTTACTGATCTGGAATTTTGTTCGACTTTAATCGGCTGTAAATAAATGATGTGAACGTATATTTTGGTGTTTCTGGAGTCTAAAAATAATTTCATTGAAATAGATATCTGTAGAAATTAACCTCATAAATTTTAGAGGTCTGAAAGTCACATTTTTTGAATTTATGAAATCGGGTGTCAAAACTGTATTTCGGGTTTCGAAAATTCACCTGTAGTTTATGAATTTTAATTTGAAATATATAACGAGTTATGATCTAAAATTCTGGAAGAATAATATTTGGAATATAAGTTAGTTTTTGAAATTTTTTCAGATTTTTATAAATTTATTTGATAGGGCTTTGAACTGCTTACTATTCGTATGTTAAAATTTATCAGTAATTTGGACGACTTGGAATAAAGGATTTTTAAACTATGGTTATACCTAATAATAAATTCTGGAAAAATCATAGTAAATTCTTAAAACATCTGGGCACCTGTATGAAGTTTTGGGAATTTTATCTCTGAGTTATTATAAGGATTAAAAATCGGGGAAATCAGTACTAAATTGAGTGTAAAATCTGTGAGAAGTGTAAAAGTTGTTTAAAGAGTGTTATGTGTTTATTTTATAAACTAAAGGGTGTAAATGGTTATTTTGCTAAAAATAAAGGACTTAACTTGTAAAAACCTGTAACTTGAATATAATTACACTTTATACCCTAATCTTACCACAATGACACTTTGGTCCTTTAACTTGTGATAATTATATAATGAACCCTAAAAGTATGAGAACTACATTATAAACCCTAAACTCATGTAAGTGACATTATGCATCTTAAACTACGAATATGATCATCTTTAATACTCTGAATTGACATATGGGAATGTTAATAACTAAGTTACTAAATATGGAAAGTTACCTGAAATAGAAAGGCAATTAAAATGGAACCTTATGACTATGAAACTTATAAGAACCATTATGATCATTTGTAGATCGGGTGAAGAGGGAGTGATCTCCTACTTGATTTGCTTTTCATTCTTTGCTTGCGTATTTCGTTAAGGTACAGATATTCTACCCTTCTCTAGTAAGGTGCCTTCGTTTCTTTTGATTTCGTATTTTGATTCATTTAGGATTCCCTATACCATTGCTATGTTCCCTCCTGTTTGTGCACCGTTCATGTGATCTTTTATTTGTGAATCCTTGCTGTGTTTTCCTTTGTTCTGAAACTTCTTGAATCTCTTTGTTTTGACCTATTGTCCTGAATCCTGATCTGTAAATCTCGTTTTGAAACTTAATCTGATGTACTTGTAGTAAAACTTGATTTGATTCTTGATATAAACCTTAATCTGTTAAATCCTTATTTGAATATAATTGATTTTGGAACTATCTTTAAAATACATATGAAACCGTTTGAGAAAAGCTATTTTAAAAGAAGCAACACTACTTTTAATGGAAGTTAATAAAAGTTTTGGAAGACCATTTTTATGAAAACTATTTTGTAAGATCAGTTGTCATGAAACCGTTTGTGAAGGATTGTTTAAATGGACTTTTAAATAGAAATCTTTTTAAATGAACTTTTGCTATGACCTCTAGTTATGAACTTGTGAAAACTCTTTTCTGAAAACCTTTTGATATTGCCCTTTGGAGCTGAACTTAAACTTTGATATAAAAACTTAATCTGATAAACTCCGACTAAAACCTTTGATATTAAATCCTAAAAATTTCTTGGTATGAACCTTATGCCATGAACCCTTAAGATTTGACTTTCTAATTATGCTAGTACATTTGACCTTTGACCTGACAGTTTGATATCCGAGCCAATCACTAGGCATGAGGGTTTCATGTCCATGTCATTGACGCACCTCTAACATGACTCTAGGGCAGGAGAGTGATGACCTGTTCCGTCCCTTATTTATTATTTGCTATGGCCATTATGATTATTATTATTGATTTGTCTGCGGGGGCGTATGGGTGCATCCTAGATTTGACCTGTTATCCGTATATGTTATATGATTATGGTTATTATATCTGGTGACTGATTGTGTGTGCGATACACGTCTTTCACATATATCTGTGAGCTGATCACTCAAAATGATACATGAGGTCACCCCTCATATTATCTGTTACTTGAGAGGCATCCCCTCTAGATTACTTATATGTTTATACCGTTTTGATATGATCTGTTATCTGGGCTTGTGATAGATTTATGTTTTTCCCTTATTTTATGACTATATTGTTTCTTTTCATTATCTCTTTTCTTTTGTCTTCCTTTCGTTCCTTATTCCTCTCGCTTTGATTTCGTATCGGTATGATCTGCATTCCTGATTTTCTTTGTACTGCTATCCGTTATCGTTTCTTGTTATCTATATATCTGTTCACTGAGCTCTCGTAGCTCAGCCGCGTTTTCTTTTTCACGCGGCAGGTATTAGTAGGAAGCTGGGAATGAGTGAAGAGTGTACCTTGGACTTAGAAGATTGGATAGCTATGCTGGGTTAGAGTTGGATTGAAGACATTATGTTTTAGAATTAGTTTTGGAAGTTTTAATTGTAACCATTTAGATTCAATATTTCATTTGTAATCCTTGAATTTTTGTATTACTGTATTAGTATGCTTTGTTTTGATATGATATGTATCCATTGTTGTGATATCTTTACCCTTGTCGGGTCGGGGTGTTACAATTTATGGTATCAGAGATAACAGGCTGCGACTCGTAATACATTTACCCTTGACCTGTGAATCCTGGACCACTAAGCTTCCACTGTAGGCGCTCGTAGGACAACCTTTAAGAATTTGCTTTAGGATTTCCCTATAGGAACTTAAATCCTGACCAGTGAGGAATGAATAGATTATAAGGCATTTTGTTTAAGTAGTATTGCTTTCGCATCACTCTGATTCGTGCCTTGCTTTTGGTTAAAGCCTATTGAAATCACACTTGAAAATTTAGAGCTTATGCCTTGCACCACCTAAGAATTGAACCTAAATAAAACCTGAAGCATTGAAAATTGCATAGTAGTCATCCGACACTATTTGATCCTTGCTTTCAGATTCCGAATCCAACCTCCGAACCTTTTGTTAATCATCCTGATGCCTCTTCGGGCATTCTGAGAATTCCCTTGACAATGATGTACTTGATACATTTCGTCAGTTGTTTCTTGCTTCCGATGATCATCTATGAAACTTTTGACACTATTTAATTTCGTCTTAACCACCCCTGTTTCCATAAGAAGTCTAGTGCTCTTATAAGGATTGATTGACTGATCATCTAATATTGACGACTATCCCTTATGTCTCACCTTTGGCGTTTAAAACAATTTTGAAACCCCTACCATGATTACCGATTGTTAAATCTTGCTACCGCTACCTGATTTTGACTTTCACTTCCAATCCGTTTGATAAACAGTTAATATTTTCCGACCATTTTGAGGGCCGTTTAACCCTAATGTGGTTGACACCTTCTATAAATCATTTTCCATGTTGGATATAAATGTATCATCCGATACTATTCTGTCTTGCAAATTCCACACTACTCCTATGAGAACTCTAATGAATATTAACCATGAATTTAGGAAGTTTATTCCTTGAATGACGAATCTTATTTGCCAATCAGTTTTCCTTTGGAAGGATTTTGATGCAAATACTATCTCCGTAGGAAATTGTTAAAAGAGCATGATGATGCTGATAACTGATATTTCTATACGTCTCACTTTGACAGTATACGATGTTCGTATTACCGATTATTCGCAACCTACCTGCCATTTGTGCTAAATAGCTAATAAGGTTTCAACACCTTAAATTGTTCGCCTATAAATCTCCACACTATACTGAACCATGTACTCGACTTTGACATATGAACTATCCGTCTGGTTTAATAACCATATTCGTCATGTGTATCTGTTTACTATTGATATACCTGATTTTGGAGATCTTTTGATTATTGATTGGCTGACTCTTCGTAAGAGCTACCATAAGACTACCGTAATTGAAAAGTGATCCTTAAATCTGCTCCACCCTACTTTTGCTATGATAACCTTTAACCGCTCAGATATGTTAAGCTTAAAACTGCTATGGAAATACTTACCCTGATCTCATTTGATCTTCAAATTCTTCTGACACCTATTAGTATCCACCATTAGAAAGTTTTGGCATTGGAAGTTTTGTTGTACAAATT
Source organism: Artemisia tridentata subsp. tridentata (assembly GCA_021014915.2). NCBI lineage: Eukaryota > Viridiplantae > Streptophyta > Magnoliopsida > Asterales > Asteraceae > Artemisia > Artemisia tridentata. The sequence goes on from CP139506.1 coordinate 158,665,130, forward strand.
TTCTGGTGCTTCTGATGAAACTTTTGGGTATCTCTCCTGATTGAGAAGTAAAATTGGCTTTGAACCGATATCAGCTGACGAACCATGATACTGTTGAAATTGAGAGATTGAAGAAGCTGATGTAATATGTTTTTGTCCACCTCGATGTTCCCTTTTAAATACTCTATTAATTTATGAAGAAGAAGGAGAAAATTTTTGCGTCTGCATATCAACTATCGTAAACCTAACCGTAATCTTAACCGTAATCACTTTTCAATTCTACGTGTCACTGATTAAATTGTTCTACCTTGAAACCCTGTATCAGACAACCTCATTTAATGTTTGAAGGACTGAAGAAGCAACCACGAGAACTCCTAAGATGGGAGATGACTAACTGAGAGCAACTTCCGTAAAGTATTTCAGTTTTATTAATAAAGATGGGTGATGTGAATTAGATATGAAGTTTTCCCTGAAACGATTCATGAAAACTGTTTTCGTACTCATTGTGACCATTGTGAGTCTTAAATAATGCCAATAGTATTGGTTAATAAGAATCATGTTTGCACGAGTAATTGGACAATTGTCATAGTATGACAACATGTTTGTGCTCTGAGACGAACGAGGAACATGTAGACCATTTTCGTATTAAGGAATGACCCTTTGTTCTGGACGAGTAAATTTTCTTGGCTTTCAGAGATTGTAGCAGAAAATACTACCAGGCATCCGGTGACGACAGCAATCAGAGTTGGCGAATTTCGATTTGTGCTAGGAGACCTGTCAAAGACACACAGCCTTACTTCTCTATTCATTTTAGTTGTACTAAGATGAATTGAGAGTAGAAGCAGGCTCGTGAATGGGTGATACACAGCGACTAGGTCAGAGATTCATGTTGCCACACCACAGTTCCAAGAAGAAGTGCCGAAGGCTTGAGGGATCAGACTCAAGTTATAAATCCTTTTCACCCGATGATCATATGGACATACATAGACAAGACTGCCTGGAATCGAGAGAGATTTAAGAGCATGTATTGAATGGATGACGTAGTTCACTTCCGTTTGACCTATTTAAATTTCGGTTACCTAATGATAAAATCCTTTGAATGGTTTAGGTTCTCTATTAGTAATTCCGCTTTGTGTTCATTCCGCGTATGTAGGACGATGGCTTTGATATGTCAAATTTGACGAATGATGGATGACCTGATGCTTTTGATGATGTGCCCAAATTCTGATAAACATTCTAGATCGGTGCCGTTAACTCCTTCGAGTGATTCGTTCTCCTCTTAGTTAAGGTATTTGATTTTTGTGACCTCTGAGACCGTAGGAAGACTAGGTGGATTAAGATAAGTTGTTCTGTTCACGACTTGAGATAAAGTATGACCATCATGAGGGCATATTTATATGATGCCAGTATTATGACGTCTGGCCAACGTGATAATACTTACATCATATAACGTGCACTTGTTGTGGGCATCAGATATTTTGAGAAGTGCCTTAGAGCTTTCGAAATTCTGATAAATGTTTGAGATCATCTGCGTTAGTGAGACTTTAAGTTCATTCTACCTATACGCGTAATCTGCTTTCTCCGTTATACGAATTGATACATCTGGATTCTAGTCACGCATTCTGCTGACCTCTGGACTCCCGATAAAAATCTTAGGTTCTGTTATAGAACTTCTACCAATTAATGTTATCGATAATCTATTCCTGTGCGTTCTAATCTGACTTGTCAAGTCAAAATCCTATGTAATTCTTATGTCTCTTCCGAGAGAATCCGATCATCATCTATTAGGTCTGGTATGTCCTTGTTTTGTGTTCCGTTCTCTTTACTTTCTGCTTCCTGCAAATTTCGAGGACAAAATTTTTTTGTTAGTGGGGAAGAAGTTGTAATACCTGAAATTCAGATAACTTGTAAAATGACTAAAATACCCTCTGAATTTGAATTTTTTTTGAAACTTATAAAATCATATAAGTAGCATTATTTTGAACTTAACCTAAGTCACATATTAAGTTAATTTAATATAGACCTTACTTTATGAAATTAAAGGTCACGAAATAAGAATCCCTACAAAAAAAAAAAAAAAAAACTATATATGCTAGTCGATCCATAATATGTGTCCAACACAATAAATTTCGGCCCAAGTTATAAGGGGATAATCATGCATTGATATGATAACAAGCCCATAAAACATGACCCACTCCTTGTTAGCCCATAATCAAAAAAAAAATCCGGTTCATTACAAACCCTATATACCGATTATTGTTGTCACTTTCAAAACCCTAAACCTCCTAAACACAAAACATCGGCTGCCATCTTTCTCTCCCATCTGTTCGACACAAATCACAGCAGCAAGAAGGTATTTCTTGGTCCCAAATTGGTGTTTGAGTCGTGTGCGAAGTGGTCTTGATCGTGGGTGTCAAAAGGGTGTCGATAGGAGTGTTCTTGGCTAGGTTTCGGCTGCAAGTTTTGTGGTGTCGATCCTTTGTTCTTCTTGTTCTTTGTTCATGCCACGAGCGTAACCCTTATAACCCTTGTTTAAGTCTACGCTTCCTGTATGATAAATACTTATATTTGATATTCTCTTCGAGTTACACTACCATATAAATGATAACATGCCACATAAAATGATATACAAAATTTTAATCATGAAAACCCTAAAACCTACATGTATAAATCGAACAATAAGTGTGTGTGATGAACTTATTCGTTTTGGTTATGATAAGACCAGAGAGGAATCGACCTAAACATGTATTAAACATATCTATAATCGTTATGTGTTAAGGAATAAAGATCGGAATGAAAAACCTAAGAGATTACATGGTAGGATTAAAAACTGTTACTGATCTGGAATTTTGTTCGACTTTAATCGGCTGTAAATAAATGATGTGAACGTATATTTTGGTGTTTCTAGAGTCTAAAAATAAGTTCATTGAAATAGATATCTGTAGAAATTAACCTCATAATTTTTAGATGTCTGAAAGTCACATTTTTTGAATTTATGAAATCGGGTGTCAAAACTGTATTTCGGGTTTCAAAAATTCACCCGTAGTTTATGAATTTTAATTTGAAATATATAACGAGTTATGATCTAAAATTCTGGAAGAATAATATTTGGAATATAAGTTAGTTTTTGTAATTTTTTCAGATTTTTATAAATTTATTTGATAGGGCTTTGAACTGCTTACTTTTCGTATGTTAAAATTTATCAGTAATTTGGACGACTTGGAATAAAGGATTTTTAAACTATGGTTATACCTAATAATAAATTCTGGAAAAATCATAGTAAATTTTTAAAACATTTGGGCACCTGTATGAATTTTTGGGAATTTTATCTCTGAGTTATTATAAGGATTAAAAATCGGGGAAATCAGTACTAAATTGAGTGTAAAATCTGTGAGAAGTGTAAAAGTTGTTTAAAGAGTGTTATGTGTTTATTTTATAAACTAAAGGGTGTAAATGGTTATTTTGCTAAAAATAAAGGACTTAACTTGTAAAAACCTGTAACTTGAATATAATTACACTTTATACCCTAATCTTACCACAATGACACTTTGGTCCTTTAACTTGTGATAATTATATAATGAACCCTAAAAGTATGAGAACTACATTATAAACCCTAAACTCATGTAAGTGACATTATGCATCTTAAACTACGAATATGATCATCTTTAATACTCTGAATTGACATATGGGAATGTTAATAACTAAGTTACTAAATATGAAAAGTTACCTGAAATAGAAAGGCAATTAAAATGGAACCTTATGACTATGAAACTTATAAGAACCATTATGATCATTTGTAGATCGGGTGAAGAGGGAGTGATCTCCTACTTGATTTGCTTTTCATTCTTTGCTTGCGTATTTCGTTAAGGTACAGATATTCTGCCCTTCTCTAGTAAGGTGCCTTCGTTTCTTTTGATTTCGTATTTTGATTCGTTTAGGATTCCCTATACCATTGCTATGTTCCCTCCTGTTTGTGCACCGTTCATGTGATCTTTTATTTGTGAATCCTTGCTGTGTTTTCCTTTGTTCTGAAACTTCTTGAATCTCTTTGTTTTGACCTATTGTCCTGAATCCTGATCTGTAAATCTCGTTTTGAAACTTAATCTGATGTACTTGTAGTAAAACTTGATTTGATTCTTGATATAAACCTTAATCTGTTAAATCCTTATTTGAATATAATTGATTTTGGAACTATCTTTAAAATACATATGAAACCGTTTGAGAAAAGCTATTTTAAAAGAAGCAACACTACTTTTAATGGAAGTAAATAAAAGTTTTGGAAGACCATTTTTATGAAAACTATTTTGTAAGATCAGTTGTCATGAAACCGTTTGTGAAGGATTGTTTAAATGGACTTTTAAATAGAAATCTTTTTAAATGAACTTTTGCTATGACCTCTAGTTATGAACTTGTGAAAACTCTTTTCTGAAAACCTTTTGATATTGCCCTTTGGAGCTGAACTTAAACTTTGATATAAAAACTTAATCTGATAAACTCCGACTAAAACCTTTGATATTAAATCCTAAAAATTTCTTGGTATGAACCTTATGCCATGAACCCTTAAGATTTGACTTTCTAATTATGCTAGTACATTTGACCTTTGACCTGACAGTTTGATATCCGAGCCAATCACTAGGCATGAGGGTTTTATGTCCATGTCATTGACGCACCTCTGACATGACTCTAGGGCAGGAGAGTGATGACCTGTTCCGTCCCTTATTTATTATTTGCTATGGCCATTATGATTATTATTATTGATTTGTCTGCGGGGGCGTATGGGTGCATCCTAGATTTGACCTGTTATCCGTATATGTTATATGATTATGGTTATTATATCTGGTGACTGATTGTGTGTGCGATACACGTATTTCACATATATCTGTGAGCTGATCACTCAAAATGATACATGAGGTCACCCCTCATATTATCTGTTACTTGAGAGGCATCCCCTCTAGATTACTTATATGTTTATACCGTTTTGATATGATCTGTTATCTGGGCTTGTGATAGATTTCTGTTTTTCCCTTATTTTATGACTATATTGTTTCTTTTCATTATCTCTTTTCTTTTGTCTTCATTTCGTTCCTTATTCCTCTCGCTTTGATTTCGTATCGGTATGATCTGCATTCCTGATTTTCTTTGTACTGCTATCCGTTATCGTTTCTTGTTATCTATATATCTGTTCACTGAGCTCTCGTAGCTCAGCCGCGTTTTCTTTTTCACGCGGCAGGTATTAGTAGGAAGCTGGGAATGAGTGAAGAGTGTACCTTGGACTTAGAAGATTGGATAGCTATGCTGGGTTAGAGTTGGATTGAAGACATTATGTTTTAGAATTAGTTTTGGAAGTTTTAATTGTAACCATTTAGATTTAATATTTCATTTGTAATCCTTGAATTTTTGTATTACTGTATTAGTATGCTTTGTTTTGATCTGATATGTATCCATTGTTGTGATATCTTTACCCTTGTCGGGTCGGGGTGTTACAACATCATTGCCCAGATTAAAGTCCCCTTTTATTATCATGAACCGTTAATTGTTAGCAAGCGAGAGTGAGTGAATAGATCTATTGAGGGTGACTCCTCCGTTCGGGTTGGTAGTACCAACTGGTCAAACGAACGCATTTCATTTCTGTCATATTAGAGTGATTGGCAAACACTCGGTTGGGGCATTTCATTCAGTCTAGCTTCGGGGTCATGAGCTTAGAGCTAATGTATCATTTTTATGTGGTATGGTTTTGTCATACACTTTATACTTGTGGTATCCGTACAACATTTCATTTACATAAACCTATGATCTCACCAACATTTTTGTTGACCATTTTTAGCAATGTATTTTCAGGTAATTAAGGTATCGCATGTTGGCTTGCATATGGACATCATGGAGTCGCGGAGTCGACGCGTCTCACTTTATATTTTATGCACTTATCCATCATTTGAATTGTATGAACTTGTTTATGAAAACTTGTTTCACCTTTTTGGACCTATCTTTGAAACTCTGAATGTTTTTAAATAATCAAACGATGTATTTTCTAAACGACACTTTAGGTCGTTCAATATAACTGCAACTTTGGTGCTATGACCAGTCGTGCCCCTGAATGACTCATTCCGCTGCAAGTCACGAAATTTGGGGGTGTGACAGATTGGTATCAGAGCCAGGTTATAGCGAACTAGGTTGTCCATTATATCCTAGACTATAACTGCACCATCATAGCATCTCATCATTGTAGCATAAGTGCATATTCATTATATCACATGTAGTGATTGCGATTTCATACATATATAATTTCATCATAACCCACATTGTGTAAATGTTTATTTACTTTTATTTCACATCTGTTGTCTCAGTGATGTCTTCGGATTCACACCCTATTGTTATCTCATCGGACTCTGAGTCAGACGATACTTCCTCACTACCCTCCATCATACTAGAGTCTGTTACATCATCCCCGATACCCACTATCATTTTGTCATCAGTGGAGCCTACTCTATAGTCTTCACCTGTGATGTCAGAGGCTGAGACAGAACCCTTTGAGGAGGGGGAAGTCGTGCCTACCCCACCACTGTCACCTGTGATCCGTCGTGGTCCTAGAGTTTTTCCAGTTATCCAGCCAGGAGAGTTTGTACCCTATGGTCGAGTTTACCGTACATATCCAGGTGGGCCGCGCATGAAGCGCACTGCTGCTAAGCGGGTTCATCGTCTTACTGTCAGGTCACCAACTGCATTTCTATCCCTACCACCACCATCATCACTCACTTCATCTCATCCACTCCGTCGCCGCTTGACAGCGAGGAAGAGGGTGGCATTCAGTACACCACCACCATTATCACCCTTACCATCCTTATCATCATTGTCTCCACCATTGCCATCCCTATCAGCACCACAGATGCCATCAACACCAGTTCATAGCAGAGATCCTACCCCTATGTCAGACCTACCGCTCAAGAAGCGGGCTCGTCTTGATATCTCATCACCAGATACTTCAGATGCCGCAGAGACAGCACCACCCAGCAGATTCGAGGTTGGTGAGAGCTCGAGGGCTGCTGCTGACAGACTGCTTACTGCTGCTACATTTGACTCACAACTAGATCAGCTTCAGGGAGAGATTGACAGGGCATTGTCTCATCTAGATGAGACTCTAGTGAGCCGTATTGAGGCTATAGAGGAGGAGGTTGAGGGATTGATCCAGGGCAGGGTTGCCATTGATGTGTCACACCAGGGTTTAGAGGCTCGTCAGTTGGAGAGTTCAAAGCATATCACACAGCTGAGGCAGGAGATGCCTAAGTTGTTCGACAGGGCACAGATGTCCCAGGATGAGCATCATCGCCAGGCCGGTGAGTTATCTTCAGTTCAGGCTAGGATGTCTGCATCAGAGACTAGGGAGACTGATCTTCAGCTTCGAGTTCAGCACCTAGAGGAGATCGTTGTTGCTATGTCTAGGGATCTTCAGAGGATTTTCCGCAGGCTGGATGGAGCACCCGGAGGAGGTGCCTAGTGTTAGACTGTTATCATGTAGCTTGTACATTATTATCCTAGTCCCGGGGTGTGGGACATAGTTAGTACTTGTTGTCTTTTGCTTGTAGTACAAACAAATATTTCAAGTGTGACTCTACTATGCAGGATTTTCGTTGTGCTATTTTATGATATCAGTCTGCGTAACCGAAATTTTCATGTATTATATTCATGTGCGTTGTGATTATATTTATGATGTTTCGTTGTGGTTTCATTGTATTTATACATGCTGTGGTTGTATTTATACGTGTTGTGGATGTATATACATGTTGTGGTTGTATATATTGTGTATGATGATCATTTTCTATTGTGGATTCTCGTTGTTGTTATCTTTTATGATTGTGAAGAATTATGCCACCCAAAAGAGCCACTACTGCTATGACACCCGCTGAGGTCAGAAAGCTTGTTGCCGACAGTATAGAGGCAGCACTGGTTACAGAAAGAGCTGCCGTAGCTGCAGCTGCTGCTGAAGCCGCTTCGAGGGCAGAAACCGCGGAAGCCGCAGGAACAAATACCAATGGTACAAATGGACGTAAATGTACGTACAAAGATTTCAAGAGTGGTGATCCGGAAAAATTCAAAGGCACTGAAGGAGCCACTGCCATGATCCGATGGTTTGAAAAGACAGAATCAGTATTCCTTCTATGTAACTGTCCGGAGGACAGCAAGGTTAAGTTTTCTACTAGTACACTCGTTGGGGAAGCTATGTCATGGTGGAATTCGTATGCAAAGCCCATGGGAATGGAGAATGCTCACAAGCTTACATGGGACGAATTCAAGAAGTTGCTGACAAAGAAGTTTTGCCCATGAACAGAAGTGAAAAAGATGGAAACAGAGTTTTATGAGCTAGTGACAGCAGGTAATGATATTGAGACATATATCAGGAGGTTTCAGGAATTAGCAGCATTATGTCCGACAATGGTTCCGGACACTGAGAAGCTATTAGAGAATTTCATTGGAGGATTACCTCACAACATCCGTGGAGATGTGATTTCTTTTGACCCACAAACATTGGATGAGGCAATCAGAATGTCTCAGAAACTCATGGCTCAGATAGTGAAGAAAGAAACTGCTTCAAACAACAACACCAACAGTAACCGTAACTACAACAACCGTAACTCCAACAACAACTACCGAAACAACAACAACTATAACAGCAACCGAAACAATTCCAATAACAACAACAACAAAAGAAATCGGGACAACAACCAGAGTAGCAATGTTACTCAACCACCACCCAAGAGACAGGAAACTGCAAAGGCTTATGTTGCAGGTCAAGCTGAGAAAAGAGCTTATGTCCTTGGAGGAGAAGATGTCAGGGAGGACCCGAATGTCGTTACGGGTACGTTCCTCATTAATAATCGTTATGCATCCATACTATTTGATTCAGGAGCCGATAGAAGTTTTGTTTCTACTGCATTTGCACCATTACTCAACATTGAACCAACCGCATTAGACACTCCATATCACATTGAACTAGCTAACGGTAGTTTAGTTGGCACCGACACGATCATTCGTGGTTGCACTCTCAATTTTCTCAATCACCCGTTCAATATAGATCTCATGCCAGTAGAACTTGGAAGTTTCGACATTGTTATCGGAATGGATTGGTTATCTCAACATCATGCCAGAATCATCTGTGATGAAAAAGTTGTTCATCTTCCTTATGATGGCGAAACATTGGTCGTTCGCGGAGAACGCAGTGGGACTAGACTCAGCATCATCTCGTGCATTAAAACAGAGAAATACATAAAGAAGGGCTGTTATGCATTCTTGGCTCATATCACAGAAAAGAAGTCAGAGCAGAAGCGACTTGAGGATGTGCCAACAGTTAAAGATTTTCCATAAGTCTTTCCAGAAGACTTGTCAGGACTTCCACCTACTCGCCAAGTCAAATTTCAGATTGACTTAGTGCCGGGAGCTGCACCAGTTGCGCGAGCACCTTATCGACTTGCACCTTCAGAAATGCAAGAGTTGTCGAACCAATTGCAAGAGCTCTTGGATAAAGGATTCATTAGGCCGAGTTCCTCGCCTTGGGGAGCACCAGTTTTGTTTGTAAAGAAGAAAGATGGATCTTTCAGAATGTGCATTGAGTATCGAGAGCTAAACAAATTAACGGTGAAGAATCGTTATCCACTTCCCAGGATCGACGATTTGTTTGATCAGTTGCAAGGTTCCAGTTATTACTCCAAGATCGACTTGAGATCGGGTTACCATCAGCTTAAGGTTCGGGAGGGAGATATCCCGGAGACAGCATTCAGAACACGCTATGTCCATTATGAATTTCAGGTAATGCCGTTCGGACTAACCAACGCACCAGCTGTATTCATGGATCTCATGAACAGGGTGTGCAAGCCATATCTAGATAAGTTTGTGATCGTATTCATTGACGATATCTTGATTTACTCAAGGAGTGAAGAAGAGCACCGAGAACACCTTAGAATAATCTTAGAACTGCTCAAGAAAGAGAAACTGTACGCCAAATTCTCAAAGTGTGATTTTTAGATCCGCAGAGTACAATTTCTTGGTCACGTCATTGATAGTCAGGGACTACAGGTTGATCCAGCAAAGATTGCAGTTAAAGATTGGGCAACACCAAAAACCCCCACAGAAATTCATCAATTCTTAGGACTTGCCGGATATTACAGAAGGTTCATTGAAGGTTTTTCCAAGATAGCTAAGCCACTGACCAAGTTGACACAAAAGAACCAGAAGTACGATTGGGGAGAAAAGCAAGAGACCGCTTTTCAGTTATTGAAACAGAAACATTGCAGCACGCCAATTTTGTCATTGCTAGAAGGGATTGAAAACTTCGTGGTATATTGCGATGCTTCACACAAAGGACTTGGGGCAGTGTTAATTCAAAACGAGAAGGTGATAGCTTATGCATCTCGTCAGCTTAAGAAGCATGAGAAGAATTACACTACTCACGATTTAGAGTTAGGTGCCGTGGTTTTCGCACTCAAGATTTGGAGGCATTATCTTTACGGAACAAAGTGTGTAGTATTTACAGACCACAAAAGCTTACAGTACATTCTTGATCAGAAGGAACTTAACACGATGTTAGTGCAAATATTACGATATTTAAACTAAACGGTTTCTTCGGTTTTAATGATGACAAACATGTAACTTGTAATACATAACGTAAAATGTGCAAGTTACTTGTAAACACAAATCATCAATGCATACTTCATCAACACCTCCCGACGTCTCAAGTATGCTTCAAAGAAGTCGTAGATTTCCATCCCGACATAAATCACTCAAGGTATGGACAAACAAATCTACCACTTGACACATGATCAAAGGATTATATTTTTCTAAACTTCACATTTTTAATGTGACAAAACATTTTTTTTTTCAAAAATATATTTTACAAATTATTTTTGAATTAAAAAGAAATGTTTTATTTTGAAAAATAAATTTGAAAACTCCCAACAGTCATTTTTCCCCCCAAAACAGCTCCAACTTCCCCAAATAAACCTTCCCCACTAAAGACAAAAAAGGGAGCGTCCACGGCACCGTTAAGTATGGACGGCTCCACTAAATTTAGTGGAGCCGTCGGGTATTTAGTGGAGCCGCAGGTCTGTAACGGTCAGATTTTCCCTTGCCTATAAATAGTGGACCATTCCACACTTCCAACTTGATTTTTCCAGTCCTTTTTCTCTAGTCTTATCCCTCTTCACTTAGATAACTTTCTTTGATCATTTAGAGAGTCTTAGGTTGTTCAAGAAAGATCCAATCATCCACTCAAGTGATCCTCTTCATTCCTCTTGATTAGCAAGAGAAGAACACAAAGTATCCTAGATACAAAGTGTTGTCATCCCTCTTGATTAGCAAGAGAAGAACACAAAGTATCCTAGATACAAAGTGTTGTCATCCCTCTTGATTAGCAAGAGAAGAGCACAAAGTATCCAAGTAGATACAAAGTGTTGTCATCCCTCTTGATTAGCAAGAGAAGAACACAAAGTATCCAAGTAGATACAAAGTGTTGGAGTTGTTAGGTCTTGTAACATTTGTTACACTCTTGATTGTATCATAGAATACATCAAGATTACTTTTCTTTTGTGAGAGAGTGAGTCAAGATCATTGTGATCTTAAGAGATAGTGAAGATCTCTTGAAGCCATTGGGCTTGTGTGATTGATCATGTGGATCAAGGGTAGATCAGGTAGATCGTGGTAGATTGGTGCTAGCTAAGATTAGCACTCGACATCTAGCTTAGTGTCAGAAATAGGATAAGCAACGTGTATGGGGTAGATCGGGTAGATCATGGTAGATTGGTGCTAGCTAAGATTAGCACTCGACATCTAGCTTAGTGTCGGAAATAGGATAAGCGACGTGTATGGTGTAGATCGGGTAGATCGTGGTAGATTGGTGCTAGCTAAGATTAGCACTCGACATCTAGCTTAGTGTCGGAAATAGGATAAGCGACGTGTATGGTGTAGATCGGGTAGATCGTGGTAGATTGGTGCTAGCTAAGATTAGCACTCGACATCTAGCTTAGTGTCGAAAAACAAGTTAAGCGACGTGTACGGTTTTCTCCGCCTAAAGGGAGTTTGTTGATTAGTGAAGTAACTCTCGAGTTGGGTACTCGGGGAGTGGAGTAGGGTGAAGAGGAGCTTCGTGACCGAACCACTATAAATCACCGTGTCCGGTTTGCGCCTTCTAACTTATCTCTTTACTTTCATTTCATTAGTTATCGCTTTATATTTATACTTGCATTGCGTATGTGTTTGTGTGGCTTGTTGCTCATGTAGTGATTGATCATGTATGTTCCATGGTTTGATTGTGCATATGTTGTAGTTTACTATAGTCATCTCTAGATGCTATATACTCATTGTTGACACTCTTCATATTACTTCACACTTGATCGGGTGTTTGATACAAAAGTTTTAAGTTTTTAAATGGAAACGTATTCACCCCCCCTCTACGGTTTCCACAATTGGTATCAGAGACAGGTTGCTCAAAATTTTAAAACAAATGGTTTTCAAAATTGAGTACGATCCATGTATCAAATTACCCATGAAGGTGATAAAAATATGAAAAGTATTTAGTTGCTTAATACTTACAAGTTTTGTTGTTAAGTATACTTTGTCATACTAGCTTGAAGGTTTTCTTAAACCACTAAAAGAACAGTGTCTTTAAGTGTTCGGTCATGTTTTCAGAATGAGTCATTAAGTCATGCAGTTCTGAATCAGAAAACAGACCACGGTACCACTAAACATTGTACGGTACCGTTATATTTAATGGTACCGTGGGTCATTTAACGGTGCCGTGCATCTGATTGTCTGTTTTTCATTTTTGGTTCATTTTCAAAAATCCATATAAAATCAACCATGAGTCTGTACGAGTCGTGTTGCCCATCATTTTAAACGATGTTGAGTCTACTTTCATTTGAGAAACATTTTTATGAATTTGCTCTAAATGAAAGTATGTTAAAGTCCTTGATTTTCAGCTAAAGGTCTTCTGGTCATGCAGTTTGCGTAAATTTTTGGTCAAACTAAAAAAGGGCGATTCAACTTTTAAACCTTGACGTGTTTTCAAAGTGTCTTAGCAAAAATCTTTGAAATGGGGAGGAAATCAATTCATTTTCAAATAAAATCAAGCTTAGTATACATTGTTATACCTAATACACAAAATGACGATAAGTATTTCTGTGTGTTAAACTAAATTGCTATTTGCTTATTATAGTTTTCCGGTTTATGCGTTTATAAGGCTCATGCTAAATCACTTGCACTATATTAAGTAATTAGTTTGCATTGCATATAGGCATCAACCATTTGTCTTGCATTTGTTGCAAGTTCTTAAAATGGTTTAGTAACTTTCTTAGGAATAGAAACTAAGTTGGTAGATCATGTGTGTCGAAAGATATTGTCTTACACAATTATTTTTCCAAAGGCTTAAGTGTAAAAAGTACATCAACCCAAAACACTTAACACTTTCATAAAATCCGTAACATGATCTTTAAAACATTACATCATTTTGTCTTGTTTGACCATGGGTTGTCTAAACAAGATAAAAGGTCATTTTAATACATTAGTATTTAAGTAAAAGAAAATGTATTAAACTTGCATTGATCTAACACACATACAAAATGTTTTTAAACATTTAGTATTTTACGTATGTTGTATAAAAATAGTTAAGATAATTATTTTTATACTAATGAGGTGTCGAAAAACTAAAAGTATTATACTTAATAATATAAATAGTTTTTCTCAAATAAAAATAAATGACAATATCAAAGTAGTAACTTAATTTGTCATTAACCTCACACGTACAACTAGTGTTAGAATAAATGGAACACACTCCTTAAATTTTTATTTTCTTTTTAAAAGGAGTGATTGTGAGGGTCAAGAAAGATTTCGAGTACATATCAATTCATTATTCAAATTATGATTGATATCATCATCGAATCTAATTGACAAGTTTTCGAGTGTGGACATGAAATTGGAGTCATTATTTGTTTAGCTTCAAGATAACATCAAAACATGATGAAACATATTATCTTGAATCTACATACTCAATCACACTCGATTGTTATGAAAATAATGACGTCCTCTTAAGATGAAAATAATATGCATCGGATCATAACTCACACTTGTGTTGAAGATGCCATATTGAGTCTTGTTGTCCAATAGTTGTGTTCCAAACATTAAACTAATATGTTTAAAAGATGCATAAAATACACAACTAAGTAGGAGTGACAACTTGGATGTTTCATCCGAAATATACAAGTAATTTACATTGCAATGAAATAAGTAAATGGGTCATTTCCGAAAAACCAAACACGAGCAATCAAACAACATATGTAAACTTTGCTCATGAACGACTCAACACTCAAAGTCACATGTCTAGTAAAAGTGTCACACATAATATGTTATTAACTATTATGTAAGTCATCAATCTTTGAGAATACCATATATATCTCTCTTATCAAAAGATTGACAAAAGATAACTTATATCCTATGCATCTTATTCCTTTTGTAACATGAATGGTTATGTTACAAGAGAGTACATTGCATCTTGTTAACAAATATAGGATATTAGAGTTGAATAATAACCTAATACTACATGTGTCATTGCATAAACAAGTAAAATTGGTCATACACTAAAATACTTGTTTCACAAAGCATTCATAAGAGTGATAAGTTTCCTCTTAGAAAAGCATACTTGTTGAAATAAACAGTATGTCTCATTTTAAATAAAATGCTCACAAGATCTATTGAGGTAAGTAACCTTTACTAGATTCTCTCTCAAGATATGCAAAGGAGCATTCTTGAAACACACACGATGTAGTAGATTCTACATTGTATCACATTAGAGTGTCTCTTGGTTCTAGGAAACCAAATCATGTTAAAATAACATGTAACAACTCAACAAACAAAGATGTTGTCCAAGAGATCATAAAATACACCATCTCCATCAAATAACCTCTAAATCTCAAACACGAAATTAAAATATTTCGCTTGCCTTTGTTAGGAGTTGTGTAAGACATGTCATTCTCTTAATCGAACTTCAAAGTATGGTTCGTTGAGTCATATTAGGTCATGTATTAGCGAAATAAGCTAATATCATCTTTGCTACACTTCAATAGGCAAATATAGGAATTTGAAATTTTCTAATATGAGAATGACTACTAGAGAACCTATCGCACTAGAAATTCAATTTGACCTAACGGTTGAATTGCTTCCAGGAGAGAAGTTGGGTTTGTGGTATAACCCGTAAAAATGGTCGTGTTCAGCCTTAATTGAGCACCACTAGTGATTGTCTCATACTCATTCTCTAACTTGAAAAATTTTCATTCCTACATTTGACTAGAGATAGTTTGCAACTGATGTGTTTCAAGGGATATACCCGTTAGGAGTCCAAGTTTTAAAATTTATAACACGATTTACCAAAGATTCAAACGAAACACATACGAGCAAGTATACTCGTCCGTATGTCGTAAGAGATAAAGGAGGTAAGCCGAGGTCGTTCACTAGGATTTGTTTTGTTTGTGTGATGTGAATTTTTGCAAATAAATAGCAATCCAACTAGCAATACTAATTAGCAAGCAAATAAAGGTAATGGAAATTCAATAATTTAAAGACTACACTTGCCTAGACTAGTTTGCACAATTCCTTTGACATGATTATGACATTGGTTCCATTTGATTATGACCAACAAATTAGATGGTGTTCTAATTCGATTAGTGGTGTACTAATTATATTGTTTCAAATACTTTCAATCCTCGTCAAGATTTAGGGATTATAAAAGCAATATTTAAGAATTGATCAATCCAAGATTAACACAACTCAATTACCCGATTCACTTTCGTTTCACAAATAATTAACAACCACACTATTTAGCTTTCCAAGTTAAATTAAGTTTCTTATGAAATGGTCAATACATAAGGTAAAACTCTCATAGAAAAAGGTTTACAACCAACTTACTAACAATTTCTTTTTCAACCCAATACATCATTAGAAATTACCCAAACTTAATAACTCTTTGGTGGAGAAAACTTAAGATAGCACAACTCGTTCTTAGTGTTAACTTTTCTTTTATATTAGAACCAATAAGTCATAACCAATCAAGTGAACCATAATTCAAACATCATCTAGGCAAGTGCATAAGGCACTTAGCCACTCATGGTAAACAAAGTAATAATCATAGGAAATTGATAACTAGTAAACATGATTGAATAGTCTTACAAAATGTTGTAATGATGATTACAAATAATGAAGAACACTTGTTCAATAATCAACAACGATCCGTAAGTAATTGAAGTAATGATTGATGAGATTTTAGTCTTCTTGTTCCTGTGTTTTCCTCCTCTTGTCGCCCACTTATATGAGAAAATAGTGACAGAATTTTATTGTATCTTGATTGTAGTTATATTTTTGTTCTTCTTTCTTCACATATAAATGGAGACTTCCTCTTGGCCAACAAGCAAACATCTTGGGCTCCAAGTGTCATAATGATGCAGGAACTTTAGTTAATGGAAGTAAATGGGCGTCCTTGGTGATAATGGTACTTAACTCTTCACTTTAAATGCAACTCTTCATGTCAATTTTCTGCATACCTCGGGTATGGAAATGTAAACCCTGGGTATTAGCTAAACCTCAGGTATGAATTCCATACCTCCGGTATGAGCTTCCCTGATGCAAACCTTGGGTATAGAAACTGAAACCTCGGGTTTAGACCAAGTCTTGAACATAACTTTCAACTCAAAGCTAGCATATAATTCCCACTTGTGACAAACTTCTTGGCACTAATTCTTGACTTCATTTCCCCATCTTTCTCTTGAACTTGGACATAATCATAGCATGAATCTTTGTCTTGAACGGAAAACTTTACTTCGCGCATATTTACTTGATTTTGTCGACTTTTCTTCATCTTTTTCTCTATTTCCTTCGACATAGTTGTACCTGAACCTAAACACATCTTTTGCACCTTTTAAGCGTAATATGTTCATAAATACAACCAAATAACATGCATAATCATAAGAATAACGCTATAAAAACATGTTCAAAATGAGCGTTATCAAATCCCCCACACTTACACATTGCTTGCCCCCAAGCAAATCTAGCTTTTAAGAAAATCCATATGATAAAAACGAGATGCAAATCTATCTAGCACAAGTACAAGATAAGATTCATCTATATAGGCTTATAAATGAAAAGATGAGATGTTTGACAATACCTTAATGATTCTCTTGCCTGACAACATATTAAGACACCTCACGAAAGGAATATGAAGTATGATTCACTCAACACTCATTTGTAGCGATTGGAAAATATAATATAATCACACTCATTGCGCAGATATAATCCAAATATTACCATAGGCTTGTACAAGAAACAAAACTCAACCGACGTGGCGTAAGCACCAAATGTAATCATCTAAGAGGACTTTTATTCGGGTTTAAGGTTTCAAGGGTGATATAAGACTATTGTGTCACTATCTCATGTAAAACATAATAGCTCGCTAACAACGAAGTCTCGAATTATCAAATAACGGATGGTCACTAAGGATAACCTTAGATCGCTAACAACGCTATCTCATTCCTCAAGAAATCGGATGGTCACCACATGTCATTACACTTGATAACTTCACAAAGTCAAAAGGGATACGGATAAGACATGGAATATATATATTTGGTTTTAATATTGAAAAACTTTACAAATAGCCAAAGTCTCCAACCAAGTGCTACTAGCTACATCAACCACTTTCCTTTGAACTTGAGATTCTTCCTTGATATCATACATTCATAGCTCATTGGCTACTTATTCTTTTTTTTTCATAAGAATATATAATCCATGAGATTATCATGGAGTTCGCAACTTTCTCATTTTCAAGGATTCCCACATAACAACCATCTTTCCAAGTAGCTAGTAACCAACCAAGACTTGACTAAGGGTAAGGTTAAGGCTAAAGGTGAGAAATATTTTTATATTTTTCTGGTGTAACAAAATAAAAAGACTGGCTCGGAGGGTGTACTAATGGAATCTAGCACTTAAAATGAGTGCCAACAAATGGGTCCATGGAAGAGGTTAACCAACCAATGTGGCTAGCTAATATATCAATATGTGTGAAATGGAAGGCCATTTGGTTGAATTCCTAAGGTAGCCTCTTATCACGCGAATACATTTATATCACACGAATGTGTTCTCACTACGGTCTGGTAATGATTTGCAAGTACAAGTTCTAGAATAAATAAGATCACTGGCACACTCATAGTAAGAAGATTAGAGCATAAAAGATATATGCTATATAAGAATAGGCTTCAAATCCTCACATATTTAGTTGAATGGGTTATGGTTGTGCTATCAATGTTATCAATCCAAAAATGGATTGCAATGCCAATCAGGACACATCTCAAATTTTCAAAAATTACATGTTTTATTAGTGGATAAATCTAGTTATTCTTTATCAATATTCTCAACGTGCGAAAACAACTAGATCAAAGCGGCAAACAAATTTAAAAATATGCTCAAATTTAGAGAAAAAAATTAAAAATCTAGATCATTTCCTATTTCCTCCCCCCACACTTAAGTTTGACATTGTCCTCAATGTTAAGAACGATTAATCATAAAAATAGGGAAATGAAACATAAGAGAAATGATATTGCCTGAGCATAAGAAATAGGAGGATTTCATTTGATTTCAAGATCAAGCATCCTAACCTGCATAATCATCAAAACAAAAACACACAAAAATGCAAAATATATATTTTTATTGCATTATTCATAATATTAAGGCCCCCACACTTATGGTAAAACCATCGGGGCATAAAAACAAACACACGGGTTGCCTCCCGAGAAGCGCTAAATTTATTAATGAGTCATCAGCCCGACTCAGTCTTTCTTACTTTGGTTGTTTATCTTTAGGATTCTTTCCTAATTTCTTTGGAATATACACCACATTTCCTTTTACTATTCCTTTTCCAGTTTTATCAATATCATGCAACTTTGCGGTGTTACACGTTCTAGGAAGAACATCCCAAATGTAACCAGTTTCCGCAGCCCATTGTATTACTTTTTTATAATCGGCTGGAAAAGGTGCCATGAAAGGAATAGCAGTGTATTTCTTTTCATCAAGCATTTCAAGTGGAATTTCCTCACTTGACATTTCATTTAATTGCTCCTCATCATGATATAGTTTAATTCGATGTCCATTAACAATGAAAGTTCCACCCTTCTTATCATATAGTTCAACATATCCGGATGGAAAACCATGTTTTACTAAGAATGGACCAAACCATTTGGTTATGAGTTTAGGAGCTTTGAATTTATATTTTGAATTGAACAAAAGAACTTTGTCTCCAGCCTTAAATTTTTTACGGATTCTTAGCTTCCTATCATGATAAGCTTTTGTTCGAGCTTTGTATAATTTTGAGTTTTCATATGCTTGGAGTCTCAATTCATCGAGTTCATGTAATTGTAAAAATCGTTTTTCTCCAGCGATTTTTAAATCAGGATTACATTGCCTCAATGCCCAGTAAGCACGATGTTCAATTTCAAATGGTAAATGACAATTCTTTCCATATATAAGTCTGTACGGAGTTGTACCAATTGGAGTTTTATATGCGGTTCTAAACGCCCATAGAGCATCATCGAGTTTCCTTGACCAAACAGAAGGATTATCCTTAACTGTTTTTTCAAGTATTCTTTTTAAAGCTCTATTGGTGTTTTCGACTTGACCACTAGTCTGAGGATGGTATGCTGTTGAGAAACGGTGGTGGACTCCATATCTTTTCATAGCTTTTTCCATTTGATGGTTACAAAAATGAGTTCCTCTATCGCTTATCAAAGCTTTTGGAATTCTGAATCGAGAGAAAAGCTTTTTCAGAAAATTCACAACGAATCGTGCATCGTTAGTTGGTAGGGCTTCTGCTTCCGTCCATTTGGAAACATAATCTATTGCAACGAGAATGTATTCGAATTTATGAGATTTAGGAAAAGGTCCCATGAAGTCAATTCCCCAAATATCAAATATTTCAGAGACTTGGATACTTTTTTGTGGCATTTCATCTTTACGAGAAAGACTACCAGATTTTTGACATGCATCACAATTCTGCACAAGTGTATGTGCTTCTTTAAAAATCGTTGGCCAATAAAATCCCGCATCAAAAACTTTTTTAGCGGTGGTGGATGGTCCATAATGTCCTCCTGTTGGGCCATGATGACATTCATCAAGAATTTTTCGAGTTTCAGAACCATACACGCATCTTCTTATTATACCATCGGGGCACATTTTGAATAGATACGGTTCATCCCAAAAATAATATTTTAAGTTTGCAAAGAATTTACTACGCTCAGTATGAGATAGACCTTTTTGTAATATTCCTCCAGCTAAATAATTTGCATAATCAGCAAACCATGGAATTTCTTCATCTTCAATTCCCATAAGAGTTTCATCGGGAAAGTAATCATCAATCTCGTTTGCACCGAATTCCTCTAAATTTGGATTTTCTAATCTAGATAAATGATTTGCAACCACATTTTCTGCACCCTTCTTATTCTAGATTTCAATGTCAAACTCTTGAAGCAATAAAATCCATCGGATAAGACGTGGTTTTGCATCTTGTTTAGCAAACAGATATTTCAGAGCTGAATGATCGGTGAATACAATTGTTTTTGATAAAACAAGATAGGAACGAAACTTGTCGAATGCAAAAACTAAAGCCAACAGTTCTTTTTCAGTCACTGTGTAGTTTTGTTGGGCATTATTCAAGGTTTTGTTAGCAAAATATATAGGACGAAAATGTTTACCATCTCGCTGTCCTAATACTGCTCCAACAGCATAATCACTTGCATAGCACATGAGTTCAAACGGTAACGACCAATCTGGTGAAACCATGATTGGTGCATTTGTTAGCTTGTTTTTTAACGTTTCGAATGCCTTGATGCACTCTTCATTGAATTCAAAGACCGAATCTTTTTCAAGCAATTTCGTCATTGGACGAGATATTTTTGAAAAATCTTTAATGAATCGACGGTAAAATCCCGCGTGTCCTAAAAAACTTCTAACGCCTTTAACGTTAGTTGGGGGTGGTAACTTAGCAATAGCATCAATTTTCGATTTGTCAACTTCGATCCCTTTACTCGAAATCTTGTGACCAAGGACAATTCCTTCCGTCACCATAAAATGACATTTTTCCCAATTAAGTACGAGATGAGAAGTTTTGCATCTTTCAAGCATTTTATCAAGATTGTTAAGGCACGACTCAAATGATTCTCCAAATACTGAAAAATCATCCATGAATACTTCCATAGAGGTTTCAAGCATATCTTGAAAAATAGCAATCATGCATCTTTGAAATGTTGCTGGTGCGTTACAAAGACCAAAAGGCATACGCCTATAAGCATATGTGCCGAACGGACACGTGAAGGTGGTTTTTTCTTGATCAGCTGGATCAATAGGAATTTGAAAGTAACCGGAAAATCCATCGAGAAAACAAAAGTATTTGTTCCCCGCGAGTCTTTCCAACATTTGATCCATGAACGGTAATGGAAAATGATCTTTTCTGGTGGCATCATTTAATTTTCTATAATCAATGCATACCCGCCAACCAATGATAGTTCTTGTAGGAACAAGTTCATTACGTTCATTAGTTACGACAGTTGTTCCTCCTTTCTTAGGAACACAGTGAACAGGGCTCACCCATGAGCTATCCTCAATAGGATAAATAATTCCGGCGTCAAGAAGTTTGATTATTTCTTTCTTAACTACTTCCTTCATATTTGGATTGAGTCTTCGTTGTCTTTGAACAACTGGTTTAGAATCAGTTTCGAGATTTATTTTGTGTTTGCAAAAGTTTGGACTTATTCCAGGAATATCAGAAGTTTTCCAAGCAAAAGCTTCTTTATGCTTTTTGAGTATAGAAACTAGTCGTTCCTTTTCATCAGGTTTAAGTTTTGAAGATATGACAATTGGAAGAAGAGAATTTCCTTCCAAAAATGCATATTCCAAATGATCAGGAAGAGGTTTCAAAACTAGATCTACCGGCGGTTCTTCAATTGAGGTTGAAATTCTCATATCATTATTGAATTCTAACTCTTCAAAGTTAGTATTTTCTTCCTCCGAAATTTCTTCGGTGTCAATCTGCATAAATTCAGCAAATTCTCTATCGAGATCTTCATCACTGATTTGACCAGATGTTTGATGAGTCTGAATTCTTTCATCAAGCAACTTATCGAATGTTTTTCTTCTGTTATATCATCGATAACATCAATGCTATAACAAGTGTCATCATTTGCATGAGAATATTTCATTGCCTGATTAATCGAAAAAGAAATTCTTTCATCCCCAACTCCAAGGTTGAGTTCTTTATTTTTTTACTCGAATGATAGCATCTGCTGTATTTAGGAAAGGTCTTCCTAGAATTAATGGAACTTTGCTATCTTCCTCCATCTCAAGGATCACAAAATCAACAGGAAAAACAAATTTCCCAACTTGAACAAGCATATTTTCAGCTACTCCAACAGGATACTGGATAGTATGGTTGGCTAATCGTATACTCATTCTTGTTGGTTTCAATGTTTTGATTGAAAGTTTCGCATACAACGAGTATGGCATAAGATTGATACTTGCACCGAGATCGGCTAAAGCATCACAAGTGATTGAATTTCCCAAGGTACATGGAATAAGAAAACTTCCTGGATCACCGAGTTTCTTTGGTAATTTATTTTCAATTATTGCAGAGCAATCTTCATTTAAGAAAGTAGCAGAAATGTTTTCCATTTTACTTTTATTATTAACAAGTTCTTTCAAAAACTTCCCGTAATTGGGCATTCCAGCTAGAACATCAACAAGAGGAATGTTGATTCTAACTTCTTTTAGTAAGTCAATGAACTTTCCATATTGTTCTTCCATTTTTTCCTTCCTCAAACGTTGAGGATATGGAATTCTTGGTTTATATGGTTTGATTATTGGGGTAGGTTTATCAACTGGTGTAGATTTTGGTTCATTTTCTTCAGATTCTTTTTCTACCTCATCCTCACTTTCATTTTGAACAACAGGAGTTGTTTGGGTTGGGTTGGGTGGTAGATCATAAGATAGACCACTACGAGCATATATAGCATTCACATGCTCATTTTTTGTTTGAGGTGGACGATAATTTCCAGATGATGATGGTTTTGGATTGGTTTGAGTATTACTTGGCAAAGTACCAGATGGTCTTGCAGCGAATTGATCAGAAAGACGACCAAATTTGGTCTCAAGATCTTGGATAGAAGCTTGATGATTCTTTTGACCTTGTTCAACCTTGCTTTTGAGCATAAAGAATTGATTTTTCATAAATTCGTTCGTTTGTTTTTGAGCATGCACAAATTCACGCATGGTTTTTTTGAATTCGGATTCTTCATTTTTTGTTTCACGAGAACGATTTTCATCATGAAAAGATGTTTGATGGTTTTCATCACGAGTTTGTGAACGATTATCATCCCTTGATGGACGATCTTGCCAATCTCTAGAATTCCTACCGTAGTAGTTTCCACGATATCCTCCTCATCGATATCCTCCAGAAACATAATTAGCTTCTGCTTCGGGACCTCCCATGGGTTTATCATCATACTCGGATGAGGAGTGATTTCCACCACAATGAGTACATCCCTCACGAATTTCTTTGATTTCTTTTTGGATACTTTCGAATTTGGAATCAATTTTAGAGGTAAAATCTTTCATCATATCCAAGATTTTGGAATTTTCATTTGTTGCTTCGGCAAATGCAACAGTTTTTCGTTGAGGTTTAGTTTTGGCATCTTTAGACCAATCAAGCTTAAGAAGTACACGGTCTTCTAGTAAATTGTAAGCTTCATTAGGAGTCTTTATAAAGGAAAATTCCTCCGGCATCAAGTATGCCTTGAGTTGCGTCATCTAGACCATGGTAAAAGATTTGGATAATATTACCATGAGACAATCCATGCCCATGACAACTTCGGAGCATGTTTTTCATTCGAAGCCAAGCTTCAACAAGATTTTCTCCTTCTTTTTGAGTAAAACTACGAATTTCACCCAAGAGTCGATCAAACATGGCTGGTGGAAAGAAACGTCCAACAAACGCTCTTCTCATTTGGTCCCAAGTTGTAATCACTCCGGGGCTTAATTCATTATACCAAATTTTCGCTTCCCCGGTGAGAGACGATGGAAAAAGTTTAAGTCGGATTGAATTTGGATCGGTAGTTCCATGACGAAACATGTCACAAATTTCAAGGAAATCGGCAATATGTTTATGTGGATCAGATTTAACTCTACCATCAAATTGGTTGTCTTTAATCATAGAGAGATGATGACCTTTGATAGTAAAATTTTCTCCTAGATTCACGGGAATAATTGCGGCTTCTGGCGTAGGAGCTACTACCCTATTGGTACCCCACATGGGTTGATCATCAGCCATTGGAAATGGTATTTCTTGAAAAAGATTAACGATTGGATGAACTTCGGAAAGGTTTTCAAATGGTGGATTTTTGGTTTTTGGAATTCTTTGATCGGGTGGAATGAATGGATTTTTCTTTTTACGAAATAAACGTTCGGGATTAGACAATGGCGAACTTAATTCTTCGTTAGAAGAACGAGTGGTCATACACGAGAAAAACGAGCCTATCGAAAAGAATTTAAAAACTATTTTTTTTTTTTTTTTTTTTTTTTTTTTTTATGCACGGGCCGGCGGTATGGACAACTTCGAAAAGGAAATGTGAGACAGAAAGATTATACCGCCCGGTTTTGAATTATACCGGCGGTTTCGGACTTAGAATTTTTTTTTTTAATTTTATCGAGATACCGGCGGTTTGATTTTTCTGGCCGGCGGTATGGACGAACAGTAGGATTATACCGCCCGGTTTTGATTTATACCGGCGGTATGGAAGAAAAATGTAGGAAATTTTTTTTTAAGAGAGGACCTAAAGAATATGCTGAAGAGTAACAATACTAGCAAGATTAGAACTAATGAATTATCGTAAGCAAAACTCACTCAAACGAGATTCAAATCCCCGGCAGCGGCGCCAAAAACTTGATGTGTTTCAAGGGATATACCCGTTAGGAGTCCAAGTTTTAAAATTTATAACACGATTTACCAAAGATTCAAACGAAACACATACGAGCAAGTATACTCGTCCGTATGTAGTAAGAGATAAAGGAGGTAAGCCGAGGTCGTTCACTAGGATTTGTTTTGTTTGTGTGATGTGAATTTTTGCAAATAAATAGCAATCCAACTAGCAATACTAATTAGCAAGCAAATAAAGGTAATGGAAATTCAATAATTTAAAGACTACACTTGCCTAGACTAGTTTGCACAATTCCTTTGACATAATTATGACATTGGTTCCATTTGATTATGACCAACAAATTAGATGGTGTTCTAATTCGATTAGTGGTGTACTAATTATATTGTTTCAAATACTTTCAATCCTCGTCAAGATTTAGGGATTATAAAAACAATATTTAAGAATTGATCAATCCAAGATTAACACAACTCAATTACCCGATTCACTTTCGTTTCACAAATAATTAACAACCACACTATTTAGCTTTCCAAGTTAAATTAAGTTTCTTATGAAATGGTCAATACATAAGGTAAAACTCTCATAGACAAAGGTTTACAACCAACTTACTAACAATGTCTTTTTCAACCCAATACATCATTAGAAATTACCCAAACTTAATAACTCTTTGGTGGAGAAAACTTAAGATAGCACAACTCGTTCTTAGTGTTAACTTTTCTTTTATATTAGAACCAATAAGTCATAACCAATCAAGTGAACCATAATTCAAACATCATCTAGGCAAGTGCATAAGGCACTTAGCCACTCATGGTAAACAAAGTAATAATCATAGGAAATTGATAACTAGTAAACATGATTGAATAGTCTTACAAAATGTTGTAATGATGATTACAAATAATGAAGAACACTTGTTCAATAATCAACAACGATCCGTAAGTAATTGAAGTAATGATTGATGAGATTTTAGTCTTCTTGTTCCTGTGTTTTCCTCCTCTTGTCGCCCACTTATATGAGAAAATAGTGACAAAATTTTATTGTATCTTGATTGTAGTTATATTTTTGTTCTTCTTTCTTCACATATAAATGGAGACTTCCTCTTGGCCAACAAGCAAACATCTTGGGCTCCAAGTGTCATAATGATGCAGGAACTTTAGTTAATGGAAGTAAATGGGCGTCCTTGGTGATAATGGTACTTAACTCTTCACTTTAAATGCAACTCTTCATGTCAATTTTCTGCATACCTCGGGTATGGAAATGTAAACCCTGGGTATTAGCTAAACCTCAGGTATGAATTCCATACCTCCGGTATGAGCTTCCCTGATGCAAACCTTGGGTATAGAAACTGAAACCTCGGGTTTAGACCAAGTCTTAAACATAACTTTCAACTCAAAGCTAGCATATAATTCCCACTTGTGACAAACTTCTTGGCACTAATTCTTGACTTCATTTCCCCATCTTTCTCTTGAACTTGGACATAATCATAGCATGAATCTTTGTCTTGAATGGAAAACTTTACTTCGCGCATATTTACTTGATTTTGTCGACTTTTCTTCATCTTTTTCTCTATTTCCTTCGACATAGTTGTACCTGAACCTAAACACATCTTTTGCACCTTTTAAGCGTAATATGTTCATAAATACAACCAAATAACATGCATAATCATAAGAATAATGCTATAAAAACATGTTCAAAATGAGCGTTATCAGCATCGTTGAACTATATCTCCCATTAGGATGTCATCTTGAACAAGTAGTAATTAGGATCTGCCTTAGCAAACCTAGATTGCTTGCATCCCACATACATGTTTCAAAATGATAACATGTTCTCATAAGACATGATTAAATGTCTTCATGATCTTAAATGCTAAATGATTATCATGTTTTGCATGATGTTTGCATTTATTCCTTATGTGCATTTTACTTTATTTACTTGTAAAGTTTGCACCCACACTATGTTCTTTTGACACATTAGGAATTAGGTATGCCCATCACTATGAACCCTTATAAGTCATAGAGCCATACACTAGTGTCAAAACCCATAAGTCAAAGTAGTCGCGAAGCTACCCTAATTCCCCAGTCATCACTTCGCCTTCTTCCAAGTAATACAGCTTTTTGTCATGGGAAGGTTAGGAACAAACCTAGTAGAACTCGGAGTAGGGTTGACAACTTAAATATTTCATCCGAAATATTCAAGTAAGTTTAACTTGCGATCGCAATTGTTAAATGTCATATCCGAAACATCATACTCAAGCCTTTTAACAACATATGTTAAAACGCTCATCCAAAGGACTCACGAGTTACTATATAAGTAATTAGTAGTTCCTTTCATCCTCGTGTGAATATACACGTCTTAAGATCCCAAACCCTGCTGCAAATCAGCACCATAGGCCTAGCTTTACATCTTTCAAAACCCCATGAAACACTCACGTGCGAAGCACATAGAAACCCTTAAATCAACCAAACCTCTCAACCGAGAATCCCCTTACCATCTCCGTCTAGGTCTAGGAATGATGGAACATTTTCCATAAAACTTATGACTTTTTAAATATTTCACTGGAAATATTAAGTCATCTTTCACATCGCTCTAATGACTACCTATGTATTTCCTCGGAAATATAAAAGTCATTTCTTCTCGTCCAGTACCGGCCAAAGAATTTATTAGGTATAAATTCTCTCCTCATGTCGAAAAATAATCAGCGAAGATTTATTCGTGAAATCATCTTAAATTCCAATGACAACTTAAATATTTCATCCGAAATATTTAAAGTATATTTAATTTGCAAAATGCGATTAAATGTCATTTCTCATTCTCGATGAACGTTCATCGAATCCCGTTGGAGTCATTCATAAAAGAATTTATTCGTTATAAATTCTTTTAATCTAAAGTCCAGAAAATCACAACATATGTGAATTTTCTTTGTCAAAAATCTTGCTTTCAATTCTCACTAACACCATCAAAACCCACTCGATGTAGTCTTGAACCTAAAACCGTCTCCTATCAGAATAGATTGTATCTATCATCTGATTCCTTCGCCTTTTCCCTCCCACTTCCGCATGGTACTAAACACTACCAATGCTTCCGCATCCCACTCACCTTCCACACACCTCAAGCGAAAAACCGCTAGGATAAGTTGAGATAACCCCACTAGAACCTTGTCACCAACCTCACAACTCTGAAGATTTTATCTTCTTAACCCTTAGGATATCTCCTAGTAATCGCATGCCTCATCATAATATTCTATGAATATTCACAATGATTGAGAAGAGCTACGTGACTTCAAAGGTGAAGTTTATCGTATGCTATCCACCACTTGTCATGACGTTACTAAGCTCATCGCTTTCGTCAACGTTTGTTTTCCTCTTTATCTTTTACATCTTGTCCGGATGGTCATAGATTGAGGGGGAGCGAAAACACACTCATATAGTCTTTCACCAAACACTCTCAAGAACACACAAATGTGGTTCTTATTCCCTAGGAAACTTCCATTTAGCTGCCCAGAACTAGGCTGCACAGGAAAATTCGTAACTTCCAGGTCACGGTACCGTTAAATAGGCCACGGTACCATTAAATTTAACGGTACCGTGTGGTATTTAGTGGTACCGTGCCTATGTTTGACGAATTTTCACTGTTTCCTTTAGATCCCTGCATCCCTAACCTCAAACCTGCAAAATTTTGCAAACTCACATACACCCTAGGATTCTTTCACTACACCATAGGACTCTACCACCAACTTTTAGTTTGAATCCCACAACCCTTGCCTATAGAAGGCCTCACTATTGCAAGCTTATCTTGCATCATCACACTCAACCCTCATAGCTACACTTCACTCTTGACAGTGATAGTTAGTCTAAGAACCTTAACCCATAGATCATCACACTCACACCTTACAACCTTCAACTCATCGATCATCACACTCAAACCTTTTAGCTACACTTCACTCTTGACAGTGATAGTTAGTCTAAGAACCTTCAACCTATATATCATCACACTCAAACCTTATAACCCTCAACTCATCACACTCAAACCTTACAACAACCTTCAATCCTCACAAACACATGAAACCCTTCATGCACCAAATTATCTCTAACACACAACTAGGATCATCCAACCTAGAAACCTAGAACTTCGTTACCTTAACCCCGTTAGAGATATCCACCAACAATCCTGTTAGGATCACATACACCTTTTCTTTTTCCCTTTTGAAATATATCATGCATCTCATTGTCAGTGCAAACGATATATTAACCTAAACCATCCTTTCCCACCTTTCCTCAAAGGGCAAAACCAACATCTCCAACCACATCATCTTCATCCTCCACCTTTAGGATTCTTACACCCTTACCTCCACCAAGTCCACCACAACCTTTAGCTATTACACTAACCCTATCACCATCAAACCTCTTTGGACTTGGCACTAACACATCATCCTTATCACTATCACCATCACCACAACCACTAATGGGTCATCCCATTACTTATCCCCTACAACCACATAACCCAAGTTGTCCTTGTTGTCACCACAACCAACACTCTCCCACCTTATGGAATCATTTAGGTATAACCTCTATCGAGTCTACTTTATGGCACGACTTGTCATAATAGTAATCATTTAGAGTATGTCTTATCAACAAACTATCCTTAACATCAATCATCTTAGGTAGATGATTATGTTGTTCAAAAGGTTTGTTATAACTTTCCTCCCAATGACAACTTGGAATAAGTCATTTAGAGCGTCAGTCAATGAACGAATCTCGTTCTTGATTAGTGTGATTGAGTGAACAATTTCACCTTAGGTTCTCGGTCGGGTTGTGACACTTACGTGTTAACATAGTTTAACCCATGCATGTCTTGCTATGTGTATTCTATCCCTATAATGTTGCTCCTATACTGTTATATATTATGCTGCACGAAGCTAACCCTTGATGTAGGAAAAGCCTTTGTGTAGGGTATTCACAATACAAGAATTACTAGTTTGAGGCTTGCTTGGATCGAATATGTAAGAATTCTAGAGAGAAGTAGGAGAGTTTTGGGAGCCTTTGTAGAGAGAGAAAGTAACATGTAATCTATTAGCTTGAAAGGTCCAACCCTTCCCATGGATGGGAAGGGAGTATTTATACTATTACATAATATGTCCCTAGCGGACTGTGGAGCGAGCTGACAGTGGGGAAAGCCCCGACCCACTCCACAAATATAGATACCACTAATACTAATACTAATAATACTAAGATAATATAGATAAGCCTACGAGCTATAGAAATGCTAATTAGATGCTCGGGGTGACCGAGCCTTCATCTGAATATTTATATTCCTAACAATCTCCCCCTAAGGGAGGTCACCCCGGAAGTAATAGTTTGAATTCTAGCATTCTGTCTTCTGAACTTGATGTCATAGCTCGTAGTCGTTGATTCTTCATTTTCCATGATCATTGTGCAGCAACAAATCTTAAGATGACTTTTTCTTTTGTCTTGGATGATCTTTGTTGATTCTTTGAAGTTATCATCCCACTTGAGTCTCCAAGTCATCTTTCAGTAGTAAATCTCCATGTGATGAAATGTACTTAGAGTCGACATGCTCACACGATATGGAGTCATGATTTTCAGCATCAGAGTTAGCAGAAGCTGTGTTGAAGGTCTTTTAGGGTGATCATGACTTCTTTGATGATGATGTGGTGTGAACATGTGGTGATGGATTGGCATCTTTTCTGCAACCAGCTACAACAGCAACCAGCTACAGCGTTCCACAGCAACAACCGCCAGATATTCCTGCATACGACAGTTAGCAATAATTCGACCGGTACTAACAGGCTTGGACTTCGAGATAGTCAACAGCATAGTGTGAAGACTCTCTCTAATCCTTACCAAGACCGTTCCTAATCGAAAACCCACAGAGGGCTTTTTAAGATTTTATCGTAGTAAATCAACGATTAGGTGAGTCGCTGGAGATCACTCCACGACTGTAGACCGGTTGAAACCGCCGCGACCACTAAGCGTAATCCACGAGGAATTACCGAAGTGACCTGCTTTCAGGGCTGCTTGATGTTGACCCTGGCAGGAATTTCCATTCAATCATTGAGAATTACATTAGTAAATTCTCTCATAAATGTTCTGGCAGATTGCTAAGATCTGCGTAGGACTCATGAGTTTACAACTGGTGTCCTTAATTTTGAACAACCAGTGTAGAAGTAATTCGTGTCCCTATGAGATCTTATTATGCATCTCGTGGCTCTAGACTCTATTGTGCGTTATGATTTGGTGATCGGAGGCTGGAGAGGACTGCCACCTTTTCAATATCATCTAACTCGGAGTGAGAGAGACAATAGGAATGTATTGAACTCCGTGACAATTGAAACAAGAATCCTTTGAGGGACCTTGAGTGGCTAGGGAGGGTTGTGCAGCGTATCACTGGGTCCATGATACTTTGTCTTCAATGCCAGCAATCAACTAAGTGATTCTGACAGCATATGTATTGACCCGGTTTCTGCCTAAGTTGTAAGGAGGGCTATTTCTTTTCACCCTTTATCTTTACAATTCTTTTTCATTCTTCAACCCCTTCAGTGCTTACCGAGACTTCCTTACTAGTACCTTGTTGGGTTTGTTCCAGTACTAGCTCCATCTCAGTCGGCACTTTTCCCTCATTCATTTTTTTCTTTTTTAATCATACCTAAGGACTTTTTTTTTTTTTTTTTTAATCATACCTAAGGACTTCTACACTAACTAGTGGATTGTCCCTGGGTAGATCCCTCCGGCTCTGGCGGGATCGTGGGAACTTGTACCTAACCTAACCATCCTTATAACTCCATGCATTAATTAAAATGGTCGGTCTTTGGTATTCATCCACGATTGCCAAACCAAATCTTTGAAAAATCTCTCAAAGTGTTCATGATTCTGAAACACATTTTTGCAAACACTTGAGAGTTTTTATATTTTTCAAATGCTCCCCCTCAACATGTGCTCAAATGATTGTTTTATAAATTTGCACATGTTAGGTAGAGCTCGCATTTTTGAATTGATCCACTTTCAGTGAACATGACCGATTCGAGACACGCTTACATCACTAGTTAGACTAGCTTGAAATTATTACCCGGCCTGGTCAAGTCCACAGAAAGTTTCTCGAAATGGTACACTCTACTCAGATACGTCCTTTTCGAGACACGCTTACATCACTGGTTAGACCAGCTTGAAATTATTACCCGGCCAAGACGTATCCTTTCGATTGATGACAATTCAAGTTTCGTCAATTCATTGGTGAAGACTGAGTCTTGCTCACGTGAGATGCCAAATCCTTTGTTTTGTTAAAAACATTTGCTCCCCCTCAATATGTGCATCGATATAAGACAGATTTTCGTACATATGGAAGAGCTTGCGTTTATGACCAAAACATTTTGCTCCCCCTCAATATGTGCCTTGATATGCAAAATGGTTTAGCACATACAGGAGAGCTTACATTAATTTCCAAATCATCACATTTTATCAGAATTTCATATTTAAATCACATTCTCTCCCCCGATCAAAAATTTCAAACCATTTGAGATTTGTGATCTCAATTGATTTAAATACATTTAGAAAAATTTGGGAGAAAATGTGGTCAGGTTTAAATGTATTCTGATTTTGGAGCATACTATGCTCCCCTTGAAACCGCGAGAGAGTGTCACTGTTGATGTTTGCACAAATTTGGCAAGGTGTCGGAAATTTGAACAAATATGCTCCCCCTCAATTAATGACCCGTTTTCCATTAAAAGAGCTGTAGTCATTCAATTGAGCGACGGACATTTGTGAAAATTTTAGATCAATTTACCACCTTGTGTAACATCAAGACTCTCTTGAAGGATCAAACAAGATAGAGAATCTTGATGAAAAGAAGACTTCTCTTCTTATATACGAAGTAATGCACTGAAACGTACATCACGTCGGGATAACATGGATATAAAGTAATCCATGCCCAGGTGAACATCACCCGGTTGGAGGAACAGCTGTCTTTTTGGCGACATGCTTTCCCCATTGTACAGTGCGGGTTGCAGTATGAAGTAACTGCAAGCCATTAAGACATGTTTTAATTGATTAGTATAACTTCTGCTCGAGCTTCATTTAAGGATCCGTGCCATTGTTGAATGACATTTCTAGATACGTAAATGTTATTGATAAACAGAAGACATGCCTAGGTAGAACTATTTTTGGTATTTTCTGATTTCGATTTTTTATGGTTTTTATAGGTTTTATATTTTTGTATTTTTCTTTTTGATTTAAGATATATACAACTATGTACAAGGATATAAGAAGACAATCCTTTACTCCTCCTTTTCTTCCTGAAGACACTTGAGGGTTTCAGGAGTCATGCTTTTCATGCCAAGGCGTGGGAGAATAAACTGAAACCTTTCTCTTGGGAGGGCCTTGGTGAAGATGTCAGCTAACTGAAACTCTGTCCTCACGAAGTATAGTTCCACAATTCCTTTTTCCACCTGTTCCCTGATGAAGTGATGCCTGATGTCGATGTGTTTTGACCTGGAGTGCTGAACATTGTTACAACAAAGAGCAATGACGCTTTTGTTGTCACAATATAGGGGAATTTTGTTGTATGAGAATCCATGGTCCGAAAGCTGTGATCGCATCCAAAGGATTTGTGCACAACATGCAGACATAGCAATGTACTCAGCTTCAGTAGATGATATGGAAGTACTCATCTGCTTCTTAGAAGACCAACTAACCAACTTTTCCCCTAAAAATTGAGCTCCTCCTGAAGTACTTCGACGAGTGTCTTGACATCCCGCATGATCTGCATCTGCATAAGCCATTAACTCCATTGCAGTGTCCTTAGGATACCAAAGACCCATATGAACCGTGCCTTGAAGATATCGGAAGATCCGTTTTACTGCTTCAACATGCTTCTTGGTTGGTCTGGATTGATACCGAGCACACATACACACAGCAAACAGAAGATCTGGTCTGCTAGCCGTGATGTACATCAAAGATCCAATCATGCTTTGATATTGCGTTATATCCACTGGAATCCCTGAAGGATCTTCATCCAGCTTCGTTCTATCAACCATGGGAGTGTCAACAGGTTCACTTGAATAGAATCCAAACTTTTTCAAGATCTCGTTGGCGTATTTAGATTGATTGATGAATATGCCTCCGGGACTTTGAGATACTTGTAGTCCTAAGAAGAATGACATTTGTCCCATCATGGACATTTGGAATTTGGAATTCATCTCCTTTGAGAAACTATCACATTCACTAGGATCTGTTGAAGCAAAGATGATATCATCTACATATATCTGAACTAGCAGTAGATGGTTTCTTGACTTCCTGGTGAATAGTGTGGGATCAACAACACCTTTGGAGAATCTGTTTGCT
Organism: Artemisia tridentata subsp. tridentata; assembly: GCA_021014915.2. NCBI lineage: Eukaryota > Viridiplantae > Streptophyta > Magnoliopsida > Asterales > Asteraceae > Artemisia > Artemisia tridentata. Next base: position 158,699,451 of record CP139506.1, read on the forward strand.
AGGAGGAACTTGGACAATGTATCGTACCATGCCCTTGGCGCCTGTTTTAGCCCATAAAGAGCCTTCTTCAAGCGGTAAACATGAGTAGGGTGTTCAGCATCCACGAATCCTTCAGGTTGACTCACATAAACTTCTTCCTTTAAGTCACCATTCAAGAATGCCGTTTTGACATCCATCTGGTAGACTATCATATTACGACTAGCCGCATTAGCTAGGAAGATTCTTATAGCTTCAATTCTAGCAACCGGAGCAAACGATTCTTCAAAATCAATGCCCTCTTCTTGTCTAAACCCTTTAGCAACTAGCCGTGCCTTGTTCTTTAAGACATCACCATACTCGTCAAGCTTCACTTTGAAGATCCACTTTAAAGCAATGATCATTGCACGCTCCGGAGGAGGCACTAATTCCCATACTTCAAGTCGATCAAATTCATGGATTTCATCCTGCATAGCCTGGAACCAGCAATCTTTAGTCATTGCTTCTTTGGCATCTTTTGGTTCGACTTTAGACAGTACGGAATTGAAGAAGCACCATAGTGCATCAGTGGCTAGTTGATTACGTGTGGATACTGGACGTGAGGGATTGCCTATGATGTTGTCGATTGGATGATCACTGGTCCATTTCCTGAGATGGTCGTGAGGTTGATGGTTGTGAACAGACGAAGCAGTGCTGTGATCTTCAAGTAAGGATGTGTCTGATGAATGTTCAGGAGCAAATATGTTTTCAAAAGGAACCTCTTCAACAGGAGCAAAAGGATTAACTTCCAAAGAATTATTATCTGAAGATTCTTGCATTACTGGAGAAGTTTGAGTGTTTGATGACGAAGGTGATTGACTGGCAGCAGGAGCATTGTGACTGACAGATACTGAAGCTGCAGGGCCTTCTGAATCTTGTGGGGCTAGAACCTCATCCATAGGAATTATAGCTGGTTCACTCGGGATGGTTCCATTTGTTGGCTCAAAGTATTCATCAAACATAGGATCGAATAACTTCTTCAACTCCTCACATGTAGGTGGCACATAAGAATCTGCAGGCGTGGAATTCTGTACAAGTCCTGAACTAATGGGTCCAGGAGACAAAAGGTGAAGATCGGGTCCAGAACTGATTTGTCCTGAAACAGGTAGCTCACTCAGCTCATCGAACGTAACATGAATGGTTTCCATGATTTTACGAGTCCTTTTATTGTAGATTCGATACCCTTTACTGTCTGGTGCGTATCCAACGAAAATACCTATATCTGCTTTAGCTCTTAGCTTTCCCAAGTCTTGACTATCGTTAGTTGGATAGCAAAGAGCACCAAACACACGCAGAAAGGAAAGATCTGGTTTCTTGTTATGAATTAACTCGAAGGGAGTCTTCTCATGAACCGGATGAATTAGGGATCGGTTTTGAGTGTAACATGCTGTTGCAATAGCTTCTGCCCAGAGAAACATCGGTGTCTTTGAAAATATAAGCATGGTTCTTGCAGCCTCCACCAGAGTACGGTTCCTTTGTTCAACCACCCCGTTCTGTTGAGGCGTGCGAGGGATACTTTTTTGATGCGTGATGCCAATACTTTCATAGAAATTACGGAGTTGTTGGTTAACAAACTCAGTACCATTATCTGTGCGGATGATTCTGACAGTTTTATCTAGCCTTACTTGCAGCTGTTTTATCAGTTTAATGATAACCTCTGGAGTTTCGTCCTTGGTTCTCAAAAACTTTACCCATGTGAACCGAGAATAATCATCTACTATCACCAGAACGTACTTCTTTCCATTTATGGTTTGTATTCTCATTGGACCGCACAAGTCCATGTGGAGGGTGTGAAGAACTTCCATGTTGGTGTTGATGGTTTTAGGCTTGTGGGTTTGTTTCTTGCTTTTACCCAGTTGACATGCAGAGCAGAGATGATCTTTCTCATATTTCAGTCTGGGCATCCCTCTAACAAGATCTTTACGGGAAAGATTATTTATGGTACCGAAGTTCAAGTGGTTCAAACGACGATGCCACAGCCATGATTTTGTTTTGGAGGCTTTAGAAAGCAAGCATATAGGAGAGGACTTCAACATTTCTTCAATCGAGATGGTGTATAGATTGGTGCCCCGACTGCCCTTGAGGAGATCTAAACCATCCAATTCTCTGACGAAACATGTATGCTTTCTGAAAGCCACTTCCAGATCTGAATCAGAAAATTGACCCACAGAAAACAGATTGTGTCCTAGTCCTTCCACATAATATACCCTTGAGATTACACTATTACCAAACACATAATCTCCATAACCCATAATAGCACCAAAGTGGTCGTTCCCAAATCTAACTATCCCGATAAACTTTTTCACGAAGTTCTTGAGCCGTGAGCGATCTCCAGTCATATGTTTTGAGCAGCCTGAGTCCAAATACCACAGGACGATTTGTACGACCTGCATTTGAAACCAGACAACAATGGATAACTGAAAAATGTGGATCCCCAAGTGTAATTGGGGTCCATTTGGTCAGCACACACATATTCAGGAACCACAGATTTCACAGATGCTACTATCTTTACTGTGGAGACAGAACTTGAGACAGGACAAGACCTAGATGGAAGGCATTGTGATTCTAAAGGCAAGATTCTACCAGTTGGTCTCCATTCCTTATTCTTCATAATTTTATGCATATTCATTTTAGGTAATGGTCTCTGTTTTCCTAAATTGAATTTCCTTCCAGTGGGTCTCCATTCCTTAACTTTCACAATTTTATGCTTATTCATTTTAGGTAACGTGCACTGTTTTCCTAAATTGAATTTCCTTCCAGTGGGTCTCCATTGATAGCCTATGCTAGCAAATGTTTTTCCTGTTGCTTTCCAAACCTTTTTGCATGCTTCAGTTATCCTATCATTCTTAACATGGGATGATGCAGACGACATCAGGAAAGACACAACACATTCATCATGATTAGCAGAAATTAAACAATTGTCGCAAGTTTTACAGATAGCATTAGAATTCGAATTAATTACAGTACTTTTGATACTAGAATCAACACGATTCATCCTACTCATTGCAAACTTATTGTTCCTAGGTTGGGCTTCTACATTCTTCAAGTGATCATTCTTAGCTGGCGCAGTCATATCCTTTCTTTCATTTCCTCTAGACCTTGACCCGCTAGCTTGGGTGTCACTTTTTACTCCTGTAGAAGCATCGAAGGTAACATTAGTTTGTTTTTCTGTCACATGCCTTCCTGATAATGATGTGTTGGGTTCTGATGTTTTGGGTGGTAGATCAAAGGCTACATGCTTGTTCACAACATTGGATGATGATGCAACAAATCTATCTCTATGGCCTCTAAACTTAGGAATTGAGCCTATGGCATATTCTAAGTTTTCCTGAATCCTTTTCGTGAGTTTGCATGCATAGACAACTGCTTGATCAAGTGGCTTATCATTCCTATCCGCTTCAACTACCTCACGAAGTGTGTCAAGGCCTCCTCTAAGATGATCTAGATATGTTTGATGGGCAAGGCTGTTATTTCTAAGCTTCAACGGAATACGCCCAACATCAACATCATACTTTTTACTATCAGTAGCCTTTGGTGTATCACAATTACAAGTGGTGCATGGCATTTTTCCTTTCACCCGAGCCTTAAGATTCTCAATTTCATTTGTCAAAGAGGTTATTTGATCATTATGATTGCTTCTTGTAACTTTAATAGAATCATATAACTCTTTGAAATGTTGTTTAACCTTTGAATTTTCTTCTCGATAACACTCATTTTCATAATGTAACTTATTTATGGTATTTTGATATTGAAAATTCTGAGAATCTGTAGACGAAGGTTTATTGGTGCCATATACTTCACACTTGTTGGATTTCAATTGGGCAATTTGGGCCCTCAGCAGTCGAATCGTGTTCGTGTGAGCTTGAATTGTCTCATCTCGTTTGCTTAATTCAAAATAAGTATCAAATTCAGGAGCATCCAAGGATGTCTTGTCATTCGATATCTTATGTTTTTCATTTAAATGTTGATATTTCAATTGTAAATTAAGGTATTCAACTTCCAATTTTGAAAAACGTTTAACCATGTTATCATGGTCATCATTTTGAATTTTTTCAAGCAAATTTAAATTCTCCCCCTCAAGCTCAACAACACGATTCTGGGTGACATTCAACGCAATAGCATACTCATTAAATTGACAAGCAGACAATGCAGAATCAGTAACAGTGTAAAATACATCTTGTGCAATACATCTAGCAATCAAGTTGTCGTTAGTAATGAGTATGTTTTTTCTTTCAATCTCTCGACTCTTAAGCTCTATTGCATATTCATTCACCTCTTTTTCCATGTCTTTAAATACTACTTCCATTTCTTTTATTTTGACTTTAAGGGCAGTTTGCAACCCTTCAAAATGTTCTTTAAGTAGTTTAAAGAATGGCATGACCTCAGTTAAGTAACACCTTTTTGCATGTTCAAAACACCTCTCCCCCTCAGTAATGCCGGTTGGTGTGATTCTCTTCTTACATGTTTTATCAAAATCAGCAAATAGTTGCCAAAGCACATATAAGCTAATAAAGGTTTTGCATTCAGTGGGAAGAGACAAAGGCACCAGATTCCTAGGTGTATTGGGAGGATACACCGTTATGGATGCAACTTTTCTAATGAGGGGGGTGTTGGCCTTAAGTTTATCTTCCTTAAGTTTTTCACTATCTTGTTTCCAAAATATCTGTTCAGGTGTTAACTTCTTTTGAGGAGCAAACACAGTCAAACGATTTTCCTCATAATAATCATGGGGTTTGATTATTATTCGTCTGGCTATGCACTCGGGATCCCTCATTTTCTCATTCATTTTTTCCCTCATTTTATCACTTAACTCATCCTCTTCATTAGTGTAGATATGCTCAGGTTGGTCATGAATAGGCATAAGCATCACATTACCATCATATAGGGCTGGTTGAAGTACTTTCATGTCCCTAAGGATGGTAGACTTAGGTTCACCTATCATGATTTTACTATGCTTATCACTCAACTTTCTGTGCTTATGAATCATTTGAGCAGTTTGTATGGTTTGATTTTGTGTGTACAACTTATCTTCAAGCTTATTTTTTAACGTCTTGAGTTTAGAGAAATCATTTAAAAGAGTTGTTTCTTTTTGTTTGAATTCTTGCTTAAGTGTTGTTACACACTTTTGTGCTTCCTGTTTCTGTTTGACAGATTGTTCTAGCTGACTTTTCAAAGAACCCAACTCTAGTTTTAATGTTTCTTCTCGCACTCTAGACTCTTTAATAAGTGTACTCATTTGACCTTCTAATTTTTGCTCACGATCATTAAGCTCAAACTTAGCACGCTGTTCATACATAGCAACTTGTTCTTTATAGATGTTTAGTCTAGTGATCAAGTTATCATCAGGGACAGGCAATTTGTTCTCATGGTACACATATGCTTTATCTATATTTCCTCCATTATCTAAGGCACATGCATTACTCATAGCACACACATTCATATTGACAAAAGATTCACCATTTGGTACATCAGGCGAGTTGTTGCTATTCAAATACTGTTCATATGAAACAATATTGCTACCTTCCATATCAACATTACTTGAGTCAGAAACCACTGTCTGATGTACTTCTTCGGGAATCGGTTGTCCCTCGACTATATTATATGTGTCATAAATTTTTAGTACCTCAGATATCACGGATGCATTAGAAGGACCGGCTTGACGAGATGAAGCCAGGGAAGACAGGTTAGCCATGAAGATTGTTTGAGCAGTAGGTTCATCATCCACATCAGAGTCAAATGCATCACAGTCATCTGCCTTGAAGATGTTAGGATCATTAAGTGCTAGATCCTGAACAGGTTTCTCATCCACATCTTCATCAAAAGTATTTCCTCCATCTCCTGCCAAGAACAATAACTCTTCCTCATCCAATACAGCTCCATTCTCTTGAGCTTGCATTAACAGCATCTTGTCTTTGAAGTAATCTGAGTTCTGAGGACGTTTAGGTTGATTGCAGTTTCTAGCAATGTGTCCAAGCCCCCCACAATTATAACACTTGATCTGTTTCCCTTGCCCCTGATTGGCATTCCCTGCTCTATTCTGCACATAACCTCGACCCATGTTTCTACCAGCTCTCCCTTGCACATTCTGAACCACAATTTTCCCATCCTCCACCATTGCTAGATTGCGTGGGTTGGAAGAATTCCTTAACTGATTGTTGGTCTGAGGGAGTGATGCTTGAAACTGTTGAACCAGTAGAGATACTTGATTGGTGAGGTTGTCAATCATTTTGTCGGTCTGAGAGTAGCCTGAGTCAAGTTGTGAACTCATAGCAGGTACTTGTGAGTGAAGTTGGTGATAGCTTGGATTTGATGATGATTGGATTGTTGGTTGTATGTTTGTCATGAATGCCAGTGGGTCATTTGTAGTTGAAGGATTCAACTTTTCTCTCAGCACCCGATCATAGAGAGCATGCTTCTCATGTTGTTGCAGGTAAGCATACAGCTGTTCATAGTTAGTATCCCTTAAACCTTTGTTGAGTTTGACGGCAGTAACAAATCTGTCCCATTCAGGAGTCATGTTGTTCACAAACTTTGAGTTAAGTTGGATATTGGGCATAGTCATTCTGATCATCCTCATATCATTCACCAACTTATGAAATCTCACATAGTAATCTGTGATATTCTCTCCTGGGTTCATTTTGAAATGCTCGAACTCATCATACAGCTGTGACTCACGATCTTCCTTTGTGAGTTCTGACCCTGCCAACAACATTTTAACGTTGTCCCACACAGCCTTGGCTTCAGTGTTAAAATTGATGAGCTTGTATACATCCTTTGGAAGACCTTGAATGACTATGTTTGAGGCTCTAATATCAGCATCATACCTCTTCTTTTCTTCTTCATTAAGATCATTATAGTTTCTAGGTCTATCAATGCCCAAGGTTACAGTCCCATCTTCACTAGTTGTAACAACGTCTCTGGTGGTACCCATCTGATAAGGTCCTTCGTCAATTGACTTAAGAATGTTAACACCATTATCTTTTCCCAAGCAGTAAAGTCTTATTCGTTGTGCCCAAGACTCATAATCCGTCCTATCTAGCATAGGTGGACGAGTGTCAGATCCTGCTGCTTGAATATCATCTGATGATGTACTTGACGTGGTAGCCATAGTAACTACGGGATTTTACAGATCTTGTGATTTAACCGAGAAATTGAATCTTTCGCGGGAATTTCTAAAATCACCAAGACACAAACCGCATACAAGTCTGAGAGACAAACCGAGTAGATACAAACCGAGTAGATTCAACAGAGACAAACCGAGTCTACACAAACCGAGTAAAATCCTTAGAGACAAACCGAGTCTACTTAGCTTGGACAAACCGAGTAGACACAAACCGAGTAAATTCTTCGGAGACAAACCGAGTCTACACAAACCGAGTACACGCAGCTGGGACAAACCGAGTAGGTACAAACCGAGTAACTTTCTGAGAGACAAACCGAGTCTACACAAACCGAGTATACGTAGCTGGGACAAACCGAGTACATACAAACCGAGTAAATTTCTCAGAGACAAACCGAGTCTACACAAACCGAGTATACGTAGCTGGGACAAACCGAGTACGCGCAGCAGGGACAAACCGAGTACGCGCAGCAGGGACAAACCGAGTAGACACAAACTCCCAAGCACGTCGCTTTCACTACCTTTTGTCTTTTTTCCTAAACGAGTAATAGGACAAACCGAATCCAAGAATTGACACAAACCGAGTCCAAAGTTCGTCCCCAATAGACAAACCGCTGCCAAGAACAATGCAACAAATACCCTCGAATTTCCCCAAAATCACCACACCGTTCTTAGATCTGTTAATCCAACCACCAAATACCACTCTAATACTATTCTTAAGCTAGAAAGTACAAAGTAAAACAACTTCTAATCACTAAACAAAGTACAAAGTGAAATTTATGCTACTAAACAAACCGAACCAAAAAAAACTTAAAAAGCTACAAATCGAACCAAAAAAAAACTTCAAGAGCTACACAAATACAAGATAAAACAACTTCTAATCTCTAGACAAAGTACAAAATGAAATTTATGCTACTAATCAAACCGAACCAAAAGAAAACTTAAACCTACAAATCGAACCAAGAAGAAAAACCTCAAAAGCTACACAAATCCGTGAATACCAACTCTCATGGACCTAACCATGGCTCTTGATACCAATTGTAGGGTATTCACAATACAAGAATTACTAGTTTGAGGCTTGCTTGGATCGAATATGTAAGAATTCTAGAGAGAAGTAGGAGAGTTTTGGGAGCCTTTTAGAGAGAGAAAGGAACTAGTAATCTATTAGCTTGAAAGGTCCAACCCTTCCCATGGATGGGAAGGGAGTATTTATACTATTACATAATATGTCCCTAGCGGACTGTGGAGCGAGCTGACAGTGGGGAAAGCCCCGACCCACTCCACAAATATAGATACCACTAATACTAATACTAATAATACTAAGATAATATAGATAAGCCTACGAGCTATAGAAATGCTAATTAGATGCTCGGGGTGACCGAGCCTTCATCTGAATATTTATATTCCTAACACTTTGTAAGAATTTGATCCATGGATCCGCTAGATACTAAGGTAAATAAACAAGGGGTTTAAGTCACCATAGGGGAGCATTGAGCCAGGGGAGCTCGGGAGTATTTGAATACATAGCATGGAGTCGTCTTCACAAGTGTTGATAGAAGGCTTCACTAGGATGATGCAAACTCGCCTTTCTAGGAAGAAAGGAATGTAATACAATAAGGGGGAGTAGGGAATGAATTCAAGGGAGCGCTAGAGGCAACTACCTTTTTGATTCGACAAAAGGGGGAGAAGGGGAGTGTAAACAGGTAACTTTTACATTTTACTATGTGTTATGGTTTACATATTTGTCATCATCAAAAAGGGGGAGATTGTTAGTGCAAATATTACGATATTTAAACTAAACGGTTTCTTCGGTTTTAATGATGACAAACATGTAACTTGTAATACATAACGTAAAATGTGCAAGTTACTTGTAAACACAAATCATCAATGCATACTTCATCAACACCTCCCGACGTCTCAAGTATGCTTCAAAGAAGTCATAGATTTCCATCCCGACATAAATCACTCAAGGTATAGACAAACAAATCTACCACTTGACAAATGATCAAAGGATTATATTTTTCTAAACTTCACATTTTTAATGTGACAAAACATTTTTTTTCAAAAATATATTTTTCAAATTATTTTTGAATTAAAAAGAAATGTTTTATTTTGAAAAATAAATTTGAAAACTCCCAACAGTCATTTTTCCCCCCAAAACAGCTCCAACTTCCCCAAATAAACCTTCCCTACTAAAGACAAAAAAGGGAGCGTCCACGGCACCGTTAAGTATGGACGGCTCCACTAAATTTAGTGGAGCCGTCGGGTATTTAGTGGAGCCGTAGGTCTGTAACGGTCAGATTTTCCCTTGCCTATAAATAGTGGACCATTCCACACTTCCAACTTGATTTTTCCAGTCCTTTTTCTCTGGTCTTATCCCTCTTCACTTAGATAACTTTCTTTGATCATTTGGAGAGTCTTAGGTTGTTTAAGAGTGATCCAATCATCTACTCAAGTGATCCTCTTCATTCCTCTTGATTAGCAAGAGAAGAACACAAAGTATCCTAGATACAAAGTGTTGTCATCCCTCTTGATTAGAAAGAGAAGAAACACAAGTATCCTAGATACAAAGTGTTGTCATCCCTCTTGATTAGCAAGAGAAGAACACAAAGTATCCAAGTAGATACAAAGTGTTGTCATCCCTCTTGATTAGCAAGAGAAGAACACAAAGTATCCAAGTAGATACAAAGTGTTGGAGTTGTTAGGTCTTGTAACATTTGTTACACTCTTGATTGTATCATAGAATACATCAAGATTACTTTTCTTTTGTGAAAGAGTGAGTCAAGATCATTGTGATCTTAAGAGATAGTGAAGATCTCTTGAAGCCATTGGGCTTGTGTGATTGATCATGTGGATCAAGGGTAGATCGGGTAGATCGTGGTAGATTGGTGCTAGCTAAGATTAGCACTCGACATCTAGCTTAGTGTCGGAAATAGGATAAGCAACGTGTATGGTGTAGATCGGGTAGATCGTGGTAGATTGGTGCTAGCTAAGATTAGCACTCGACATCTAGCTTAGTGTCGGAAATAGGATAAGCGACGTGTATGGTGTAGATCGGGTAGATCGTGGTAGATTGGTGCTAGCTAAGATTAGCACTCGACATCTAGCTTAGTGTCGGAAATAGGATAAGCGACGTGTATGGTGTAGATCGGGTAGATCGTGGTAGATTGGTGCTAGCTAAGATTAGCACTCGACATCTAGCTTAGTGTCGAAAAACAAGTTAAGCGACGTGTACGGTTTTCTCCGCCTAAAGGGAGTTTGTTGATTAGTGAAGTAACTCTCGAGTTGGGTACTCGGGGAGTGGAGTAGGGTGAAGAGGAGCTTCGTGACCGAACCACTATAAATCACCGTGTCCGGTTTGCGCCTTCTAACTTATCTCTTTACTTTCATTTCATTAGTTATCGCTTTATATTTATACTTGCATTGCATATGTGTTTGTGTGGCTTGTTGCTCATGTAGTGATTGATCATGTATGTTCCATGGTTTGATTGTGCATATGTTGTAGTTTACTATAGTTATCTCTAGATGCTATATACTCATTGTTGACACTCTTCATATTACGTCACACTTGATCGGGTGTTTGATACAAAAGTTTTAAGTTTTTAAATGGAAACGTATTCACCCCCCCTCTACGGTTTCCACACACGAGGCAACGTCGTTGGTTGGAACTACTTAGTGATTACGATTGTGAAATCAGATATCGCCTAGGAAAAGCCAATGTTGTGGCAGATGCACTCAGTCGGAAAGAGAGACTTAAGCCTTTGAGAGTCAGATCATTGGGAATGACTATCATTTCACCACTACCATCAAAGATCCTCGAGGATCAGGTAGAAGCACTCAAGGAAGAAAACCTACCAAGTGAAACACTCAAAGGAATGCAAGATAATGCAAACGGTTTAGTAAGAAGATCAGATGGAACATTATGCTTCAAGGATAGAAGCTGGATACTTCTCTATGGTGGAATACGAGAGTTGATCATGCACGAATAACACAAGTCGAAGTATTCTATTCATCCAGGTTCTGATAAGATGTATCAGGATCTCAAGAAGCTTTATTGGTGGCCGAATATGAAAGCAGAGATAGCTACGTATGTCAGTAAATGCCTTACTTGTGCTAAAGTGAAAGCCGAGTACCAGAAACCATTAGGATTACTTCAGCAACCAGAGATTCCCCAGTGGAAGTGGGAACGCATTACAATGGACTTTGTCACTAAAATTCCCAAAACATCAGGAGGTTACGATGCTATTTGGGTAATAGTTGACCGTCTCACCAAGTCAGCCCATTTCATTCCAATCAAAGAGACTTACACCATGGATCAGCTCACCAGACTTTACGTCAAGGAAATAGTCTCAAAGCACGGTGCACCAATTTCCATCATTTCTGACAGAGATAGTCGCTTTACTTCAAACTTTTGGGAGTCATTGCAAGATTCATTTGGGTCTAAGTTGGACATGAGTACCGCCTATCATCCTCAGACCGATGGTCAGAGCGAGAGAATGATTCAGACATTGGAAGACATGCTCAGGGCATGTGTCATTGACTTTGGAAATGGTTGGGCTAACCATTTGCCATTAATCGAGTTCTCTTACAATAACAGTTATCATTCGAGCATAAAAGCCGCACCATTCGAGGCACTATACGGTCGTAAGTGCAGGTTGTTAGGAATTAAATGTTCTGAAGATTAAGTATCAAGAATTACAAGTATTAACAGTTCCAACTGCTGAGAAGAATACTCTAACAGTTCCAACTGCTGAGAAGAATACTCTAACAGTTCCAACTGCTGGTGTATATCTTAGGACTGTTCAAGTTATAACTAACCGTTCTAACTGGTAGTACAAAGAAGGGACTGCTAGTTGATACTGCTGAGTGGATAAGTTCACATATACAACTGCTGGTTGGATAAATATTGAAAAGATATTTGTGTACTAAAGTCAAGGATATACGGTAGATAATATCTTTTACCAAAGTGATCAATATCAAGTTGTGTACTAAGATACATGTTCTATCTTATGTACTGACACACTCAAGATAAGTTAGCAAGTAGTTTATCAAGACTTTAAGCAATATTGTAAAGATCTTCTTGGACTATAAAAGAAGATCTTAGACTAGATATTATGTGTGTGTTAAAAATACTTAGAACTCTCATAACTGTTAGAACTAGAACAAACACAACAATATCACAAGATATAGAAACTTAAGATTCAAGGTTGTAACCCTAGTGATATCTCAAGATCACTCGTATTATTATCATTAATAATATTGAATCGTTTGGTGTTAATCTTTCATTTGTTCATTATCATATAACAAACACAACTGTTCCATTTCCATAATACAAATAACCTTCTAAGTGTGATTAAGTAGATTCCGCATACTTAATCATATTAACTCAATATATCATACACACAAAGTACAAAAGGTTTAACCACCTTAACCGTGTGTCGAATCCTAACAAGTGGTATCAAAGAACAGGTTGATATTTGATTTAGAAGAAGAAATGGACGTTGAATCTATTCAGACAAATGTTGCTGTGAAGATTCCCATGCTCAAACAGAATGAGTTTGAGATGTGGAGGCTGAGGATAGAGCAATATTTCCAAGTGCAAGATTATTCACTTTGGGAAATCATTGAAGATGGAGACTCTTACCAGCCTACCACCACTACATCAACAGTGGACGGAAAAGTGGTGTCAATTTTGCAGACAAAGCCAACATCTGCAGAAGATAGAATAAAGAAGAAAAATGACTTGAAGGCAAGAAGCATGCTGATGATGACCATTCCCAATGATCAACTTCTAAACTTCAGCAAGTTCAAAGATGCCAAGTCATTATTTGAAGCTATTATTGCCAGGTATGGTGGAAATGAAGCCACCAAGAAAACCCACAAGACACTGCTCAAGCAGCAGTTTGAAAACTTCTCCTCTACATACAATGAATCTCTTGACCATATGTTTAATAGGCTTCAGAACATTGTGAGCCAACTTGCTATTCTTAGGGTTGCAATACCTCAAGAAGATTTGAACTCAAAATTTCTGAGAAGCCTACCTGAAGAGTAGGCTATGCATGTTGTTGTATAGAAGAATAAGCCAGACCTTGATATAATGGAGCTTATAGATTTGTATAGCAACTTCAAAATTATGGAGCAAGATTTGAAGAAGAATGGAGGTACTAGTTCTAATACTGGGAACATGGCATTTATGTCAACTCCTAGTACCTCAAAATCAAGTGAAGAGGTGAAAGTTGTTGATGGTGTTGGTACTGCTAGTTCATCAAGCAGTACCATAGGTATTTTAGATGAAAAGACTTGTTGTGCATTTCTTACAAGTCAAAATAATGGGTCCATGCTCACTTATGAAGACCTCCAAGAGATCCATGAAGATGATTTGGAGGAAATGGATCTAAAATGGCAAATTTCTCTTCTTAGCATGAGAGCCAAGAAGTTCTATCACAAGACGGGGAAGAAGCTTGTAATCAGCAACACTGATGCTGCTGGTTTTGATAAGTCAAGGATAGAGTGCTATAACTGCCATATGATGGGTCATTTCTCAAGAGAGTGCAGAAGACCAAGGCAGCAAGATAGCAAGAACAAAGGTTTTGGAAGCACATCCAAAACAAAGGAGGATTCTGAGCCGAACTCAAAGGCTATGGTAGCTATTGATGGCTTAGGTTTTGATTGGAGCTTCATGGCAGATGAATAAGAAACTCCTGCTCAGATGGCACTTATGGCTTTTTCTGCTACTGAGGTACAAAATCATAAAGCTTGTTCAAATACTTGCACTGCTCTTAATTCTCTACAAGTTTTAATCAAACAATATGATGATCAAAAGAAAGAACTAAGCAGCACTTTTTCAAAACTTTATAAACTATAAGTGTGGATTAGAGACTCTAGAGAAACAAATCACACACTATAAGGAAAATGAATTAGCTTTTTCTGATGACAAAGCTCTCCTAAGACAGGACATATTCTTTAGAGATGCTGAAATTAAGCTTTTGAGAGAAGCTTTTGATAGGGTCAAAAAGGAAAATGGAAACATTCACTTGACTACACAGGCACTAGAACATGCTTCTAGAGGTGTGCACAACATAATAGAATGTCAAGTGATTAATAGAGCTAAGTCAGGGTTAGGATATAAGAGTGTCCCACCTCCTTATAGAGGCATCCCAAAACCCCCAGGGATTGACCTAAGGAATTCAGGTTTACCTGAGTTTCAAGAACCAATAATGGAATATGGTTCTAAGACTACTGAGAGTCTTAAGGTAGAAAAAGTAAGTGAAAGTTTAGATAAAACTTTACTTTATCAGGACAAGGTGTCCTTTGTTAAGAAATTAGATGCTATAGTTGTTGAAGACTGTACAACTGATAGTGATGAAGAAGAACAGGTTATGTCTAAACCTGAAGTAGTTAAGAAAGCAGGAACAAGGGTTCCTAAAGTGATCAAAAAGGATACTGTTAAGCCTAGTTCAAACATTAAACATGTTAGGCAACCAGTTAAATATTGTGAACAATATAGATCCACTAGCAAGCCCAGAGGTAACCAAAGAAATTGGAATGGCCTCAAGTCTAACCAATTAGGTAATGACTTTTTCTTTTATAATAAAGCTTGTTACACATGTGGTAGTTTTGATCATCTTGCAGCTTTCTGCAGCCATTGGGTATCTGGGTATGAAAACAATAGGGTGAATCTCAAAAGGCAAACTCCTCAAACTCACTTTCACTCTAAGTCCAAGAGTATAAAACCTAGAGCAGTTTCGACAGCAGTCTCTACTGCTAGGCAAGCAGTTTCAACTGCTAGACCATTTAAGACTGTTAACCCAAGACCAACAGTTAAAAGTGCAAAAATAACTTCAAAACATGCACCTAAAACTGTTCTCAGGCCCATTCAAACAAAAGCAGTGGTCCAAAAATAAGTTTGGATACCAAAGAGTAAAACTGCAAAACCAGCAGTTAGTACTGCTAGTCCAGCAGTTAAAACTGCTAGGAAAGCAGTTAGTACTGCTGCTTGGAAAAATAGGGCAAATGCTGTTAAGGCCTCAGCATGTTGGATTCTTAAATCCAATGTTGCATCAACTGTCCTTAAAAGATTAAATTACATTGATGCAAGAGGTAGATCCAAGTCAGTAGTGGCTTGGGTCCCCAAAAGAAACTAATACTTCTCATTTATGTGCATGAACATTCAAATGATAAACAAGAGGATCAAGGTTATTCAGATAGTGGATGTTCAAGGCACATGACAGGCAACAAGTCTTATCTCTCAGATTTTCAATCAATAGATGGAGGCTATGTTACCTTTGGAGGAGGTGTTGGTGGCAAAATTTCCGGTAAAGGTACAATCAAAACTGGAAATTTAGATTTTGTAGATGTGTACTATGTAAAAGAGCTAAATTATAATCTTTTTAGTGTCTTACAAATGTGTAACAAAAAGAACAATGTTCTTTTCTGTGAGACTGAATGTCTTGCACTTTCTCCTGATTTTAAGATGCATGATGAAAGTCAAGTACTTCTTAGAATTCCTAGAAAGGGCAATATGTACAGTGTAGACATGAAGAACATTGTTCCTAAAAAGAATTTAACTTGTCTTGTTGCAAAGGCCACATTGGATGAATCAATGAAATGGCATAGAAGGCTTGATCATATTAACTTCAAAACCATAAATAAAATTGTTAATAATGGTTTGGTAAGAGGTTTACCTCAAAAAAGATTTGAAAATGATCAAACATGCATTGCTTGTCTTAAAGGCAAACAACACAAAGCCACTTGTAAGCCCAAGATTTTTAACTCTATCAATCAATCATTTCTATGCTTCATATGGACTTATTTGGACCTGTTTCAGGAAGTAGTATAATGCATAAGAGATATTGTCTTGTTATAATTGATGACTATACTAGATTTACATGGGTTTTCTTTCTATCTACTAAGGATGAGACTACAAGCATCCTTAAGACATTCATTACACAGATAGAAAACCAAGTAAACAAGAAAGTGAAAGTCATTAGATGTGATAATGGGACAGAGTTTAAGAATAGAGTTATGGATGATTTCTGCAAACAAAAAGGTATTAGGAGAGAATTTAGTGTTGTAGAACTCCACAACAGAATGGTGTTGTTGAGAGGAAGAATAGAACACTAATTGAAGCTGCTAGAACTATGTTAGCTGATTCTAAGCTACCTATAACTTTTTGGGCTGAAGCAGTTAGCACTGCTTGCTATGTTCAAAATAGAGTTTTAGTTGTACAACCTCACAATAAGACATCATATGAACTTTTTAGAGGTAGAACTCCTGCAATAGGATTTCTTAGACCTTTTGGATGTCATGTGACAATTCTCAATACCTTAGACCATCTTGGAAAGTTTGATGGCAAAGCAGATGAAGGTTTCTTTGTTGGATATTCTCTTAATAGCAAAGCATTTAGAGTATACAACACAAGAACTATGATTGTAGAAGAAAATCTACATGTGGAGTTTTTGGAAGATAAATCCAATGTAGAAGGTCAAGGACCAGAATGGCTATTTGATCTTGAATCTCTAACCAAATCAATGAATTATGTGCCTGTTGTTGCAGAAACTAATAATTTTTCAGGTTCACAAGCAACAGATGAGGCAAGGTTAGAAAAGGAGACAAACCAAGATCATGTTTGGATGCCAATATGGTCAAGTACGTGTGGAATCAACTTCAACAACTGATGAATCTTCTTCTGGCAAAGCTAAAGAAGGTGTTGAAGATGAAAGCAAGAAAGATGGAACTGAGAATCAAGACAGTCAAGTTAGCAGTTCAAAAGCAGTTTGTACTGCTGAGACAGAGCATTCAACTACTGGCCCTTTAGAAATGAAAGAAGCAGAATTCTCTGACAATGAGGTGGATTTCAACAATCTTCCATCAAATTACCAAGTTCCTTCTACTCCACAAACAAGAATTCATAAAGTCCACTCCCTAGATAATGTGATTGGAGATGTACAATCAGGTGTGAAGACAAGACAACAACTGATGTCTTTAGACCAACAAGGGCTTCTTGATGCCCTTTATGCTTCAAAGCAGCATGAGTTTTCAAAATCTTGCTTGTTTGTATGTTTTCTCTCACAAGATGAACAAAAGAACATTCTGAAAGCCTTAGATGATTCAAGCTAGGTAGAAGCTATGCAAGAGGAGCTTCTTCAGTTCAAGATTCAGAAAGTTTGGGTGCTAGTTGATTTACCTAAGGATGCAAAGGTAATTGGCACTAGATGGGTTTTCAAGAATAAAAGGGATGAAAGGGTATAGTGATTAGGAATAAGGCTAGATTAGTAGCCCAAGGGTACACACAACAAGAAGGAATAGACTATGATGAAGTTTATGCTCCAGTAGCAAGGATTGAGGCAATTAGGCTTTTCTTAGCTTATGCTTCATTTTTAGGCTTCACAGTTTATCAAATGGATGTCAAGAGTGCATTTTTATATTGAACAATTGAAGAAGAGGTGTATGTTTCACAACCTCCAGGCTTCATTGACCCACAACATCCAGACAAAGTGTACAGAGTATTTAAAGCTCTCTATGGCCTTCATCAGGCACCAAGAGCTTGGTATGAAACACTTGCTTCCTATTTAAAAGCAAATGGATATCAAAGAGGAAAGATTGATCAGACACTTTTCATCAAACAGCACAAGAAGGATCTTCTGTTAGTGCAGGTGTATGTGGATGACATTATCTTTGGATCTACAAGGAAGGAGATGTGTTTAGAGTTTGAGAAACTTATGCATGATAAGTTTCAAATGAGTTCTATGGGAGAACTTACATTCTTTTTGGGTTTGCAAGTTAAACAGTCATATGAAGGCATATTTATTAGTCAAGATAAATATGTTGCTGAGATACTAAGGAAGTTCAACTTTGCTGATTCAAAAATGGCAAGCACACCAATGGACTCTGAGAAGCCTCTTCTAAAAGACTTAGATGGAGAAAATGTGGATGTACACACTTATAGATCTATGATAGGTTCTTTGATGTATCTTACATCATCAAGACCTGACATCATGTTCTCTGTTTGTGCTTGTGCTAGATTTCAAGTAACTCCAAAGGTTTCTCATTTAACAGCAGTCAAGAGGATTTTTAGATATCTCAAGGGTCAACCTAGGTTGGGTCTATGGTATTCAAGGGAATAACCTTTTGACTTGGTAGCATTTTCGGATAGTGATTATGATGGTGCTAGCTTGGACAGAAAGTCAACAACTGGAGGATGTCAATTCCTTGGGTGTAGACTTATCTCATGGCAGTGTAAGAAGCAGACAATTGTGGCTAATTCAACAACTAAAGCTGAATATGTAGCTGCTGCAAGTTGCTGTGGTCAAGTTCTATGGCTTCAAAACCAACTCCTTGACTATGGGTACAATTTCTTAAACACTGTTATTCATATTGATAATAGTAGTAAAATTTGCATAATTAAAAATCCAGTACATCATTCTAAAACAAAACACATTGAAATTAGACATCATTTTATTAGAGATTGCAATGAGAAAAGATTAATTCAAGTTCTTAAAATTGCTTCAGAATTTAACTTTGCAGATCTGCTAACAAAAGCTTTTGATGTTGGAAGGTTTCAGAACTTGGTAGCAAGTATTGGAATGCTTAATCCTTAAAATTTCTAATCTATGTGGTTTTTATATATGTTAAGGTTGTATTGATATCTATGTAAGTTGATACTATTAAATAAAAACAGTTAGTACTGCTAGTGCAAACCGTTAGTACTGCTGGTACAAATTTTGTTTAAACAGGTCATACTGTTGGCCATATAGTGATACTGCTATAAGCCATATGCTATGCATTTTGTTTCTTGGTTTTGTACTAACAATTTCAGGTATGAACTTTGAGCAATAAGGAAATTTCAAGTGAAATGGAAGCAGAAGAAAAGTGATTCCAGTTGCTTTCATAACAGGTTTATGATGGACTGAGTTTGGGAACTCATTAACAAAGGTTTACACCTATTTAATTAATTTCTTTAAAACTTCTTTCTTGAAACCTGGTTATCATATTTCACATTTAGTTTCAGATAGTAACTGACTCAACTCACTTTCTATCATTTTATACTTTCAAAGTATAATGAGCAAGTCTAAGGACATCTGATAGAAAGAACAGCTAGTAAAAGTGAATCTAACACTTTGTTAGAGGTAACAATTACTATGAGCTGGAAACCCTGTCAGGAAAATCTCTTTGAATGAGTTTATCTGCACACAGGAAGTTATTTATAACTGAAAACATTGGTTCTCACACAACCAAGAGGTTGCATTAAACCGAAATCTTGATTAAGTGTCTGTTATACACTTAATCCCTTCAAAATGGTTGAAAGCAGTATGGTTTTTCATAATAAAATCAAGCACATACTGCTAAGGCAAAAGTTTCTTAAAAGGATTTTAAAAGAGACTCACAAAAAACCATCCATTGATGGACCATGAGTCAAATGTCCAATGAATCACCTCTCATAGGAGTTAACACACCTAGAAGTGATGAGGACAGCAACTTAAACTCTTAAGGAATTGATGGCTTCATGTACAACATTGTCTGCAAACAAGTTCACATTGGTAGATCAGATAATGATGGGATGATAGTGAGAGATCTTCCAAACAGGGGAGGATAAAATGTTATTTGCTTTAGGGGAGGAAATAAAAGCCCAAGAAAAGAAGATTAACCAATGAAAGGGAGGAAAAGACAAGAGCATACAATATGATGACATGGAGGTTGAAAATGACAAGAATAGAGCTTATTCTGGAGTATTATATATATTTAGAAGGGATGAAGCATTCCAAAGGAGAAAGTTCTATCTAGGTCAAACGAAGAAAAGTTTCAATTTCAGTTTACCACATTTGTTCATCACTTGCAAAGACATGCTGATAGATGATTTCACTTATTGAAACAAACATCCAAGATACACAGCACTATTGCCTCTTATAATTCCTCCATCCAAGGAAATTGCACCATCTTTAGGTCAATGTTTGAAGACTAAAGATTAGTGTATTAATATTGTTGATGTCAAAGATCAGAAAGCAGATGAGCTACTGAGAAAGATATTCAATCTCTCAGAACAGAAGAAAGTTCAGATCAAGGGTCTGACTATGAAGTGTTTGAAAGATCTTCACAATCCATAATTTAATTCAGAAACATGTTGAAATGGATTCACATGTTTAGGGGAGGATTGTTGGGAATTAAATGTTCTGAAGATTAAGTATCAAGAATTACATAACAGTTCAATGTGAAAAATACTAACAGTTCCAACTGCTGAGAAGAATACTCTAACAGTTCCAACTGCTGGTGTATATCTTAGGACTGTTCAAGTTATAACTAACCGTTCTAACTGGTAGTACAAAGAAGGGACTGCTAGTTGATACTGCTGAGTGGATAAGGTCACATATACAACTGCTGGTTGGATAAGTATTGAAAAGATATTTGTGTACTAAAGTCAAGGATATACGGTAGATAATATCTTTTACCAAAGTGATCAATATCAAGTTGTGTACTAAGATACATGTTGTATCTTATGTACTGACACACTCAAGATAAGTTAGCAAGTAGTTTATCAAGACTTTAAGCAATATTGTAAAGATCTTCTTGGACTATAAAAGAAGATCTTAGACTAGATATTATGTGTGTGTTAAAAATACTTAGAACTCTCATAACTGTTAGAACTAGAACAAACACAACAATATCACAAGATATAGAAACTTAAGATTTAAGGTTGTAACCCTAGTGATATCTCAAGATCACTCGTATTATTATCATTAATAATATTGAATCTTTTGGTGTTAATCTTTCATTTGTTCATTATCATATAACAAACACAACTGTTCCATTTCCATAATACAAATAACCTTCTAAGTGTGATTAAGTAGATTCCGCATACTTAATCATATTAACTCAATATATCATACACACAAAGTACAAAAGGTTTAACCACCTTAACCGTGTGTCGAATCCTAACACAGGTCCCCAGTTTGTTGGGCCAAAGTTGGTGATGTACAGCTAACAGGTCCAGAGTTGGTCAGAGAGACAACATAAAATATAATAATGATTAGAGAAAGACTCGAAACAGCTAGAAGCAGACAGAAAAGTTACGCCGATGTTCGACGCAAACCATTAGAATTCCAGGTTGGAGACAAAGTCATGTTGAAGGTCTCGCCTTGGAAGGGCGTGGTACGATTTGGGAAACGCGGGAAGTTGAACCTGAGATACATTGGGCCATTCAAGATTCTGGAAAGGATCGGGCCGGTAGCGTACAGACTGGAGCTTTCGTCAGAGCTCAGCAAGGTACATAACATGTTTCATGTCTCAAACCTTAAGAAATGTCTTTCAGACGAAACGCTCGTAATCCCATTGGAAGAAATTCAGATCGATGATAAGCTTAACTTTGTGAAAGAACCACATAAATCATGGACCGAGAGGTCAAACAGTTGAAGCAAAGTCGAATTTTGATCGTCAAAGTTCGCTGGAATTCTCGCAAAGGTCCTGAGTTTACTTGAGAATGGGAAGACCAGATGCGACTCAAATACCCACATCTTTTCACCGAGACCACTCCAGAGACCAACATCAGCTGAATTCAGGGACTGAATTCCTTTTAGGGTGGTCGACTGTCACAACTCGTAATTTCAGGTCATTTTCCAAACCTCGACAATTTACTATTCATGAGTTACTATTCATCAATCACTATTCACCGATCACTATTCATCATTTTACTATTCATCATTTTTGAAGTCAGTTTGAGACTTTGAGAAGTCATCAAAATTTTTACTATTCACGTGACACTATTTATTCCCGGAAGGAAATCACTATTTATGGGCATCATTCATCATGTCGTAAACTTGGTTTACGAGTAATCAAATGCGCGTAACCAGTTAGGTTTAGCTGCGTATTCATGCATCATCAGTAAAAGTACATCATACAGACTAGGGTAGTCTGCATATCATCAATAACATCATTATCATATCAACCCATGCATGAGTTTGTGTGATTTTCATTAACGTATGCTTAATTGTTTAATTAACGTTACCACTCAGTCATTTCTACTAACAATATACCCAATACTCCCGACAATGATCCTAATACATTTTCAAGCTAATTTTAATGATATAGAGATTATATTATTACTTTACCCGGTGTTTTTAAACCAATCGCTATATTTTTCGTTTGACGCTTATAACTCCGTTGGTTTACGAAATTTCAATCCGATAATCATTCTAACACCCGATTCTTGCAAGGAATATGATTTTACAATTTTTACAACTTCGTCGTATCTCATTTCACCTTGTCACGAGTTATTTCTAGTTAACTCGGTACCCGATAACACTCAATGTATACTCAAAACTAGCTAACTCTTAATTAAATGGGAGACAAAGCCTTATAATTACATCAAATCTCTTCCCCATTAGCCACATGTGCCACCCCCTAACCCCCCATTTAGCTTAATGCTCCAAAACTCATTAATGCATTTCTCATGAATTAATTTCCTACTACACTAACTCTAACACATACAATACTTACCATTAGCTAAAAAAAAAGATCAAAACCCCTCCCATCCCATCTCCTAGGATCAGCCCAACCAAGAACACCAAAGATCATCCATCACTTTTTGAAGTTCAAGTCATAATCACACTCCATTTACCTTTCTAGTTATGATTTTGTGATTAAATCTCAAGTTTCTTACTCATTTCTTACCAAAACTCATCAAATCATCAAGTAAGTTTCAAGAACACACTTTGATCATCTTATACTTTCATTTAATTCATATGTTTATGTACTTTCAAGTTATATTAGTTATCCATGCAAGTTATCTATGTTCTACATACCACTTTTGAACATAAACTATCTTAATCACTAGATCTATAAGTTGTACTAATGATCTCATGAAATCCACCAAGGTTGGTGATGTTTAGGACCCCATGACACCCTAAGAAGGTGTATGGTAGGATTTGCGAACTTGTGGAGTTGATTTGAGGTGGTATGATCAAGTTTAGAACCAAGGAAGTTAGTTTTTAACAATCTAAAATAGGTTCTGTCCAAAATCGTGTAAACTGGAAAACTCAGTAACTTTTGGTATATTTTGGCCTTCATATTCAGAAATTTCTTTCAAAAACGAAACCGTGGCCGCAAGAATCACTAAAAACTGACTTATAACGAAGGAGATATGATTTTTCAAAGTTAGACGACGAAAACTAATTTTCTGAAAATTTAGTTGCTGATAGCCGAGATTCAAAGGACAAAACGAGGCGTTAGACATGATCTAGATGACCCGAACTACTGAGATTATGTTAGTTCATATTTGTACAAATCCGTGGATGTAAAGAACGTAGCAAACAAGCTTATAAAGGCCGAGATATTCACATTTAAAGCCCGATGTACCATGTGTATTTTGACAGCCACTATTAGAAAGTGTTTTAAGTATAAAAACTAGTGTTTTCATTTAAATTATCTTAAGTATAACATTAAGCAAGCATGTCAATAATAAGAATCTAGTAGCAAGATCCTAACATGATAATAAACCTAATATAATTTAAGAGATAAATAAGAAAAATGTCAAGTATATCTGACTATATCGGATCAATATCACTACACAAAAATTGTATAATAACATCATTGTTCAAATAAGCCTACACCAACATTTCTATTTCTTCTTCTTCCCAAGTATCTTCCTAAAAGCTTTCCCTATAGACTTGAATCCACCTCGAACCTCCTGATGCATTTGTTGAGTAGTGTTGAGCAATGAGGTTTGTCGTTCTAAAAGGAGTTGCTCGGTTTGTTGGGAAGGAAGAGGAACTTGATAGTCGGTATAATTAAGTTCCGGAAGATCATCAACGAAAGTCGTGGGAGATAGAGTACTAACACGTGAATTTATAAGTCAACAATAGTCAACTGAAAATCAATCTACTAAGAGAATAGTATGATGTATGTACCTGTTATACACAACAAAATCCCACCCAATGACATCCATCATTTTTTAACTAGAAATCAGGTTAGCAAACCCGACTCGACCTTTTTTCCATCCATACCCAAAATTACCCGTTTAAACCAGTTACCTAATCCTCCCGACACACAAATTTTGTTGCCTTCAATGCATACAGTGAAATTGGGTTCACTTTACTATATAATACCTCAAGTTGATCGAGCATGCCAATCGTGGCTTCCATATCACATCTATTTTTAATTAGAAATCGTGTCAGCAAACCTGACTCGACCTTTTTTCCATCCATACCCAAAATTACCCGTTAAACCAATTACCTAATCCGCCTGGCACACCCATTTTGCTGCCTTCAATGTATACAGTGAAATTGGGACTTGTGAGAGATACCAGGGACACTCATCTAAAGATAGGCCAAACTCATGTCATAATCGACATCTTTTCTAGCTAAACTTTGCACTTTGAGATGATGAACCACTCCGCCTACTTCATTAAATAAGTCCATTACTCTCCGCCTACAACACAAACCGACCCAGTTAAGAGTATATGGGCCGAATATGCAACCTCTATCTAAACCTAAATATACCATGGGCGCTGCAGCAATGCAAAGAACTTACCAACCGTCCTCCAGCGATAACAAAACTGATAGCAACAATTGCCTTTACAAAGGCTAATCCAAGAAACAATCGCGAAGAAGCCAATCTGAAAAAAAAAATTTAAAAAAGGGGTAATTTTTAAAGAGGATTGCAACTTTCTGACCAAGTTACTATCATCAGATGATGGAACATAAGAAGTTACAACTAAAATATTATCTGACCAGCTTGCTTTAAATTTATGGGAATAACTATTGTTCAGAAAGAAAACCAAAAGATCATTGGCAAAATATTCTATTTTTTTTGGAGAAATGGATCATTAGTAGGATGCATACAACTGATAAAGAATAAAATACCATAGGAAGATAAAATAAGCGTATATATCTTTTATCAGATGAATAGTGGACATACTTACCCCTCCTTTAGATGAATAAGGCAATACCTATCAAAGCACAGGTTACCAACCATTAAAACAATATCGTTAACTTTATTCACTTACCTTACAAAGAGACACAGTTGCTTTCTATAGCTCATATCCATCGATATCCGCACCGGTACCCTGACATTCTGGACAAAATGCATAATATAATTGCTTCTCACCTCCTCCTCGCCTTTTTTTTATGTCTTGCTCCTTTTTTCCGCCTATTCCTCTTTTTTACTTTGGGAGCGACTAACTATTTTGTATGAAACACGTGGAATGCCTGCACGATTATATATTTATATTAAATGACAAACAAACTTTGAAAATAATACATTACGGGTCCAATATAAGATGTTCTATAGGTATTAAGAAACATGTTCTATAAAGCAATTATGGGTTGACTCGATAACCAAATACATCAAAAAACCAAACACCCCTTTAGACACCGCTGACCAAGCATCCTTTTAAACACTCGTTTTCTGAGATTCAGTTGATTGGAGCCCGAGCAAGCTGGAAGAAACAGTGCTACTGATACGTTAACCCGAACCAACAAATGCTATTGATACGTCAACCCTAGCCATTATCTACTCCGTGCAAACAACCCTTTTAGCACACTCAGAAAAAGATTACATAGACCATATTACGAATTTTATATGTTTTGAACCATTAGAAAGATACCCGTTTTCACACATACCTTTTGTGGATCGCTCGTGTGGGATAATTTCAAGTTAAAATTAAGTTGATTGGAGCCCGAGCAACCTGTTCCACATAACATGTTATGATTGGAGCCAGAGTACATATCACAACTTCCCTTTCTAGTGTCGTAATTTAACCTTAATGGCTCAATGTAGCTGCAAACACATGAAACAATAAATGTCAATTATCAAATCTGGAATACAAAAAAACGAAACATAAACAGAAACGGACCAAAACCAATCAAAGAAATTGCAAAACCGTATGGAGAGTAAGGTATGACATTTTAATTTGTTAAGCTAAGAATAAGTGCAAAATCAATACGGACTGTTCCACACAATATGAGTTTATAAACTTTTGGTAACCACCATCTGATAATAGAACAATACACATAATTAAAATGACCATGAGTTAAAATAATGTCAAAGTCTTCTTATTACAGCAATATCGGAGCACATTTCCTTTTGTCTCCACAAACTATGCGTATCAATAGGAATGTTGTGAAGAACGTTAACATATGAGGTTAAACGCCATCTGCAACCGTGAAGTAATTTAAGAACCAAGAAAATGTCATCATTGCCATGAAGTTTGAAAATGTTGGGTTTCTGAACATTTAGGGTGTGTTTGGGATAGCTTATTAGGAGTCCTAAGGGGAGTGTTTGGGTAAGCTTATTGAAGGATCATTCGTAGATTAGAAATATTGCTACAACTTGATTATATAAAAGTGAAACTCAAAATCAAATATGGCTACCTTTAATCGAAACAACATCGGATGTTTGTCTTTAAACTTGGGTACCGCCTTCAAAGTAATCTCCAAGCAACCCGTCCATTCTTCTAGTAAACGCAAGAGCTGCAAGATCTTCTACTAATCAATTCCTTTTGCTGCATAAACAAAATCAACCCACATTAGTCCAAACTCAAAACCATACACCATATGCTTAGACCTGTTGAAAATCAACTTACAATTTCCCAGAACCCACAATTATAAAGACAAATTCTTAATTCTAAAATGATTTCAACAATCATTTTACCCCAATTTATAAAAACTAATACGCAGAACACACAATTATAAGAACTAATTCATATAATTAATTTGACTTAATTGGTTTAATTTGAATTATAAAAAGAAACTTACAATCGAAACCAGGTTTTGCCTTGAATCCGAATCATTGCCAAGTTCCAAAAAAAATCATCAATCGAAGTCAACAAACGTATAGTGTGAATTAATTCATTGAATGCATTAATTCATTACTAAAAATTATTGAATGTGATAGACAGAAAATGGAGGTAAAGGAGGATTGCTATGAGGTGTTGTAGCTTTAACTCACCAACCGATTAGAAACAAAACACGTCATCGCATTAATGATTTATTGTGCTTCATAGACTTGTAA
Source organism: Artemisia tridentata subsp. tridentata (assembly GCA_021014915.2). Lineage (NCBI taxonomy): Eukaryota > Viridiplantae > Streptophyta > Magnoliopsida > Asterales > Asteraceae > Artemisia > Artemisia tridentata. Next base: position 158,726,587 of record CP139506.1, read on the forward strand.
ATTATTCACGTTTATTAGATAAAAAAATAGAAGTGGTAAGTGAATATGCATCTGTCTAACATGTAACGTTACATTCGAAACCACTCAAAATCATCCAAAATTATGCCACTTTCATTTTTTTTATTATTATTATTATTTTTTTTAAATTGAGAAGTGAGTGAAAGTGCTTTTTAATTATTAATTCGCTCAAAGCATTGTTCAATCTTGAACTACCTAATTCAAGAATAGAAACACGCAATAACAATGTGAGGTAGAAAAAACATATATTCGGATGAAGCCACGTTCAAGGACATCATGATACAATTAAGGGAACACACTAATATTGTGAAAGTACACAATTAAAGTGAGGTAGTTCGATGATTTTTTTTAAACGACGTAGTTTTAAAAGTTTTGCATGTAAGCTTAGATGTGAGACAACCTCATATTTACTTCCTCATATAGATATTACATTGGCTGCTTGATTAGAAATTTCCCTAAATTAGTGATCAATTCTATTGAATGTGTATTAAAAAAAGAATGGAGTAAGAAACTTTCTAACTATACAAACCTTTCCAAAAGTTAGTTGTCAATTCTATTAAACGTGTATTTAACAATTAACAAACTTTCCAACTATACAAACATTGCCGAAAATATTTATCAAACAAATCAATGGTACGTTATACTGTATTTAATGTGTTCCGATAATGCCTTTGACTCGGCAGTTTAAAATATTCCAAATTTATAACTTAAGAATATTTATGCAAGTATCATTAGCAAAATTGTGCATTCATTCTTATTTTTCTGTGTTTGTGTGTTACTTTTAATTAATAAAAGAATGTTTTAATTAATCAACATAATCAACACAATACATTTCATCAATGCAAAGGTTGAAGGTTAAATGTATTTAACACAAAAAATAGTAATTATTTACTATCTTTGACCAATTAGTAGAATAGTTACTATGAATCAACTTTTAGAAAATACATTAATTATGTATCGTTTAGAATGCTTATAAATTGACGAACTTCAGCAACTTTGTAATCATCCATAAGTCTCTCATCAGTCTTAATTCTTTGTTAGCTTAATCATGAAAATCACCATGCTAAGTGTCTGTTTTCTTTTTGTACTTGTACAAAATTTTTTATATTCGATCGAAGCCTCGAGAGGAGAATCGTACCACAGGGATCTGTGCCTTGGCCTGGCGCGGCTCACAAGGTCCTAAATACACTTGGTTGGCTCGACCGCAAGGAATCGAGCCCGAGTCCAGGTGAAGGCCATGGTGTCCCACCTAGTGTCCCAAATCCACCCGGTTGGCTTGCAGAAAAGGAATCTGGGCCGAGCCCTTCAGGAGAAGGTCACGGTGTTACACCAAGTGTTCCAAATACACCCAGTTGGCTTGCACAAAAGGAATCTGGGCCAAGCCCTCCAGGAGAGGGTCACGGTGTCCCACCTAGTGTCCCAAATCCACCCGGTTGGCTCGCACAAAAGGAATCAGGACCAAGTCCCCCGGGCGAGGGCCACAAAGTGCCAGGCCCACCAGATTGGCTCGTTGACATGCCACGAAAGAGATCTGTGCCTATCCTTGGCGTGGGTCACAAGGTCACAAATACACTTGGTTGGCTGGACCGAAAGGAATCTGGGCCGAGCCCCCCAGGAGAGGGTCACGGTGTCCCATCTAGTGTTCCAAATCCATCCGGTTGGCTTGCACAAAAGGAATCTGGGCCGAGCCCTCCAGGAGAGGGTCATGGTGTCCCATCTAATGTCCCAAATCCACCCGGCTGGCTTGCACAAAAGGAATCAGGACCAAGTCCCCCGGGCGAGGGCCACAAGGTGCCAAACCACCGGGTTGGGTCGTTGACATGCCACGAAAGATATCCGTGGCTAGCCCTGGCGTGGGTCACAAGGTCCCAAATACACTTGGTTGGATCGACCGCAAGGAATCTGGTCCGAGTCCAGGTGAAGGCCATGGTGTCCCACCTGGTGCACCTGGTGTAGGCCGATCATAAACAGTAGCATTTTCAAAATTCTAGTATTATTTTCTGCGTTATATTTCTGTTTGAGTGAGCTTAATGTTATTTAGATATTTTAGTTAAAGACCTATCTATGTAATGAAAAATCGGTGAATTCATGGAGTAAAATTTATTTATCTTAGCATCATCTTTTGTCAGTTTTATTTGCTTTTTTCTTTCTTTGGAAGTTTAACAAATATATATATGTTTGGTTAAGAACAAATGATCTTCTCTAAGAAGATTGTATCAAAATGTGATTACAAACAATGTATCACTTAGCTTTTGCATTATATATATTAGATGATAAATATGACCTGAACCCACACATGGGCTTGGAGTTAGTGTATGTGTGATTACCTGATAAAGGAACATGGTGGCTTGATTAGGAAGGCAACCATGAGTTTCCAACCATCATCCCCATGATCCCTTATTTTGTGGCAAATACTATAATCACGCTTGATCACCAAGAATTAGTTTACTGGATAAAAAAGGACTGAGGCTAGTCTCCTGTTTCTGCCATAGTGGGTGTTCTCCATTAGTTGTCATTATCATTAGCCGACAGAATGGATAAGGTGGAAAGAGCTTGGAAATAGAAGAGTATTATAAAGAGGGATTCTTATCAGTAGTTGATTCTCACGGGATACTTTTAAGCATACAATTTTATAAAGCTTCACACGTGATCGTCTTAGTCTTTAGCATAATTGTTCAAAGTTTCTCAGCAGAATTCAAAATGTTTCAAATATTTGCTTAAGACAAGATCGAGTATATGAGAGTAAACGTATTCATACTTTAATTCTATGTCCTCTATTTATACTTTAATCGTCTATTTAAGTACTTGGACATTTTTCTACCATGGTTCAACTTTTCTTCTATGCATGAGTATGTGGTTCAACTTCATTATATGCAAGAGTATCTGTAACAATTATGATTAATATCATTAAGTAGTAAAGTTTTGGATATATAATAGTATACCATAATCGGATCGATATTTTGTTAAACACGGAACTGCATTTTACACTTCAAATTATTTCAGCTCCCCTAAGAAAATTGTTCAAGTTCCGCCATTCAGCACAGCCTAAAACTTGCCTAGTATATTTATGCGAAGTATCATTAGCAAAATTGTGCATTCATTCTTATTTTTCTGTGTTTGTGTGTTACTTTTAATTAATAAAAGAATGTTTTAATTAATCAACATAATCAACACAATACATTTCATCAATGCAAAGGTTGAAGGTTAAATGTATTTAACACAAAAAATAGTAATTATTTACTATCTTTGACCAAATGTAGAATAGTTACTATGAATCGACTTTTAGAAAATATATTAATTGTTTATCATTTAGAATGCTTATAAATTGACGAACTTCAATAACTTTGTAATCATCCATAAGTCTCTCATCAGTCTTAATTCTTTGTTAGCTTAATAATGAAAATCACCATGCTAAGTGTCTGTTTTCTTTTTGTACTTGTACAAAATTTTTTATATACGATCGAAGCCTCGAGAGTAAGAATCGTACCACAGGGATCTGTGCCTAGGCCTGGCGCGGGTCACAAGGTCCCAAATACACTTGGTTGGCTCGACCGCAAGGAATCTGGCCCGAGTCCAGGTGAAGGCCACGGTGTCCCACCTAGTGTCCTAAATCCACCCGGTTGGCTTGCAGAAAAGGAATCTGGGCCGAGCCCTCTAGGAGAAGGTCACGGTGTCACACCTAGCGTTCCAAATACACCCGGTTGGCTTGCACAAAAGGAATCTGGGCCAAGCCCTCTAGGAGAGGGAAACGGTGTCTCACCCAGTGTTCCAAATCCACCTGGTTGGCTCGCATAAAAGAAATCAGGACCAAGTCCCCCGGGCGAGGGCCACAAAGTGCCAGGCCCACCATGTTGGCTCGTTGACATGCCACGAAAGAGATCTATGCCTAGCCCTGGCGTGGGTCACAAGGTCACAAATACACTTGGTTGGCTCGACCAGCAAGGAATCTGGGCCGAGCCCCCCAGGAGAGGGTCACGGTATCCCACCTAGTGTCCCAAATCCACCCGGTTGGCTCGCACAAAAGGAATCAGGACCAAGTCCCCCGGGCGAGGGCCACAAAGTGCCAGGCCCACCAGGTTGGCTCGTTGACATGCCACGAAAGAGATCTGTGCCTATCCCTGGCGTGGGTCACAAGGTCACAAATACACTTGGTTGGCTCGACCGCAAGGAATCAGGGCCGAAGCCCCCGCAGGAAAGGGTCACGGTGTCCCATCCAGTGTTCCAAATCCATCTGGTTGGCTTGAACAAAAGGAATCTGGGCCGACCCTCCAGGAGAGGGTCACGGTGTCCCATCTAATTTCCCAAATCCACCCGGCTGTCTTGCATAAAAGGAATCAGGACCAAGTCCCCCGGGCGTGGGCCACAAGGTGCTAAACCCACCGGGTTGGGTCGTTGACATGCCACGAAAGATATCTGTGGCTAGCCTTGGCATTGTCACTAGGTGTTGGAATATAAATAGCATGACAATCATCTAAATAAATAATCACATCAAAGCACGTGTAGCGGAAGCAAGATCTATTATTTAACACGTATAAAGAATTACCGATTAATAAATAGGTACATACCTCAAGATCCTAGCAAGAACAAGGATCGATCTTCTCTTCACTTCACTTGATCAATAAGTAGGATTACCGTGAAATCCCTTACCTTTTTGTTTCACAATCCAAGATGAATTACTAAAGTAAGTAATTACCGAACTCTTGAACATACGTATTATAACCAATCAAGTATTGATGCTAGTGAATGAACACGGTTAACCAAAACAATTTTGTTAACTTGAAAACTTGATGGATCGACACCCTATGGAGAAGTTCGACCGGTTTTGAGAACAAGGAAGAGAGAAGACAATTTTAGGGTTATAGCAATGCACAAGGTAAAGAAAAACAATAACCCTTCAATTGTATTTATAGTGAATTCTTAGCTTGGAGGACAAGGTGGTCGATTAGGGTTGTAAAACCCTTGGGCCGATCGGATTTGCACCTCCTCAAGAGGTTCTAGATCCTTCTTGATCCTCTAATTACACTAACGGTCCTTCCTTTATTCCCTAACGGTAGTTAGTCAATTCCGTTAATTACTTAACGTCCGTTAGTTATCATTTCGTGTCCAAATAATTAATATATATAATAATTATACATATTAATTATTTACTTGATCATTCATACGTAAAGTGTGCAATCCCTCGGTCCCGTGTTCGAATCTAGACATACACGATTAATATTTTTCCATTAACTCTAACAGCTCCCACTTGGAAATCTATTAAAAGTGTAATGACATTGGTTAGCGTCTAGCAACACGCCAATGCCCCTAGTACAACTCGGGTGGTGGTCTCCTGGAAAAACCATTCGATGATAACTCATCATACTTATCCTTTTGTTTCTAATACCACATTAATAAAGATATGGATCTAAGTCATTCTTTATTAATAATTCTGTTTCTCGTTGTTTATGATTAAATAAGATTACCAAATCTTCTGAATCATTCAAGGGAGATCTTGGGTGTGGCCACACAAACATCTTACTAATCCCACGAGGGGCCCAACAATATTAAACTCCAAATAAATTTGAAGGAACAAATTCTATCTTGACTACGAGCATAACTCAAGCTCATCGCAACGCTTCCGAAAACAATCCGTATAGCTACCAGTTACGTATAGCGTTAAATTGAATTACAGAAATGCACTACATGCATGACAGTTATCTGGCATCTCAAGTCTGAGGATAACTATATACACATGATTTACTTAATGACAAGATCCATAAAGTAAACTCATGAAGTCGGGATAAGTCCTATATTCAAATATTTTGAATATCATGTGAAATTGGTATGACAACGCATCAATATACTTTCAAGTATATTCTACCAATACTCAGATTTGTCTTAATTTAATGATATTCCCATATCATTAACCGACAATCGACAATTTAGAATATATAAATATATTCATGGATGTAAACATGCAAATATATGATATATTATTAAGAAAATGATAAATAAACATAACACTTTATTTTATTTCATTAAAATAATAACTGTTTTACAACATCCCATTATCCAAATACTAATCACAGATATGCATGAAACTATCAGCTAAACGAAGTCCTATGCCTTCAGAAAGTTGTTTAAGCTTTCCACCGGGTAGAGCCTTCGTTAATGGATCTGCTAAGTTGTCATCTGTGTGAACTTTGAGTAATTCGATCTCGCCTATCTCCACTTGTTCTCTAACATAGTGATACCGGATCGGGAAATGTCTGGTGCCCTTCATGATTCCAGGCTCATTTGCAAATGTAATTGCGGCTGAGTTGTCACAATAAATTTTTATAGGTCTTTCGATTGAGGGCATAACTCCAAGCCCTGAAACGAATTTCCTAATCCGGACTGCTTTCATCGCAGCTTCTGAGGCAACAATATACTCACTTTCTGTTGCAGACATCGCTATAGTACTTGCTTCTTGCTCTTCCAATCCACAGCACCTCCATTGACGACAAAGACATAACCCGTCTGAGACTTCGTATCATCTTTATCACACTTCCAGGATGCATCGCAGTAACTGTAACACACAGTTCTGCTTCTGGATTTCCCCCGTACACTAAAAACATTTCTCTCGTAGATCTTAAATACTTGAGAATATGTTTCACAGCAGTCCAGTGGAGTTCACCTGGGTTCTGCTGATAACGACTGGTAATGTTTTGAGACAATGCCACATCGGGCCTTGTACATCGCACCGCATACATAATCGATCCCACAGTTGAAGCATAAGGGATTCTCTTCATGCGTTCCACCTCTTCAGGTGTTGAAGCACAAGCTTTGCTGCTCAAGCCATGTTCTACTTGCATTGGCAAAAATCCCTTTTTGGAATTTTGCATATTGAATCTCTTCAATATCTTGTCAATGTAAGCACTTTGGCTTAAACCAATTAACCGCCTTGATCTATCTCGGTAGATCTTGACTCCTAGAATGTATGCTGCTTCTCCCAGATCCTTCATGGAAAAACATTTCCTAAGATAAGCTTTCACCTCATGCAAACTTGGAATGTTTTTACCCATGATCAATATGTCATCAACATATAGAACTAGGAAAACGTGCATGGGATTTTATAAATCTATGATTTAAACCGAGAAATAGAATCTTTCGCGGGATTTTATAAAATCAAGAGGAAACCGTGAAATGATGATTACTTGAATTTGTTATGATGAAAGTTTGGTAGACTTGGTGATCTGTTTTATAGTAGTAATTTGGTATGGTTGATGCAAGTTATTATGGTGAAATTTTGGTCTGAAAACTTAAAACCTCAATAACTTCATTTTGGAACGATATCAGGCTTCGAAAGTTGTGATGTTTTGACAGGTAATTCGCTGAAAACGGAGTTACGGTTCCAAAGTTATGACCGTTTGAAGTTTTGACGTAAAAAGTCAACTTTGGTCAAACCACAGAAACCTCAAAACGCAGAGACCTCAAACAGCAGTAGCATAAATCGCAGAAGACACAAACCGCAGAATATCACAAACCGTAGAAGACTCAAACCGCAATACCACAAACAGCAGAATCAACCACATAACTCAACTGCAGACGTCAAACCGCAGCACTGAACGACAAACCGCAATACTGGTCAAACCGCAAGACTGGTCAAACCGCAGGACTGGTCAAACTGTTGAAAAGCTAAACCGCAGAAGGTTAAACCGCAATAAGTCAAACCGCAATACCTCAAACCGCAAGAAGTCAAACTGCAGGACAAAACGACAAACCGCAAAGGACAAGAAACCACAAACCGCAACAGCAAACGAACAAGATGTCCCTTTTAGTACTTTTTGTCCTTTTCCCGTTATGGTTAAAATCCAAACCGCAGTCAACAATACCCAAACAAACTCAAACCGCAGACAAGAATACTAATCGAGAGACAAACCGCAACTAAGAATACCTTACCGAAACACAAACCGCAATCAAGAAAATTCTTCCAATCTTTCAATAACTAACACCACACGACTGTATGTTGTCAAGAAAGATGCAAGTTGGTTTTGTGAACACAAAAGTACAATGTTTTAACGATTTAGACCACAAACAAAGCACAACCAATGATTTTCTTAGCCTTTCTATTCGACCCACAAAAAGCAAAACAAAAGTGCCAAAATCACACCACCAATCCGAGAATATGCAATCACTAGAACCTAACTATGGCTCTTGATACAAATTGTAGCATATTCAATAACATATAACATACATTCTATGGTGATTTTGGCCGAATCTTTGTAGAGAGAGGAAGGGAAGAAGTTAGGAACTTCTTTAGAGATAGAAAGTGAAGGAAAAATGTGAAGGTTAGATTAGAAGCTCCAACCCTTCCCACACTTGGGAAGGGGTATTTATACTTACTTGCTAAGGTGCCCCTAGTGGGCTGTGGAGTGAGCTGACAGTGGGTAAAGGCCCGACCCAACTCCACAAATACTAATATATCTAAACTAATACTAATAATACTAATAAGCTTACGAGCTACTTAATACAACCAGATACTTGGGGTGACCGAGTCTTCATATGAATATTTATATTCCTAACAATAGGTACACACATGGCAAACAAATAGTGTGACAAAGTCACAAAAGAAGTAAAACAACAGATTCATGCAAACCATTATAACATTTTGGAATCTGTGTCATTTAGGCTATCATACGAAAAGGCTCAATGAATGTCAACTAAAGACAAGAGCTATTCAACACCATGTATGACATATGATGAGTTAACAAGAAACATGTTAATCTTGCAAAATATCATATAACAAGTATTATGCAAATCATGTTAGTAGCATGAAACATATATAAGCATGCAGAAAAAACCTTTCCAAGGTTTACACATTTGATTATCAATCAAATAATTATCATGATAACATCAAGATATCAAACAAATAACATGTAATCAATGCAAGTGATTCTTAATAAACTAAAGTAGTGTCACATCTACTACTTGTTTGATTAATATTCCTAAGATAAGATAAAGTAACATCTTTTAATACTTACTTTAGGCAAGTATAGGAATAAAGATTTTTCAAGTTAGAGAATGAGTATGAGACTATTACTAGCTGTGCTCAATTCAGGCTAAACACGACCATTTTTACGGGTGATTCCACATACCCAACTTCTCTCCTGGAAGCAATTTAACCGTTAGATTAAATTGAATTTCTAGTGCAATAGATTCTCCAGTAGTCATTCTCATGTTAGAAAGATAGGAATTCCTATTTTTGGCTATTGAAGTATAAAAGATGATAATTCACCAATACTTGACTTAATGAGACTTAACTATATCAATTAAAACTAAGGTGATGAAGATTTCATGCTATACATGAGAATTTGACAAATATGTGTTAACATATTTTAATCTTGTATTTGGAATCTAAGGTTATTACATGATCTAATGGATGACATCTTTTATGCTGAGTTTAAGTATGTGTTATGAAAGTGATTTGATCATCTAAGATCAAGAAATGTGTTTTGTGTGTGATAATGGACTATGTTAAGAACGTTCTCAGGAAAGCTCTTTCGAACAAGAATCTAATTAAAGTTACCAACTTTAATAGATTTTGTGTATGCTCTAGATATGTGTAGTTTTAACATTGGATATGCACAAGGTTTGAACTAGATTATAAGCAAGGTTTGGTTATGATGTATGCTTGAAAGGAAATAGATACATATAGTATCTTTCAACAAGTAAGATTATCATGCTTATGAAAACAAGTATGACAAGATGAGAGTGACAGTTCATAGAACTTGTAGGTGTAATGAAATCTCTTGTAACACAACCGTTTATGTTTCAAGGAGAGAATGATGCATAGGATATACATTATCCTTTTAACAAGATGAAAACTAAACACATGATTTCTTAGGCATAATGTTTTCCAAAACATCATGTTTTCCTAAATGAAGATATGAAGCCAAAGTGTTTGAATTTGATAGTCCTATCCTAAATGATGACAAGAGAAATTAACTTGAGTTTCTTATGTATACTTCTCAAGAGTCATTGTCACTTTGGGGTGCATGAGGTTGGCTTTGCATTTTAACATATGTTGTTAAAATGTTGATTTAAGGTTTAATGAAACTTATGCAGAAGTTTAACGACAAAGCATTACCAATACTTTGATAACTTGTGAAAGTGGTACTACTTAAACCTAGTGGAACTTGATAAACAATGAATGTGAGTATTATGCTCATTTGATGGTGAAGGTTCTAATCCTATAGGTGGTAAAGTATGGTTGAGTTTGTTTGATGTGCATTTGATTTGGTATGAGTGTTTGGACAAAGGGGTTTTTTTGGCAATGCACTCAATGGATTCAAATGATGGTAAGGATTGTGGTGTTTTAGGGGTTTGTTGTACTATGGGAGTACTTAGGTTGAAGGCAACAAGAATGGACTAATTCTTGTGGTTCATTGGTTGGTACAACTAATGGGTGATTTGATTTGAAGCTTAGGGCCATATCACAGAGGTAAATGAACAAATGTACTTAGGTGATAGGATAAGTGTTTTAACATACGTTGTTAAAAATACTTGGGTGTTGATTCTTTCGGATATGACTTTTGATGACTACAATCGTAAGTCAAATTTACTTAAATATTTTGGACGAAATACTTTAGTTGTCAATCCTACTTTATTGAGATTGGATAGTATTCAAGGATAGAAAAACTTGATAATACATCTATAACCTATGTGAGTTATGAATCGATGTAAATCTTTTATCGGATGACATGTTAACCAAGTAAGGCAACATATGTGAATACATGATTGATGAACTCAAATAAGTACATTTTATTATCATCATTTATCCTATTTATTTGACTTGTTTTATTATATTATATATGAGAATTGATACGTTAATGTTTACTTTTGTAATTCTCAGGTAAAAACAAGTATTATGTGAAACTTGGCGATTTTGGACTAATTATGGAGCAAAACAAGCAAGATGTTAAGAGTCTACTGAAATGTACAAGATCAAGATCATTCTGCTCCAGATACGCCGCAACATACTTCTTACATACGGCGTATCACTATCAAGATTTCACAAGTTACAATCCAAGACAGCAAAGGACATGCGCCGCATAGAGAAATGGAGTTACGCCGCATCTTAAGGCGGTGTACGAATATTCCTGAATATATTAATCTTGGACCCCACGCGAAGTTAAGTCAATGCGCCGCATCTACTTATTCTATGCGCCGCATCTAACCCTCAGACAGAAACTATAAATACCCCAAGGCCAGACGAATTTGAGAGCTTAAGTTGAACAGTGCGAGATACCAGACGAATTCAGACGTATTAGCAGCACAAGACACACCCTGAACGAAGATACAAGAGCTGTAAGAAGGTCCTGCATGTATTCAATTCATTAAGTAGTTTTGTTTTATTATATTAGTACACTTTAATTCATCAGGATTGATGGGCTGATGTCATGTGACTACGGAAAACCATGTCCACCCCTTAAAATTGCTTTCCCATTAATTAAAGTTTATATGTTGATGTCTTTGGTGACTTTTATTAGTGCATTGATAACCTCTGTGTCTAGCTGAGCATTGCTTGGGTCGCCATGCCCCTTCCTCGCCTATTTATTCTATCGTTTCTAGGATAGTGGGATAGACATAAGTGATCATTAAGGGTTTACTTGCCGATAAGATTAGAGCCAACGAGAAAGGGTTAATTATATACACTTCATATAAAACTAGCAATAAAACAAGTGACAAGCTACTTAATTATCAGGACAGGTCTTCTTATTGTCTCTAGTATCTATCTGTGTATGTGTGTGCTAATCGCTGATTCGTGCTCATTAGTTTAGTTTATATTTAATCATAACCAAACCGTGCCAGTCTCTCAGGCTGAACCCCCTTGCGTTAGATTAGGTTGTACAGCTAACTTAAGATATTAAAATACTGATTTGAATAATTAGATAATACGTTCCACTCTTAGTGATCGACACTCTACTTACCATTATATTCATACTGACCGGGTACACTGCTCGTTAAGTGTGTGTGTTATTGATAAGTCGGCTAAATATAAATTTAAAACTTGAGTAGGCATTAATACTGCTAAACCGCAACGACACATCACGCGCGCACCAATGATAATACCTACAGTCTATGCTATCTTTGCAAACAATGAGTTTGGATTTGTTAGGAAGTTGTTAATTAACAAATCAAGCTAATGGATGAGCAAAGGACGAAAGAATGCAGTGAGTGTGTGTAATGATCACAAATACTCAGTGGTCCACGGGTTACAAGGAGCCAATTTCAGGGTTCCTTCCTTTATGAAGAAAGGTACCTTAGAGCATTTTCGTGACATTTGAAAGTATGGTTAGAGATGATTATCCTATAGGTGCAAGTGGGATGTCTTAATCCTAATATGAGTGAACATCAGTGAAAAGAATCCTAGTGATGAAAGAGAGTGAACTTGAGTGCGGGATTTAAACAAAAATTTAAAAATCTAACTGTTGGTCAGCGGAACCAATCGACAATAAAGATGGATCCAAGTTTTTGGTTCCGCGGAATCCGTTGGGCTTATTTTGGTGGAGCCAAAAAGTTCAACAGACGGAACCCGTATTTTGGTTCCGCCATTTCCGCCGATCGAAAAATATTTACAGAGGTGATTTCTAACTACCCGAAACCCGTTGAAATCCCGAAAATTATCCTAAATCATATGTAATTAATTAGTAGTGATTGTTTAAAAACAAAAACACAGGTTCTAACACATGATAACATATAGATCATACGGACGATTTTGAACTTACCATATATGAAAGTTAAGCCAAACAGTGGCTTAATCATGGAAAATTGATAACATCAAGTGTTATCATCCTGCATCGTCAAGTTAGTTTACATAGATGTTTAACAACAAGATAATATCCTAAAAACATAACAATGCAACACATCATTGTTTCAAATTCTTTATACCAAACACTCTATCAAAGATACTATTAGATAATACTTTAAGACAGTGACTCAATTCAATGTTTGAACCATTTGGAGAGATCATGTGCAAAACAACAATTTACAAGACACTTAACTAGTTTTACCTAGTTCTCATTCCCAAGCCAATTATGCATAATATTTGCAAGAAAAGCTATCTAAAACAAATTTTATTAACTTATTGCACAAAATCTAGCAAAAGTCATATTGTGCATAAACAGGAAATTAACAAACAAGCAAATGAATATCATGGCAAGATTGACACTTATGCATTACAAACAAACAAGTGTAATCACACATTAAACAAGCAAACAACATGTATGCAAATAACTAGAACAAGTAGTCATATAGCATAGCATAAAAGGAAATATACTTTTCATCACTTTGTGTTTAAATATGATGATGTATACCAAGCTTGATTAGTTTCCTCAACATATATAAATATCTCCTATTTTAGCAATATTTCTACTTATGTGACTTATCAAATCATTTACGAAGGGATTTTTCAACTAAATTTATAGTTATCCCAAACGCTCCTTTAAAAACCGTATTTTTCGTAAATTTGCTTCAAGCACACAATTCGACACTTAATTCTTTTGATTTTTCAAAGACATCTTCAAGCTTGTATACAAAGTAACATTTAACAACAAAATTTCTAAGTATACTTAGCGAAACACTTTTCATATTATATTCCGCTTCAATGGTAATTTGATACATGGATCGTATTCCATTTTAAAAACTATTTGTTTTGAAAATAAGAGCCACGAGGCTCTGATACCAATTGTGAAAACATAGAGGGGGGGGGGGGTGAATACGTTCCCATTTTAAAAATTTAAAACTTGTTGTATCAAATTTCCAATTTAGCTTGTTCTAATATGAAAGATGTCAATTGTAGTTTATGACTAGCATAAACTAAAACATGTTGTCACACAAGTATAATCAACAAGTCACAACACAAGCAATCACATAATGCAAACATTAAAGTAAAGCAGTAAGTAAAAGAAAGCGCAAACCGAACACGATGATTTATAGTGGTTCGGTCACGGAGCACCTCTCCGCCCTATTCCACTCCCCAAGTACCCAACTCGAGAGTTACCTCACTAGATCAACAAGCTCCCGTCTCGGTGGAGAAAACCTTACAATCGTCGCTTACACTTTTTCGGTACAATGCTAAATACCGGGTTCTAGTTCGAGGCAGAACCAACCTGACGTCGCCTATACAATTTTCGACACTAAGCTAGATGTCGAGTTCTTTTACAAGGGAACAACCACTCCTGTCGTCGCTTATACTTTCTCCGACACTAAGCTAGATGTTGAGTTCTTTTACAAGGGTACAACCACTCCCGCTATGTTTTATGGCCCAACATAGAAACCTTGTGTTTTATGGCACAAACACATAAACCACCTAATCTAGTTTGGTGTTTAGATTGTGATGCAATGATGTTTACAATGATGATCCATGACATAAGTGTATCATGGATATGAATAACTAATTTAAATGAACTTCCATTGAAAGGAATCCTTCAATGGATGAAGATCACAAGCTCTCTAAACTTGTTGTGATGGATCTTCATATATGCATGTGGAATCTACATGAACTTCTTGAATAAGAAGTCTTCAATCATTGAGGATGTCAAGTGCCCTTGAATCTTCATATGTTGGAATGCTTTGGTGGATGATGACTTCAAGATCTCCTAACCTTCTTGGTGGATCAGGAAGTATGCTATGCTAGTGATAGATGATGACTCACGATCATTGAGGTTGCTTCACAGGATCATTACGAGTGTATGCTTACAACATAATGAAAGTTAGTAACATTATGATCATTATAGAAAGGGTGATTAATGTATGATTCTACATGGTTTACTACTGATCTAAATGTATGCAAAGGGTAGAGAGAATGTGTGTTCAAGTGGGTTAAACAATGGGCTACTATTTATAGGCAAATTGTAAAAACCAACCCATGGATTTGGCGGAACCAAATCCAGGGGTCCATCCCTTATGCCATTTGGTTCCGCCAGAACCTGACAGAATATCTTTCAAAATCTTTCCAAATCTTGCCAAGATCTTACAAAATCCAATTCTTTGCTTGAAGATCTTTCCAAGATATTTACTAAATCTTCAAGATATCCTAAAGATATTACTATGATGTATGCATTGATGTCATGTACATATTTCCATTTTAAGAATTAAAACGTAAACTATGTAAATATAAATGTACGTAACATGTATGTACCATTTATAAGTAACACGTATATACTTATGCTACTAAAGATGTTAAACTACTTATGCTACTATGTCATTAACATCATTTTCATGAGTAAGCATATTTGTCTTAGTTTGACACCTAAAGAATACTTATCCTATTAAACTTAGGAAACATGATGTACAAGTAAAAGTACTTGTATATGCAAAATGTGAAATGAGGTTCTAAGTAGAATGGTTAACCTTTTAAAATACTTAATGACCTAACTGTATTTTAAACATTCTAAATAGTTTGTTAAGGGTTTGATCATAATGCCACATAACAAACATGTACGAACCTGTGTTGTATCATACGAGGACTCGAGAAGTCAAGAGGTGTTGAATGTATGTTGAGACAAAATAAGATTACAAGTAACTTGTACATTTTACGTTATGTATCAAGTTACATGTTTGTCATCAATGAAAACAAACGAGACTGCTTGCACTAACAATAATAATTTGTTTATGATCCTCACTATGCATAATAACAAGCGCTGTATTGTATGCAAACAAACTTATTGACATCATTTTGTTTCGATTCCATATAACTTTAGACATGATATAATTTCTTAAGATCTCATTAGCTATCTAAGGTTCTTATGGAACCTTCATGTCTAGTGTCTCTTTATGAGACTATCATGGGGTCTTTTATACCTCGGTCAACCATCTTGTTTTCTTGCTCCATATTTTCTATTGAGGATTATAAATGGAATCGATCATTCTATCATGCTTGAGGCATGTCATAACAAACAATGTCCTTGACGGACAGAGTATAACTTGGAGCATGAGTAGCTCACATTTTATTTTGGCTTAATGTATATATATGGCTATTGGATTATCTAATGAATTATAGTTTCATAATATTTCTTGAGAGGATCAATTGAATATGATAATTCATTCTGAACTCGCAGCTACTTTTCTCTCCTCCTGAAGGAATTATGCTTCATCTATATCCCATATATGTGCATTTAGGTGGAGTAATTAAGTATATATTGCACAAAAGAAATTGAAATGAGAGATACTTGGTTTCTAACCAAAACCAATTATAAAGGAGAGGATTTATAATGACAGATTTGGCATGATACTAATTTTGTTGTTGTGTATATTATATCATGACCCCATACACCAACATATAGTTTTTCTCTCATTATCATTGAATAATTTAGAAGTAATTCATCGCATATTCACAATGAAATACTTACCCTGGAAAGTTATACTCGCATTTTAATTAGTTGAGCTATTAATCATGCAAACTTGAGGTTGCGATTTTGATAACCATTTAGACGATGCATCGATTTTAAAATCTAAATGGTGCACACAGTGGATGTGTATGCCTACATATATCCACTTGTTTTCTTTCAAGATGATTGAGGGAATGAGTCCACTATCTGGTTGATAGATGAATAATCAACTTATTTTGAGAGATAATAAATTAGATTGAAGAATCTAATCATTTTATATATATTTTTTGCATCATTAATGACTCGTGATAGTATAACCAGTCATGCCAAAAATAATTTTATATCATGGCGCATAAACCTATGTTATGGCTAGTGATTATAATATAGGTATAATGCATGTCGAGGAAGATACAAAAGAATATAATGCATTCTTTGTATTAAACTTCGTTCCTCATGGCAATTTTATATTTTCGTTTTAGGAGCGTTCAACTAGATTTTGAAATGTGTTAGTATAGATTTTTACATCTATGAAGCTAATGTGTAATTTATTTGACATACTTGTATTTTGAATACATCACATTTTCATTTGCTCCGTTCTTATCTTACCACTGCACGTGGTTTATTATTTTTCATATTACTTTATCCATATCACTAACCA
Organism: Artemisia tridentata subsp. tridentata; assembly: GCA_021014915.2. NCBI lineage: Eukaryota > Viridiplantae > Streptophyta > Magnoliopsida > Asterales > Asteraceae > Artemisia > Artemisia tridentata. The sequence goes on from CP139506.1 coordinate 158,743,615, forward strand.
TGATATATGATCTTTAGACATTTATATAGTCGCATTCACTTGAGGGAATGGAGATCTTATGTCATTCATTTTATCACATTCACTTGAGGGAATGGAAATGTCTATGTTGATCATTATGTTATCACATTCTTATGAGGGAATGGTGATCTTTATGTTGTTCATCTCATCACATTCATTTGATGGAATGGAGATCTGTACGTTGATCATTATATTATCACATTCATATTAAAGAATGGACTAATAGTTGAACGAGATTTATATTTCTCATTAGGAACTCATTGTTTCGGTCAACAACATGAACATATATTAGTTCATGAAACTTTGTAAATTGACATTCTTGATAATGATGCTATTGAAGCATATTTGAGGAGATCATAATAAAACTTGAGGTTTTATCTTTTTTTTCTAAGATAACACGAGGTTATGTAATTGATTTATTAATTTCACCAAATTAGAACTTGAGGTTCTAATTAATATTTTTCAAACATAACATGAGGTTATGCTCTCGATCCTTTTGAAAGAATCATATTACAACTTGAGGTTCTAATTATTTTTCTTTAACATAACATGAGGTTATGTTACTATGATTTTCTTCGTGTAATTAAAATAGAACATGAAGTTCTAATTTTTATTTTCAGCATAACATGAGGTTATGTGATTGTGATTTACTTGAGGGAATCATCAAAGCATATAAGGCTATTAAACAAAATAATCATAACCTGAGGTTATGCTATTTTTATTCTTTTAATAATCAAAATAGAACACAATGTTCTAAAAATTAATTTTAATCATAACATGAGGTTGTAATACTTTTTGATTCTCTTGATGAGATCATAGTAGAACTTGAGGTTCTATTTTTCCTGTTTTCTATAACATAACATGAGGTTATGTTATTGTTTCAAATGATTGGACTATATTAGAACTTGAGGTTCTAATTTATTTTTCTCTAACATAACACGAGGTTATGTGAGTTTGATTATTTTTATTTAGTCACAATAGAACGTTTATTGTTCGTGTAAACGACAAGAGAATTTAGAAGAACAAAAAAAAGATGATACTAATTATGTAACCACAAAAAAATAGTAAAGCTGTTTAAATGCTAGTGTAGTTTTTAGGCCACAAATTTTAGTCATGCATATCAAAGTGATGATAATTCGTATTACATTATTCGATCAATACTCGTGTTCATAGAGCATCGAGTGAGATACGAGAACAAACATTGGTGTTGATGAAGAAAAACGGGTAAAGCCTTGATCTTATTCTGATGTGGATGGATATTTTGTGTGGTACGTGAAAAAAAAAAAAAACACTAATCCTCTACATATGCTCATACTTTAGGTAAAGTTTAAATGAAATTAAGATTATAAAATCTTAATATAGCTTATGTAAATAAACAAGATCTATTTTTTTTTTTATTAAAACTTGATTAATTTATGTAAATAAATCATTATATAGTAAAGCTAACAACAACGTATCAAAAGGAATACATACTTTATAACCAAACCAAAAGGTAGAACATTAACTGTCGATGAACTATTTAAACTATAGATTGGTAGAAAATCAATAATGTTCGATGAAGTATTGAAGTTGTTCTTTCAGTTTGATATCTTTTGAAATTGAAAATTATTATAAGAGCGTGCTGATAATGTATTATAAATGTATAGAACAATAAAAAAGAACACAAGAATAAAAGAGGGGGAAGAGAGAATTCTTATTCAGTGGTCAATCCAAGAAGTTACAACTAGGCAGTATATATAGGGTAGATGATACATGTGAAACCCTAATAGCCCACTAGAGATAAATGTGAATATACATAAGCCCATGAATATTTACAACCTATTCAGTTTTTTTCCTTAAAAAAACACCCTTGTTACAAATAAGAAGTATTCACAAACAGAGACAAAGCAATCTCATGCAACTAATTTCACAAAATAATTGTTACCGAACAAAAATATAAACTTTAATTAGAAAACAATGATATATTAGGTGGACAAAACACCAAAGCAAATAAATGATGAATATGTAGGCCGGTCAGCTAAATTTTAGAATTGATTCGAGAAAACGACGCGGGGTAAAGGAGAGCTATGTGTTGATATAAATAATGCCTAAACACATTATTAATATTTTTCGATATCTCAACGTTTTGATAATCACAAAATGTAAAATTATTAAATGAAAGATTATGACGTAAACAAGTATTTAGCTGTAAATATCTATTTTAACAACTCAATCACTTAAGGTATGAATAAACAAATGCTTAATGCATTATTGGATCAAAGGAACATTTTCTTAATCACTTGATTTTTTATAAAATGACACAAACATTTTATATCTTTAAGAAAATCATTTTTGGTATTAAATAAAAATGTTTAATCCATTATAAATTTATGAATTCAAATTTTCAACCAAAAATGGCAAAAATGTTCCAGAAAAACCTTCCCCACAAAAAGACAAAGCTGGGCAACGGTTATGGGGGGCGGCCCCCTTAATTATCAAGGCGGCCCCCTTAATTATTAAGGGGGACCGGCCCCCTATTTAAGGGGACCGCCCCGCTCCTCCAGCTGTCAATTTTTGCCTATAAATACTGGACTAATCCTGGACTTTTTCCTCACATTTTGCACCCCAAACCTTCTGTTCTAAATCTTCTCTTATATCTTTCTAAATCCTTTGATCATATATTCTTAAGCATTGGTTTCTAAGTGATCCAAGCTTCCACCATCTAAGTGCAAAGGAAGAATACTTCTATCAAGCAAGACTAGAAGTATTACAACTTAGTATCATCTTGTTACCTAAGTTGTTAGTTTAGTAAACCTTGTAAATCATTCATTCAATTGTGTATAAGGTGTGTATATTAGGTTGAACATAAGTGATTAGATTAGTATAGTGTATAAGTAGTAAAGAAGGTGTATAAGTAGTTGTGTTGTAAAGAAGAAGTGTAGAAGTATTGTAAATTGGCGAAGTAGTTGCGGTGTGAAGAAGTTGTGAAGCCGTCGTAAAGAAGTCGTGAAATAGTGAAGAAGTACAAGTCGCGAAGGAGTAAAGAAATACAAGTAGTGAAGTTGTGAAGAAGTTAAGGTGTGTAAGTAGTGAAGGTGTGAAGAAGTAGAAGAGTGTATAAGTAGTGCTAGATCGTGAAATAGTTGTAAAGCCGTTGTGAAGAAGGTGTGAAGCCGTAGTGAAGAAGTTGTGAAGAAGTCGTGAAGAAGTTGTGATTGAAGTCGTGAGATTGGTTCTAGCTACGATTAGAACTCAACATTTAGCTTTGTGTCTTAAAATTGGTGTAAGCGAAAGTTGTGTAAGGTTTTCTCCGCCATAAGGGAGCTTGTTGAAGTAGTGAAGAAAATTCTCGAGCTAGGTGCTCGGGGAGTGGAGTAGGGCAAGGAAGGTGTCCTTGTAGCCGAACCACTATAAATCCCTCGTGTCTCGGTTTGATCTTTCCATCTCTTACTTACTTCTTTATTTATATCGTCATTACTTTCATACATATAGGCATATATAATTGTTAGTATTATTTAGAACTTGATTTCACATAAAGATCAATTTAAAACTCCATTCATAAAAACAAACCTTTCATAACAAATCTAAAAAGGATACACATATAATTAATAATATTGTTCAAGCAATATTTTTCACATAAACTATAATCTAAGTTTTTTAAAAGGAAACAAGGTTTTTGTAATAAATTAAATAGACGTAAAACTATTCAACCCCCCTTCTAGTTTTCACACTATGGATTTAATTCATAAACAATGATTTTCTGTTTAGCCACTGAAATTATCATTATGCAGTTTACCGCCTTATTGTTATGAAGAATTTGAAATTACGATCTAACCCCGCCTTCTAATTTTCCACAATTGGTATCAGAAGCCACGTCAAACAAGATTTTTAAAATATATTGTATTTTAAAACTTGAATCGATCTATGGAATCAGAAAAATATTTAGAAGGGCAATCTATGCATAAACCACCACTATTTTAAAATTATAGCTTTCTTGAATGGAAAAATAAATTTAAAAATTATGTGAAATCAATTGATCTAGATCTTTGGCATGTCATTTCAATTGGTGATTTTCAACCAACTAAAACGGATTTTGAAATTTAAAATGATTATTTCAAAACAATGAATGACAAAAATAATAAAGCTAAAATAATTATTTATAAAGCCTTGCCGAGAGTTGAATATGTAAAAGTATTCTTTTGTCAAACGGCTAATGATATTTGGAAAAGTCTCTTAAACTTTCATCAAGAAAAATGTCAAGCTAAAAATGAGGAATTTGATCTTGTACATGAATTAGTTGTCCTAGAAAATTTAATAGATAAACATTTAGATAAAATAGATACATGTGCTACTAGTTCAAATGTTTTTAATGAAGGTATTGATGACGAAGACTATATGAATCAACTCCGAAGTGAACTCAATTCAAAATCATGGAGTGGCACAGACGAAGAAGAAGATTACTATCCGGTATGTGAAGAATGCAAATTATATAAAACTCCAAATAAGGTACAATCCGAAACCGAACATTTTTGCTATGATCAATTCATTTTAGAATTTTCAAAATTAGAAAATGAGTTTAAACATTTTTGCAACATAGATCTAAAAACCATTTCTAAACATGAATCATCAAAAATTTTGAAAGTAATTTTGAAAAAGAAATAATTTTAGAAGATAAAATGTCTAGACTTGAAAGTAATATTGAAATTGATCTAGAATGCAAAACATGTCAAGAATATAAGCATGAAATTAAAAGATTAAATGAAAGAGCAAAAATATTAGCTAAATTTGAAGAAAGTTCTAAATCTCTTAAATACCTACTAAGTTGTCGAAAGCCATTTGAAGATAAAACCGGTTTAGGATTAGTTCGATAACTCATCAACAAGTAAATCAAAACAATTAAATTTGTAAAACCTAGTAAATTTTTGAAATAAGGTTATTTACATGATTAAATAATATAAGTCAAGAAATCATGTTTTACATTAAAACCAACTGTTAAGGAATTCTTGTACTTCTTGGCGACATCCTCACCATGTGCATACAAATGCAATGGGTGTCCTCAACTAACCATCTCGGACCCATAAGAATCCGGGTACCAAGCTGTTTTACTTGATTAGGTGATAAACGCACAAAGGAAAGAAACTCAATCTTACGTCAACCTACTCACACTCGAAACAAATAGCTAATGACGTAGTGGAATATTAATGGTGCGGCTATTGAAGAATTAATGTAGTTATCTCTACTACTTAATCGGAGATTTTAAAAAATCTACAAATCAAAATCAAAAAGTACTTGTTGAAAAAGCATGATGTGGTTGCAATGAAGATGTGTAAGTCTCAACAAAAGACGTTATATGCATCAAGGCTAAGACATCAAATGAGTTAAGTACAAGACATGTTCGGGTCAAGCCGCTTTGGTCTATTAAGGCGTTAGAAGCCTGCTATGATATACTTTCATACCTTGGTTATCTTGAAGACTCATCTATCATTCACAACTTCATTTTACATCCTGGATATTACGAAGAAAAGCTGGACATAAGGTATGTTCTCTTTTTAAATTTCATGAGTAGTTACTTCATACATATAGTCTTATAAGTCATTGCCATAGGATATGCTTAGTTTGATAGGTTGCATTGCTTTTACACTTTTAGTTATATCCGTTTTACGATTTAATAAACTAGAAACCCTTTAGTTAGCCCCCTAAGTATTAAATGAAGTATTCACTGTCAAACTTATTTAGCCTTCTCAAATTGAATATGGAAATCTTCCAAGTCCACAAGTAGAGAACTTATTTAGGTAAAGCGAGTAAAGTGAATTAATTAGATGTATCACAATATAACCCATGGACGAAGCAAACCTTTATAGTCTATGGCATTAAGTTAGATAATGTGCGTAATCAAAGGAGCCATATTAGCATATATCCTATTCTCGCATCAATCATGTAGAATTTAGTCATCACTTTCTTGTGATCACAGGACATGTAGAAAGGGGTAGCATGTGATAATAGCCTTAACCAATTCCCTTGAGCATGAGATCTTTTACAACCATTTATTTTTGATAAATGATATTTGTTTTTAAATATGCAAAAAAAAACTTCACATTTTGAAAAAATGATTTTTCAAAAAGATTATATCACCTTTCTATCTAACATGTTTTACCATCCCTCCTTTCTTCCCAACTTTTGTCCATAATTATGTTTTTATCAAAGCCAAAGATTGAAAATTTTATTTTCTTTCGTCATAAAAACATTTTGAAATAAAACCAAATCTATTTCATTAAAATATTTTTCACATTCACATAAAAACCTACTCTCAAACATTGTTGAATAATGCTAAAAATGCTTATTTAAATCATGCATGATAATCTTATATCTGTCATCTATATTTGTGTATATGACATTTATAAGTGAACTAAATCGAATCTGAAAAACCATGATTTACCCATTAAGATCTCGTCTGGTACAAGTCTAGAAGTCCATGCTATCACAACTCCCCAATCCTTTGCACATAGACACACATTAGGATTAATTAACTAGCTTATTAATCTTCCTAAAAATGATATTATGAATTACTTGGTGTTATGTATTGTTTTCTTGTCCTATATATAATATATATACATTATATGATTAATGAGTAGTTGCATGCTAGAATAAAAATAGCTTAATGTCTTAATAAAGTATGCTTTGCATAATAAGTTTATTAAATTGCTAATTGCCTCAAAAGTTGATTACATGAACAAAACCCAAAACACAACCTTTTCTAAAATTTCTGCCAAAAACCCATTTCTGGTAATCTGGGAAACAACAGATGGGCGGCTCCCTTAATTTGGAAGGCAGCCCCCTTAATTATTAAGGGGACCGGCCCTATTTAAGGGGACCGGCCATCTGCTTGTCGGGGTCACTGTTTTCTTTTTCACTTTTTAGCCCATTTCATCCTACACTTCTCAAAATTCACAAACATATTTTGTCCTAAACCACCCACAAAATTTACCTTCCTTAACCACATCATTCCTACACTATAAATACCTTTCTCCATCATTAATGCTCATCCATCCAAACATGTCATCTCCTAACAACCCAAGATCCAAGCCTTCAAAAGTTGCTAAAATCTCCGTAAGGCCCGTTTGGAGAAGAAAGCTTGACAATTGTCATAACTCCAACTCAACAAATGATGTTGTTCCAAATCAATCAACACCTAAGCCTCATGCTCATCCTAATGAACCCTTTCACAAACATAACCAATCATCCATCCTTGCTCCCAAAAACACACCTTCATCTCACCCATATGATTCATATGAAGAGCATGATCAATTCCAAAACAATAATCCCAATCTCACACACAACACCTCACATCTTATTCAACCTACCAATGTATCATCCAAAACACTCACCACTCTTGGAATATCCTCTTCTTCCATATCTCCATCCTCATCCACTTATGATTACCCAAGCTCACGAATATCTCCACCACCAAGAGTATCACCACCACCCCCTACCAACTCACATGTTACTCCTATGTTGCATGTCCAAACATCCATCCCAAATAACAACCACACTCCACCATCATCACCTTCCTCCGAACACTTGAAGTTCATTGAAGAACTCAAGGAAGCCCATGAGCTTAGTGCTCTTTTTGCTCTACACCTTGCTCAACGCATCTTAGATCAACCTCCATCTAGCTCTCCCTCATCACCCCACAACTTGAATCAAGTTGAGAAACATGTCAACAATTGTCCTTGTTGCATCTTTCTCCAAAAACAAACCATTGCATTCAATGAGCACTTCACTTGGATTGAGTATCTTCTCACTTGATATCATCCAACACCCTCACTTGAACAACATCAAAACCCTCATCCAACATGCTCCGCTCCAAACTCTCCACCTCCAAGACAAGTGTCAAACTCTCCACCTTCAATCTCTCCACCACCACACTCTTCGACATCTATGCACCCAAAAATACACCTCCATTAATCCAACATTTTTCCCTCACTCAACCACCTTCATTCCAAACACTCCACCATCAACCATTCAAACACTCTACCATCAACAAAATAGTTCAAGTTTTTATGTTGCAAGCAAGTCCGATGGCTCTCTTTGGCAAATTAGAATTTTCTACTTATTGTATGCTCTAAGCATAATAAATGTTGTATCAATGATTATGTTTTTCACATAATCACTTTGAATTAATGTATGTTTTGTTTCATGTCCTTAATATATGATTGTTATGCTTGTTGCTCTTATATTTGATATTATGATACATATATGCTTGTGCTTCTAATATTTTTCTTGCAAGTATTCCATATCTCGATTCCTTGATGCCCTCAAACGAGGGGGAGCACACATCAAGGGGGAGTTCTCGTCCCGACAAATTTAGTATCTAAAACTTGTCGGCATAACCTTTTTGATTCTACAAAAAGGGGGAGAAGTAGATATAAACTCACTAAATACTTGTCTAAAAATTAATTTTTCTAATTTAATGAGTTTAGATTTTGTAATCATCAAAAAGGGGGAGATTGTTGATATAAATAATGCCTAAACACGTTATTAATATTTTTCGATATCTCTACGTTTTGATAATCACAAAATATAAAATCATTAAACGAAAGATTATGACGTAAACAAGTATTTAGTTGTAAATATCTATTTTAACAACTCAATCACTTAAGGTATGAATAAACAAATGCTTAATGCATTATATGATCAAAGGAACATTTTCTTAATCACTTGATTTTTTATAAAATGACACAAACATTTATATCTTTTAGAAAATCATTTTTGGTATTAAATAAAAATGTTTAATCCATTATAAATTTATGAATTCAAATTTTCAACCAAAAATGGCAAAAATGTTCCAGAAAAACCTTCCCCACAAAAAGACAAAGCTGGGCAACGGTTATGGGGGGCGGCCCCCTATTTAAGGGGACCGCCCCGCTCCTCCAGCTGTCAATTTTTGCCTATAAATACTGGACTAATCCTGGACTTTTTCCTCACCTTTTGCACCCCAAACCTTCTGTTCTAAATCTCCTCTTATATCTTTCTAAATCCTTTCTAAATCCTTTGATCATATATTCTTAAGCATTGGTTTCTAAGTGATCCAAGCTTCCACCATCCAAGTGCAAAAGAAGAATACTTCTATCAAACAAGACTAGAAGTATTAAAACTTAGTATCATCTTGTTACCTAAGTTGTTAGTTTAGTAAACCTTGTAAATCATTCATTCAATCGTGTATAAGGTGTGTATATTAGGTTGAACATAGGTGATTAGATTAGTGTAGTGTGTAAGTAGTAAAGAAGGTGTATAAGTAGTTGTGTTGTAAAGAAGAAGTGTAGAAGTATTGTAAAGTGGCGAAGTAGTTGCGGTGTGAAGAAGTTGTGAAGCCATCGTAAAGAAGTCGTGAAATAGTGAAGAAGTACAAGTCGCGAAGGAGTAAAGAAATACAAGTAGTGAAGTTGTGAAGAAGTTAAGGTGTGTAAGTAGTGAAGGTGTGAAGAAGTAGAAGAGTGTATAAGTAGTGCTAGATCGTGAAATAGTTGTGAAGCCGTTGTGAAGAAGGTGTGAAGCCGTAGTGAAGAAGTTGTGAAGAAGTCGTGAAGAAGTCGTGAAGAAGTTGTGATTGAAGTCGTGAGATTGGTTCTAGCTACGATTAGAACTCGACATTTAGCTTTGTGTCGTAAAATTGGTGTAAGCGAAAGTTGTGTAAGGTTTTCTCCGCCATAAGGGAGCTTGTTGAAGTAGTGAAGAAAACTCTCGAGCTAGGTGCTCGGGGAGTGGAGTAGGGCAAGGAAGGTGTCCTTGTAGCCGAACCACTATAAATCCCTCGTGTCTCGGTTTGATCTTTCCATCTCTTATTTACTTCTTTATTTATATCGTCATTACTTTCATACATATAGGCATATATAATTGTTAGTATTATTTAGAACTTGATTTCACATAAATATCAATTTAAAACTCCATTCATAAAAAGAAACCTTTCATAACAAATCTAAAAATGATACAAATATAATTAATAATATTGTTCAAGCAATATTTTTCACATAAACTATAATCTAAGTTTTTTAAAAGGAAACAAGATTTTTGTAATAAATTAAATAGACGCAAAACTATTCAACCCCCCTTCTAGTTTTCCACACTATGGATTTCAATTCATAAACAATTGATTTCTCTATTTAGGCCACTGAAGATTATTCATTATGCAGTGTTACCGGCCTTTAATTGTTATGAAGAATTTGAAATTACGATCTAACGTAGCATAGAAGCTTTTTAACTTTTCATGTTTATATAGAACTAGCTTATAGACCCGTGGAATCCACGGGATTTTAGAGGGTTTTTGCATAAAAAAGTTAAGTATGTGAATAAAGTTAAAAAAGAACAACGATCGTAAATGCTATCAAATTTTCTTGTAACAGAATAATAATAAGTTATAAGTGAATGATAGTATAAAATACAATGCTTGTAAATATTTGTGTATTAATGATACGATAAACACCTCGCATGTACACGTACAAATAATAGTAGTTGATATATACAAACATAAGACTAAAAATGTCAAATATGGCTCTGTGATCAAACACTGCAAGAGCCTAATATCAGCTCCCTCAATACGCAATTTGTGTTCACGCGCTATATTCTCTAAAATAAACTAACCAAGAATACACAACCCTCTTTTAAAAGGTTTTAAAATGACACAAAATCCCTCTCAAACTGTTGTACATGGTACTTTAGGTAGCGACCGATCGAAGTGATGCACATAAGCCTGCCAGGGTGTGCTTTGCAAAGTCTTTCGATATCATGGTTTGCCTTGCCTATCAACTATATGGTACCCATGGGGATAATGCTACGAGACTTCTTCCAGCTTTTTATAATCAAAATCCTAGTGTTCATATTTATATGAATGAGTTAGATCTCAACAGAAAATAAATGTATGGTTATAGCGGAATCACTCCTAGATTTGTCAACAATATCGCAACTTAGATAAACCATTTCATCTCCAGAAAATGTCATCAACAAAAGATAGTTTATTGCATCCACCACCTTCGGAAACTTTCAAATGTTTAATAAACTCATAAACTTTGGAGAATACATCTTAATTTATACTCGTACCAGTGAATACAGAAGTGCTGAATATAATGTGAGTGCTTGAATATAATCTTCCAGCAACTGAAAGTTTTGTCCATTTCCTATAAAAGTAAAATGGGTAGATGACCATGTTAATGTCACTAGAATAGTGCGTGAATATGTAAATACTTGAAGCCTGAGATTATTCAAACTACAAAGATTATATAATTTTCACAAATAAGCAAATGAGAAATTTGAATCCAAGATAAAAAAATAATAATAATAATAATAAAATAAATAAAAATAAATAAAAAAAACCTGAAGTGTTTAATGGGAATTTGGATACAAATGAATAATAACTATTACCTTGATCCAAAATCAACCATGAACTATTGCTTTGTTGGATTTTTAATTTCTTCTGCTTCTGTTACATAATTTGCAACCTGAACAAAATAAGCCCAAGATAGTCATACTTAGGATGTTGCCAACAATAATAATATAACCGATAGCATATAGTGATATTCTTACCAGGGAGTTTGAGGTAACAGTTGATCCCCAATACTAAGAGCAACCATATTAGAGCATTGTGACAAGTTATCCTTGTTTACGTAACCACCTGTAGTAGTTTTCATACATAAGAACCATAACATTTTATACTATTAGAGTTAAATTTTGATATTACCTATATCATATTCTTCTCCTGATTGGCCTTCGATTTCTGAAATTGCTCCACATCCTGTTTACATAACCACCTGTATTAGTTTTCATACATAAGAACCATAACATTTTATACTATTAGAGTTAAATTTTGATATTATTTGCATCATATTCTTCTCCTGATTGGCCTTCAATTTCTGAAATTGCTCCACATCCTGTTTCACCATATGCTATGGCTGAACATGTAATGAAAAAATTAGACGTTCTTAATAGAGTTTGAAATACATAAAATGCAAAAAGTAAAACTTGTTAAGATATATACATTAGGATTAAACTGTTTGTCCTCAGATATATCCGTCACATCTGCATCCTTCAATCCAGACTTGATCTGGAGCAATTTTCTCATCTTCCAACTTAAACTACACAATAGATAAAAATTATTTCAAACCCATTTAAAGTAGCATAACTTAATCTACCATTATAACATCTTTGATTCAAATGTGTGTACACTTTTAAAATTATTTAAAAGTTATAAAAGATATAACACAAACCGTAACCAACATACATGCATCCAATTACTCTAAAGCTATATAAAGTGAGTCTATCATCTCCTAACAGCAATCTTAACCAAGCCTTCTAACATGAGGCATCCCACCAAATAAACCAAATACACATGAATAAGGACTAAAGAGGAGTTTAGCTAAGCTTAACAGAAAATCTTATAGGCTTAGCAAATAGCCTACTCCAACTTGTTTTACGCTAAAGCTCATTATTTAACTTAAACAGCAAAACACACCCTAAGTCCCAAATATACATCATATCAGATAGCACTTAAATGCTTAAACCAGTTATGTCTAACTGTATCATACTAACTATATTTCACGAACAAAGTAAAATAAATGATCATGGTAAAGTGTACAGATTCCTTTTTACCCTATATCTAAACTCATAAACTCATTCCGGTTCTATTCCACCCTATATCTAAATTCATACCAATAGTGATTCAAGACTCCAAACCAAACGCGCCCTAAATTACATACTCTTTTAGCAATAGCCATTTCCTGCAAATAACAAATATATGTGAAGGATTCAGTAACCATAATCAATTTTCGGATTATGGAAAGTTGTGTTAACTACTTAATAAAAGACACATTTTGGGCAACTTTTAAGTGCTCAAGTGTTCAACCCATACTTTCTTTAATAAAGTCTTTGATTTAAAGCATTTGACGCACCAGAAATGAAATTTGAACCGAACTATCCCATTGATGAATAAAAGGATCAATGTTACATCTTGAGTACTAATGACTAAATATTTGTTGTAAAACGTTAGCTTTGGAAGTAATTAGCAATGGCAATAGGTCATTAGGTGGTAAGGGGTGTTTGGAATACCTTACCTGTAATTCTTGAGAATCTGCCGCCAATGGGTTGTCTAAGGATCCACCAAACAAAGACTCCACCTCATCTGAATGAGATAAAACCTCTTCCTGGTAAACACCTTCACGGGATCTTTCATGAGAATTGGATGTGGAAACTTGGACATGTTCTAGCTCATGAGATGCATCTGTATCTATTAGAGATTCTTCGTAATCTGGTACAACTGGAACTTGATTATGAGCATCCATAGTTTCAGGACCAGAATCTGCAACGTAACTTGTTGGATGATGTTGGTCTTTAGTGTGTTGAACCCTTTCATTATGCGAATGATCTTCCTTCATAGGTATTTCCATTTGTAAATCATTCAAGGAGGGGTAAACCACAAAGGTGAAAGCCATATGGTATTATAAGAAAAAAATGTCAAATGGGTTAGTTAGCCGTAGTATAAAGTATTACAAATCAACCCGTTCCTTTTTTACCCATTGGCAAACCTGGTTGACCCTCCTAATTTGCCACCAATAATATAACTGAATAACTCATTACCTTGATCGATAAATGTGACAAATGTCCAAGATCAGCATACATAGCCTTGAGCCTGGAAACCAAAGCCAATTAAAAAAGGTCAACGACAGTCAAATTTATAAGTCAACAATAGTCAACTGAAAATCAATCTACTAAGAGAATAGTCTGATGTATGTACCTTTTATACACAACAAAATCCCACCCAATGACATCCATCCTTTTTTAATTAGAAATCAGGTCAGCAAACCCGACTCGACCTATTTTCCATCCATACCCAAAATTACCTGTTTAAACCAGTTACCTAATCCTCCCGACACACAAATTTTGTTGCCTTCAATGCATACAGTGAAATTGGGTTCACTTTACTATATAATACCTCAAGTTGATCGAGCATGTCAAGGGTGGCTTCCATATCACCTCTATTTTTAATTAGAAATCATGTCAGCAAACCTGACTCAACCTTTTTTCCATCCATACCCAAAATTACCCGTTAAACCAATTACCTAATCCGCCTGGCACACCCATTTTGCTGCCTTCAATGTATACAGTGAAATTGGGACTTGTGAGAGATACCAGGGAAACTCATCTAAAGATAGGCCAAACTCATGTCATAATCAACATCTTTTCTAGCTAAACTTTGCACTTTGAGATGATGAACCACTCTGCCTACTTCATGAAATAAGTCCATTACTCTCCGCCTATCTAAACCCAAATATACCATGGGCGCTGCAGCAATGCAAAGAACTTACCAACCGTCCTCCAGCGATAACAACACTGATAGCAACAATTGCCTTTACAATGGCCAATCCAAGAAACAATCACGAAGAAGCCAATCTGGAAAAAAATTAAAAAAATGGCTCATTTTTAAAGAGGATTGCAACTTTCTGACCAAGTTACTATCATCAGATGATGGAACATAAGAAGTTACAACTAAAATATTATCTGACCAGCTTGCTTTAAATTTATGGGAATAACTATTGTTCAGAAAGAAAACCAAAAGATCATTGGCAAAATATTCTATTTTTTTGGAGAAATGGATCATTAGTAGGATGCATACAACTGATAAAGAATAAAATACCATAGGAAGATAAAATAAGCGTATATTTCTTTTATCAGATGAATAGTGGGCATACTTACCCCTCCTTTGGATGAATAAGGCAATACCTATCAAAGCACAGGTTACCAACCATTAAAACAATATCGTTAACTTTATTCACTTACCTTATAAAGAGACACAGTTGCTTTCTATAGCTCATATCCATCGATATCCACACCGGTACCCTGACATTCTGGACAAAATGCATAATATAATTGCTTCTCACCTTCTCCTCGCCTTTTTTTATGTCTTGCTCCTTTTTTCCGCCTATTCCTCTTTTTTACTTTGGAGTAAATTACATAAATGGTCACTATGGTTTTTCGATTTTTTCACATTTAGTCACTGAACTTTTTTTTTTACATGTTCAGTCGTTAAGGTTTCAAATCGTTACAGATTCAGTCAACTTCAGTGACCATTTATGTAATTTTAGCAAAAGCACAGTGACCATTTATGTAACGCAATTGGACTAGATCTGTAACGATTTGAAACCTTAATGACTGAACTTTGCAAAAAAAAGTTCAGTGACTAAATGTGAAAAAATTGACAAACCATAGTGACCATTTATATAATTTCCTCTTTACTTTGTGAGCGACTAACTATTTTGTATGAAACACGTGGATTGCCTACATGATTATATATTTATATTAAATGACAAACAAACTTTGAAAATAATACATTACGGGTCCAATATAAGATGTTCTATAGGTATTAAGAAACATGTTCTATAAAGCAATTATGGGTTGACTCGATAACCAAATACATCAAAAAACCAAACACCCCTTTAGACACCGCTGACCAAGCATACTTTTAAACACTCATTTTCTGAGATTCAGTTGATTGGAGCCCGAGCAAGCTGGAAGCAACAGTACTACTGATACGTTAACCCGAACCAACAAATGCTATTGATACGTCAACCCTAGCCATTATCTACTCCGTGCAAACAACCCTTTTAGCACACTCAGAAAAAGATTACATAGACCATATTACGAATTTTATATGTTTTGAACCATTAGAAAGATACCCGTTTTCACACATACCTTTTGTGGATCGCTCGTATGGGATAATTTCAAGTTAAAATTAAGTTGATTGGAGCCCGAGCAACCTGTTCCACATAACATGTTATGATTGGAGCCAGAGTACATATCACAACTTCCTTTTCTAGTGTCGTAAATTAACCTTAATGGCTCAATGTAGCTGCAAACACATGAAACAATAAATGTCAATTATCAAATCTGGAATACAAAAAAACGCAACATAAAAAGAAACGGACCAAAACCAATCAAAGAAATTGTGAAACCGTATGGAGAGTAAGGTATGACATTTTAACTTGTTAAGCTACGAATAAGTGCAAAATCAATACGGACTGTTCCACACAATATGAATTTATAAACTTTTGGTAACCACCATCTGATAATAGAACAATACACATAATTAAAATGACCGTGAGTTAAAATAAAGTCAAAGTCTTCTTATTACAGCAATATCGGAGCACATTTCCTTTTGTCTCAACAAACTACGCGTATCAATAGGAATGCTGTGAAGAACGTTAACATATGAGGTTAAACGCCATCTGCAACCGTGAAGTAATTTAAGAACCAAGAAAATGTCATCATTGCCATGAAGTTTGAAAATGTTGGGTTTCTGAACATTTAGGGTGTGTTTGGGATAGCTTATTAGGAGTCCTAAGGGGAGTGTTCGGGTAAGCTTATTGAAGGATCATTCGTAGATTAGAAATATTGCTACAACTTGATTATATAAAAGTGAAACTCAAAATCAAATATGGCTACCTTTAACCGAAACAACATCGGATGTTTGTCTTTAAACTTGGGTACCGCCTTCAAAGTAATCTCCAAGCAACCCGTCCATTCTTCTAGTAAACGCAAGAGCTGCAAGATCTTCTACTAATCAATTCCTTTTGCTGCATAAACAAAATCAACCCACATTAGTCCAAACTCAAAACCATACACCATATGCTTAGACCTGTTGAAAATCAACTTACAATTTCCCAGAACCCACAATTATAAAGACAAATTCTTAATTCTAAAATGATTTCAAACAATCATTTTACCCCAATTTATAAAAAGTAATTCGCAGAACACACAATTATAAGAACTAATTCATATAATTAATTTGACTTAATTGGTTTAATTTGAATTATAAAAAGAAACTTACAATCGAAACCATAGGTTTTGCCTTGAATCCGAATCATTGCCAAGTTCCAAAAAAAATCATCAATCGAAGTCAACAAACGTATAGTGTGAATTAATTCATTGAATGCATTAATTCATTACTAAAAATTATTGAATGTGATAGACAGAAAATGAAGGTAAAGGAGGATTGCTATGAGGTGTTGTACGCTTTAACTCACCAACCGATCAGAAACAAAACACGTCATCGCATTAATGATTTATTGTGCTTCATAGACTTGTAAATTATTCACGTTTATTAGATAAAAAAATAGAAGTGGTAAGTGAATATGCATCTGTCTAACATGTAACGTTACATTCGAAACCACTCAAAATCATCCAAAATTATGCCACTTTCATTATTTATTTATTTATTTTATTTTTTTATTTTTATTTATTTTTTTAAATTGAGAAGTGAGTGAAAGTGCTTTTTAATTATTAATTCGCTGAAAGTATTGTTCAATCTAGAACTACCTAATTCAAGAATAGAAACATGCAATAACAATGTGAGGTAGAAAAAACATATATTCGGATGAAGCCACGTTCAAGGACATCGTGATACAATTAAGGGAACACAATAATATTGTGAAAGTACACAATTAAAGTGAGGTAGTTCGATGATTTTTTTTAAACGACGTAGTTTTAAAAGTTTTGCGTGTAAGCTTAGATGTGAGACAACCTCATATTTATTTCCTAATATAGATATTACATTGGCTGCTTGATTAGAAATTTCCCTAAATTAGTGATCAATTCTATTGAATGTGTATTAAAAAAAGAATGGAGTAAGAAACTTTCTAACTATACAAACCTTTCCAAAAGTTAGTTGTCAATTCTATTAAACGTGTATTTAACAATTAACAAACTTTCCAACTATACAAACATTGCCGAAAATATTTATCAAACAAATCAATGGTACGTTATACTGTATTTAATGTGTTCCGATAATGCCTTTGACTCGGCAGTTTAAAATATTCCAAATTTATAACTTAAGAATATTTATGCTAAGTATCATTAGCAAAATTGTGCATTCATTCTTATTTTTCTGTGTTTGTGTGTTACTTTTAATTAATAAAAGAATGTTTTAATTAATCAACATAATCAACACAATACATTTCATCAATGCAAAGGTTGAAGGTTAAATGTATTTAAAACAAAAAATAGTAATTATTTACTATCTTTGACCAATTAGTAGAATAGTTACTATGAATCGACTTTTAGAAAATACATTAATTGTGTATCGTTTAGAATGCTTATAAATTGACAAACTTCAGCAACTTTGTAATCATCCATAAGTCTCTCATCAGTCTTAATTCTTTGTTAGCTTAATCATGAAAATCACCGTGCTAAGTGTCTGTTTTCTTTTTGTACTTGTACAAAATATTTAATATTCGATCGAAGCCTCGAGAGTGAGAATCGTACCACAGGGATTTGTGCCTAGGCCTGGCATGGGCCACAAGGTCCCGAATACACTTGGTTGGCTCGATCGCAAGGAATCAGGCCCGAGTCCAGGTGAAGGCCACGGTGTCCCACCCAGTGCCCCAAATCCACCCGGTTGGCTCGCAGAAAAGGAATCTGGGCCGAGCCCTCCAGGAAAAGGTCACGGTGTCACACCTAGTGTTCCAAATACACCCGGTTGGCTTGCACAAAAGGAATCTGGGCCAAGCCCTCCAGGAGAGGGTCACGGTGTCCCACCTAGTGTCCCAAATCCACCCGGTTGGCTCGCACCAAAGGAATCAGGACCAAGTCCCCCAGGCGAGGGCCACAAAGTGCCAGGCCCACCAGGTTAGCTCGTTGACATGCCACGAAAGAGATCTGTGCCTATCCCTGGTGTGGGTCACAAGGTCACAAATACACTTGGTTGGCTCGACCGTAAGGAATCAGGGCCGAGCCCCCCAGGAGAGGGTCACGGTGTCCCATCTAGTGTTCCAAATCCATCCGGTTGGCTTGTACAAAAGGAATCTGGGCCGAGCCCTCCAGGAGAGGGTCATGGTGTCCCATCTAATGTCCCAAATCCACCCGGCTGGCTTGCACAAAAGGAATCAGGACCAAGTCCCCCGGGCGAGGGCCACAAGGTGCCAAACCCACCGGGTTGGGTCGTTGACATGCCACGAAAGATATCCGTGGCTAGCCCTGGCGTGGGTCACAAGGTCCCAAATACACTTGGTTGGATCGACCGCAAGGAATCTGGTCCGAGTCCAGGTGAAGGCCATGGTGTCCCACCTGGTGGAGGCCGATCATAAACAGTAGCATTTTCAAAATTCTAGTATTATTTTCTGCGTTATAATTCTGTTTGAGTGAGCTTAATGTTATTTAGATATTTTAGTTAAAGACCTATCTATGTAATGAAAAATCCGGGAATTCATGGAGTAAAATTTATTTATCTCAGCATCATCTTTTGTCAGTTTTATTTGCTTTTTTCTTTCTTTGGAAGTTTAACAAATATATATATGTTTGGTTAAGAACAAATGATCTTCTCTAAGAAGATTGTATCAAAATGTGATTACAAACAATGTATCTCTTAGCTTTTGCATTATATATATTAGACGATAAATATGACCTGAACCCACACATGGGCTTGGAGTTAGTGTATGTGTGATTACCTGATAAAGGAACATGGTGGCTTGATTAGGAAGGCAACCATGAGTTTCCAACCATCATCCCCATGATCCCCTATTTTGTGGCAAATACTATAATCATGCTTGATCACCAAGAATTAGTTTACTGGATAAAAAAGGACTGAGGCTACTCTCCTGTTTCTGCCATAGTGGGTATTCTCGATTAGTTGTCATTATCATTAGCCGACAGAATGGATAAGGTGGAAAGAGCTTGGCAATAGAAGAGTATTATAAAGAGGGATTCTTATCAGTAGTTGATTCTCACGGGATACTTTTAAGCATACAATTTTATAAAGCTTCACACGTGATCGTCTTAGTCTTTAGCATAATTGTTCAAAGTTTCTCAACAGAATTCAAAATGTTTCAAATATTTGCTTAAGACAAGATCGAGTATTTGAGAGTAAACGTATTCATACTTTAATTCTATGTCCTCTATTTATACTTTAATCGTCTATTTAAGTACTTGGACATTTTTCTACCATGGTTCAACTTTTCTTCTATGCATGAGTATGTGGTTCAACTTCATTATATGCAAGAGTATCTGTAACAATTATGATTAATATCATTAAGTAGTAAAGTTTTGGATATATAATAGTATACCATAATCAGATCGATATTTTGTTAAACACGGAACTGGATTTTACACTTCAAATTATTTCAGCTCCCCTAAGAAAATTGTTCAAGTTCCGCCACTCAGCACAGCCTAAAACTTGCCTAGTATATTTATGCGAAGTATCATTAGCAAAATTGTGCATTCATTCTTATTTTTCTGTGTTTGTGTGTTACTTTTAATTAATAAAAGAATGTTTTAATTAATCAACATAATCAACACAATACATTTCATCAATGCAAAGGTTGAAGGTTAAATGTATTTAACACAAAAAATAGTAATTATTTACTATCTTTGACCAATTAGTAGAATAGTTACTATGAATCAACTTTTAGAAAATATATTAATTGTGTATCGTTTAGAATGCTTAAAAATTGACGAACTTCAGCAACTTTGTAATCATCCATAAGTCTCTCATCAGTCTTAATTCTTTGTTAGCTTAATCATGAAAATACCCATGCTAAGTGTCTGTTTTCTTTTTGTACTTGTACAAATTTTTTATATACGATCGAAGCCTCGAGAGTAAGAATCGTACCACAGGGATCTGTGCCTAGGCCTGGCTCACCGCAAGGTATCTGGCCCGAGTCCAGGTGAAGGCCACGGTGTCCCACATAGTGTCCCAAATCCACCCGGTTGGCTTGCATAAAAGGAATTTGGGCCGAGTCCTCTAGGAGAAGGTCACGGTGTCACACCAAGTGTTCCAAATACACCCGGTTGGCTTGCACAAAAGGAATCTGGGCCAAGCCCTCCAGGAGAGGGTCACGGTGTCTCACCTAGTGTCCCAAATCCACCTGGTTGGCTCGCACAAAAGAAATCAGGACTAAGTCCCCTGGGCGAGGGCCATAAAGTACCAGGCCCACCAAGTTGGCTCGTTGACATGCCATGAATGAGATCTATGCCTAGCCCTAGCGTGGGTCACAAGGTCACAAATACACTTGGTTGGCTCGACCGCAAGGAATCTGGGCCGAGCCCCCCAGGAGAGGGTCACGGTATCTCACCTAGTGTCCCAAATCCACCCGGTTAGCTCGCATAAAAGGAATCAGGACCAAGTCCCCCGGGCGAGGGCCACAAAGTGCCAGGCCCACCAGGTTGGCTCGTTGACATGCCACGAAAGAGATCTGTGCCTATCCCTGGCGTGGGTCACAAGGTCACAAATACACTTGGTTGGCTCGACCGCAAGGAATCAGGGCCGAGCCCCCCAGGAGAGGGTCATGGTGTCCCATCTAGTGTTCCAAATCCATCCGGTTGGCTTGCACAAAAGGAATCTGGGCCGACCCCTCCAGGAGAGGGTCACGGTGTCCCATCTAATGTACCAAATCCACCCGGCTGGGTTGCACAAAAGGAATCAGGACCAAGTCCCCCGGGCGAGGGCCACAAGGTGCCAAACCCACCGGGTTGGGTCGTTGACATGCCACGAAAGATATCCGTGGCTAGCCCTGGCATGGGTCACAAGGTGTTGGAATTTAAATAGCATGACAATCATCTAAATAAATAATCACATCAAAGCACGTGTAGCGGAAGCAAGATCTATTATTTAGCACGTATAAAGAATTACCGAATAATAAATAGTTACATACCTCAAGATCCTAGCAAGAACAAGGATCGATCTTCTCTTCACTTCACTTGATTAATAAATAGGATTACCGTGAAACCCCTTACCTTTTTGTTTCACAATCCAAGATGAATTACTAAAGTAAGTAATTACCGAACTCTTGTACATACGTACTATAACCAATCAAGTATTGATGCTAGTGAATGAACACGGTTAACCAAAACAATTTTGTTAACTTGAAAACTTTATGGATCGACACCCTATGGAGGAGTTCGACCGGTTTTGAGAACAAGGAAGAGAGAAGACAATTTTAGGGTTATAGCAATGCACAAGGTAAAGAAAAACAATAACCCTTCAATTGTATTTACAGTGAATTCTTAGCTTGGTGGACAAGGTGGTCGATTAGGGTTGTAAAACCTTTGGGCCGATCGGATTTTCACCTCCTCAAGAGGTTCTAATCCTTCTTGATCCTCTAATTACACTAACGGTCCTTCCTTTATTCCCTAACTGTCGTTAATCAATTCCGTTAATTACTTAACGTCCGTTAGTTATCATTTCTTGTCCAAATAATTAATATATATAATAATTATACATATTAATTATTTACTTGATCATTCATACTTAAAGTGTGCAATCCCTCGGTCCCGTGTTCGAATCTAGACATACACGATTAATATTTTTCCATTAACTCTAACAGCTCCCACTTGGAAATCTATTAAAAGTGTAATGATACTGGTTAGCGTCTAGCAACACGCCAATGCCCCTAGTACAACTCAGGTGGTGGTCTCCTGGAAAAACCATTCGATGATAACTCATCATACTTATCCTTTTGTTTCTAATACCACATTAATAAAGATATGGATCTAAGTCATTCTTTATTAATAATTCTGTTTCTCATTGTTTATGATTAAATATGATTACCAAATCTTCTGAATCATTCAGGGGAGATCTTGGGTGTGGCCACACAAACATCTTACTAATCCCACGAAGGGCCCAGCAGTATTAAACTACAAATAAATTTGAAGGAACAAATTCTATCTTGACTACGAGCATAACTCATGCTCTTCGCAACGCTTCCGAAAACAATCCGTATAGCTACCAGTTACGTATAGCGTTAAATTGAATTACAGAAATGCACTACATGCATGACAGTTATCTGGCATCTCAAGTCTGAGGATAACTATATACACATGATTTACTTAATGACAAGATCCATAAAGTAAACTCATGAAGTCGGGATAAGTCCTATATTCAAATATTTTGAATATCATGTGAAATTGGTATGACAACGCATCAATATACTTTCAAGTATATTCTACCAATACTCAGATTTGTCTTAATTTAATGATATTCCCATATCATTAACCGACAACGGACAATTTAGAATATATAAATATATTCATGGATGTAAACATGCAAATATATGATATATTATTAAGAAAATGATAAATAAACATAACACTTTATTTTATTTCATTAAAATAATAACTGTTTTACAACATCCCATTATCCAAATACTAATCACAGATATGCATGAAACTATCAGCTAAACGAAGACCTATGCCTTCAGAAAGTTGTTTAAGCTTTCCACCGGGTAGAGCCTTCGTTAATGGATCTGCTAAGTTGTCATCTGTGTGAACTTTGAGTAATTCGATCTCGCCTATCTCCACTTGTTCTCTAACATAGTGATACCGGATCAAGAAATGTCTGGTGCCCTTCATGATTCCAGGCTCATTTGCAAATGTAATTGCGGCTGAGTTGTCACAATACATTTTTATAGGTCTTTCGATTGAGGGCATAACTCCATGCCCTGAAACGAATTTCCTAATCCGGACTACTTCCATTGCAGCTTCTGAGGCAGCAATATACTCACTTTCTGTTGCAGACATCGCTATAGTACTCTGCTTCTTGCTCTTCCAATCCACAGAACCTCCATTGACGACAAAGACATAACCCGTCTGAGACTTCGTATCATCTTTATCACACTTTCAGGATGCATCGCAGTAACCTGTAACACACAGTTCTGCTTCTGGATTTCCCCCGTACACTAAAAACATTTCTCTCGTAGATCTTAAATACTTGAGAATATGTTTCACAGCAGTCCAGTGGAGTTCACCTGGATTCTGCTGATAACGACTGGTAATGTTTTGAGCAAATGCCACATCAGGCCTTGTACATCGCACCGCATACATAATCGATCCTACAGCTGAAGCATAAGGGATTGTCTTCATGCGTTCCACCTCTTCAGGTGTTGAAGCACAAGCTTTGCTGCTCAAGCCATGTTCTACTTGCATTGGCAAAAATCCCTTTTTGGAATTTTGCATATTGAATCTCTTCAATATCTTGTCAATGTAAGCACTTTGGCTTAAACCAATTAACCGCCTTGATCTATCTCGGTAGATCTTGATTGTAACACCCCAACCCGACAAGGGTAAAGATGTCCCGCAAATGGTTTCATATCAGATATAACAAAGCATACATTCAAAAGTAATACAAAGATTCTCAAGGGTTACAAAGGAAATACTGAAATTTCAAGGTTACAAAAACGGATACAAATTCTAACAATAAAATAACTTCTAGTCATCTCTAGGCCAAAATAACTGTCAAGCCTTCTAGGTCCAAAAGTCTCTTCACTCATACCCATCTTCCATCTAAAACCTGCCGCACACGAAAAGAAAACGTGCGGCTGAGCTTACAAAGCCCAGTGAACAGATATATAATAAACGGAAACGAAAGTAAACAGAAGTAATCAGATGTAGCATAATGAATGAGACATAGATAAGGTACAAGAGTAAAGGTTTAGGATAGTTATCCACCACGAGCCCAGAAACTCAAAGTCATAATCTCAAAGTCACATCTCAAAATCATAGTCTCACAATCAGAGGGGATACCTCTCAGGCAACCAGATAATATGAGGGGTGGCCTCATGTATCAAATGGGGTGGAGTAGCTAGCTCCCAGAAATGTGAAAGGCGTGTATTGCACACAGCACCAGTCACCTCAAAGTCATACTCAAAGTCATAGTTAAATCCACTAAACAAAACATGCCTAGGATTGCAATCCATACGCCCCCACTCAAAGTCAATCTCAAAATCATAATCTCAAAGTCATCATGGCCATAACATAATATAAAAGGGGACGGCGTGAGAAATCACTCCCCCACACAGGAGTCATGCCAGTGGTGCATCACCGACACGGCCAGGTTACCTTCCTGGCTAGGAAACAGAAAGGTGGCTCGGGTATCAAACTAAGAGTCATATCTCAAGGTCATCTCAAAGTCATATATCAGAAATGCATCTCAACGTCATATCAAAAGGTTCATACACAAGGAAACATAGAAATGGCCTGAGAAATCTTAACTGAATCATAACTCATAATCATAATCAAGGTTCATCTCAAAAGTTCATTTTAAAACTTCCATCAAAGTCCATTTTAAACAATCCTTTATTTGTGCCTTTAATAAAACGATTCTTTAAAGTAATTTTCATAAAATATTCTTTCAAAAATGTTTTTCATAAAAATTAGTCTTCCAAAATAGCCTTCATAAAAGTTAGTAACATTTATATAAAATGGTTTTGCCTCATTTATAAACACCCTTTTAAAATAGTTTTTCCTCAAAACATTTTCAAGATATAATTAGAAAAGGTTTTCATAGCATAGCTTCAGATCAGAATTCATATCAAATGGAACTCAACTGGGGAGGTTCAAGCAAAGGAAAATCATAGCAATCAAATCATAAACTAATGGATTCAGAATACGAGAGAGATCATGAGAAACCTTAAAAGAAAGGTCAGAATATCTGTACCTTATACCGATGACAAAGCAAAATGAGGAAGTGACCAAACAGGAATAGGAATCACATCTTCTTCACAAAACCTAGACGAATTAGAAGTTGAGGGTTACTCAATAGTTCATTTCAAGCCAGATTTCTCCTTTTAGGTTGTCTTTCCATTTTCGGTAACATTCTACTTTTGGCAGGTTTCCATATTTAGTAGGATTCCATTTTTTTGAAGTATTGGATAGGATAACTTGTTTAAATCATTATTACTCGGAAATGAAGTATCTTTGATCACAATTACACCTTTAGTCCTTTGGGTTTCATAAATTACACTTTATACCCCTTTCATTACATAAGTTGCACTTAAACCTTCAAATATTCATAATTACACATTAAACCCTTAATTTATCCATTTTACACAATGATCACTTATTTTATCATATTATATGAATGTATCCTCA
Organism: Artemisia tridentata subsp. tridentata; assembly: GCA_021014915.2. Taxonomy (NCBI): domain Eukaryota; kingdom Viridiplantae; phylum Streptophyta; class Magnoliopsida; order Asterales; family Asteraceae; genus Artemisia; species Artemisia tridentata. Next base: position 158,769,511 of record CP139506.1, read on the forward strand.
AGTATTCATAATTTACACATTTAGTCCCCCTAGTTATCAAAGTTACATGTTTAGTCCTTAAACTTACAATTTAAACCTTTAATTATCAATAATTACATATCAAGCCATTAAATTAACAAAATGACACATAACCCCCTGAATATATTTATTTACTCAAAATAGTACTAAGTTTCCAGAAATTACAAGTTTAGTCCCTCTAATTAATTTAATTACAAATCGACTTATAAATAAAACATAAATACATTTTAATCCTTTAGAATACAAAAATGACATATAGAACCCTCATCTCATGTTTTATACAGAAAGTACACCCTCCAAATTAAGTTCTAAAAATAACCCAAGAGTTTTAAAAGTTACAAAAACTACCCTAAACATTTAAAAACAAATCGTAAATCCTTTAAAAATCATGAAATCAAACCCTATTCTTTCCAAACCATTTTCAATCATTACTACATCATTAAACACTGTTTATAATCATTATAATAAACCCTAATTCTCAGATTTCCATTCGTATGAATTTCTATATCATTTATACGTTTGTAATATAAAATTCGATTATACAATTTAATTCACAATAATTAGATCTAAGCCATGATAATTCTTTCCAGTATTTTTCCAGGTCATATGACATTATAACACACTCAAATAAATTATACATGCAGTCCAAATAAATCGTATAGTATTTTATACAAGTTTTATACGTTTTCATGGCTATAATCTCATTTAATTCATAGAGCGTGCATGGATCTGTGTATACATTTTATTTGATGTTCTTATACCATTTAAAGTCTGAGAAAAATACCCCAAATAGTTTTGAACGTGTGCAATGGCTAGGACGAATTATTGTGTACGCGTAACACCAAAATGAGCCGAAAATCACCACGACCTCACGAACCACCTTCAGACCTTGCAATCATTTTTCCCAGAGCATATTCGACATAAGGATCATGTGAAAAATAGCCAACGAATTTTATAGAGGTCGTGGGAATTAATAACGAATTACCTTGATTATAGGCTAGCGAAAGGAATTTAAATCCTCAAAATAGGATTCGACCAAAAAAAAGCTCCACCACTATTTTTCCTGGGTTGGACAGGTTATGAGGAGTATGAGAAAATTGAGAAACGAATTTTGTGATGATCGAATGAATTATAACGAATTATACCTCTTTTTGTTGTTGCGATAGGACGAAATTCACCAAAAATAAATCGTGAAATGAAAAATTCCACAACGATTTTTCTAAGACTCCTTGAATGTTGATTGAACACAGCAAATTGCTTAGAGGATTTGTAAATGTCGAATGGAGGCTATGGAGAATTGTTTGTGTGTTTATATCTTGCGGCAACTAGGGTTTTACAAGAAAAAGGATATTGATTGATTTAAAAATGGGAAGACCGAGTAAGGGGGGAGAGAATTTGACCAAAAATTCGTGATTATGGTTGGCAAATTAAAGGGAATTGATTTATTCCATATTTAACGTATTTACAACATTTTAATTAATCATAATCTTATGTATAAATACATTCGGTTCATGTAGGGGCATTTTAGTAATTTTGTCACTTGTATAAATGTTAAATGAAGTTCTTAAAATTATTTGGGATCATAACTTGTGCGTTGCCAGAAGTTTGGAATTTATATGATACTTTATAAGCCTTTATTTAAAATTTTAATTTATAGGGGCAATTTGGTAATTTTACCAGCTTTTCAGATTTTAGGTGTTACAACGCAATTTGGTAATTTTACCAGCTTTTCAGATTTTAGGTGTTACATCTTGATTCCTAGAATGCATGCTGCTTCTCCCAGATCCTTCATGGAAAAACATTTTCCAAGATAAGCTTTCACCTCATGCAAACTTGGAATGTTTTTACCCATGATCAATATGTCATCAACATATAGAACTAGGAAAATAAAATCACTCCTACTAGCTTTTTGGTATACACATGGTTCATCAAGATTTTGAGTAAATCCAAACCTTTTGATTTTCTTATCAAATCTTTTATTCCATTGACGTGATGCTTGCTTAAATCCATAAATGGATCTTTGAATCTTGCATACACGATCAGGAAATTTGGGATTCACAAACCCCTCAGGCTGCGCCATATAGATGTCTTCATCTAGGTGACCATTCAAGAAGGCGGTTTTGACATCCATCTGCCAAATCTCATAATCATAGTGTGCAGCTATGGCTATGAGAATCCTAATCACTCTAATGTCAGCTACAGGAGAAAAGGTCTCCTCATAGTCAACACCACATGTTTGGGTGAAGCCTTTAGCCACCAAACGAGCTTTATAGGTGTGTACATTTCCATCCATGTTCGTTTTCTTCTTGAAGAGCCACTTACTCCCAACTACCTTAGCATTGGGAGGAAGGTCCACTTCAATCCAGACTTCATTGTCTCTCATGGATTGCATTTCCCCATTCATAGCAACCTGCCATTTATCCTTTTCAGGACTATTAATGGCAGCCCTATAACTAGTGGGTTCATCAAGATCCCCTAGTATAGTTTCCTCACACTCTACGTTAAGACATAGACGCTCAGGTGCTTTCACAGTTCTTGCAGATCTACGAATGGGAACCACTTCAACTTCAGGTGGATGACCTAGACTTTCAGGTTCCACAGGAAGTGTGCTAGTGTTTTCAGAAGGTGATGTATCTTCTTGATCATTTTCAAGATCATAAACTCTCCCACTGAATTCTTGAGATATGAGATTCTCCTCAAGGAAATCTCCATACCTAGCCACAATGACTTTATTCTCTGGTGGAAAGTAAAAGTAGTAACCCTTCGTTTCCTTAGGGTATCCAACGAAGATACACTTAACAGATCTTTGTTGGAGTTTATCTGGTGAGTCACGTTTAACAAACGCCTCACAACCCCAGACCTTTAAGTAAGACAAGTTGGGAGCTTTTCCAGTCCATAATTCATATGGAGTCTTATCAACCTTCTTAGTTGGAATCCTATTCAACACGTGAACAGCAGTTTCAAGGGCATAGTCACAAAAGGATAAGGAAAGAGTTGTCAGATTAAACATAGATCGTACCATATCTAGCAATGTACGATTTCTCCTTTCAGATACACCATTTTTCTGTGGAGTATAAGGAGATGTGAGTTGCTAGACAATTCCACACTCAGCTAGATAATCTTTAAACTCTTGGCTTAAATATTCACCACCTCTATCGGATCGAAGAGCCTTAATCTTCTTACCGAGTTGTAATTCTACTTCACTTTTAAAAACCTTGAATGTCTCAAAGACTTCATGTTTATGTTTAAGTAAATAAACATAACCATAACGACTATAGTCATCCGTAAAGGTTAAGAAGTAGGTAGCACCGCTTTTTGACACATGTCTAAGTGGAACGCACATATCAGTGTGTATTAATCCAAGTAGATCTGTAGCCCTTTCCATTTGATGTGAAAAAGGTTTCCTTGTCATCTTCCTAGATATGCAAGATTCGCATTTATCAAATGAATCATCATTGATATTTTGCAAAAGCCCATCATGTCACAGCTTTTCCATGCGTTTCTTGCCAATATGAGCAAGACGACAGTGCCAAAGATAAGACGAATCCAAGTCTGACTTGATTCTCTTATTGCTAATGCTATACACAGAATTATTTCTATTGGACACATGATTATCCATGTCAATTTCAAACACACCATTTATTGAAATTGCATTAAAGTAAAAAACATTATTTAAAGAAACCGAAATTCCATTATCAGTAAATGTGTGAACGAAACCATTATCCTTTAACAAAGAAACTGAAACAACACCTCTAATAATAGATGGTGCATAATGACAATTATTCAAAACTAGTATTAAACCCGAAGGTAAGAATAAATCGAATGTCCCTATGGCTTCAACTGCTGCACGTATGCCATTGCCCACGTACAAGTAGCTTTCTCCATAGCCCAGCTTCTTTGCTCCTCTAAGCCCCTGCGATGTGTTACAAATGTGAGTACCACATCCCGTGTCATATACCCAGGCATTATGCTTACGAGGAAAAGAAAATAATTCAATCATAAAAATACCTAAAGTGCTCGCGACATTCACAGCCTTCTTATTTTTATTTGAACGACACTCCTCTAGCAGCAATGGACAATTTCTCTTCCAATGTCCAGGAGTGTTGCAGTGGTGGCAAGCAGGTAAACCCTTCTTGGCTTTATCCTTCTTCTTAGGAGGATTCTGCTTCTTAGGCTCTGGCTGGTAAGACATAACCTGTTTACCCCTATCAGCTTTACCTTTCCCCTTCTTGTTTGCGTGTTACGGTTTGTTGGGCTTAGTAATCCTACCACCTTGAATTGCCATTACAACAGGTGTAGGTGCATTCTTTGACAATCCTTTCTCAAATTCAATAAGCATTGTATGTAAATCACTTATTGTCTTCCCCGTGCAATGCATATTGAAGTTGCGCACAAAATCACCAAACAACTCCTCGTTAAGGGATCGATTGATGAGGCCAACTTGTACATCTTGCACGTAACCACATCCGAGTGCTTCCAATTGGTCCAAATAACCTTTCATTTCCAATACGTGGGCACTCACGGGTTTACTAGCATCCTGCTTACACTTATGCAGAGAATCAATCAAGTCATATAACTCTGCCATAGGTGGTTTCTCAAACATACGTTTGAGCTCATTGATCATGTCCATGGGACCATAGTTCACAAATTGCTTTTGCAATTGAGTGTCCATCCCAGATAACATAAGACAAGCCACATCATTGTGCTTCTCATAATCAAGGTTATACTCTTCATGTTCTGCATTAGATGCAGTACCAGCAGGAGCTGTAGGAAGAGGCTTACTAAGATATTCAAATCTTTTGGCCATTCGCAGAACAATCCTCAACGAACGGTACCAATCATTGAAATTCTTTGTCCCAGTCAACTTTTCTCTTTCAATCATTTGCTTGAAAGCAGAACTCATGTTGTTCATGTTAGTGTTGTCGGGTTGGGCCATTTCTACAGAAAAAGTTCAAAAGTTAGTACTTTCGATAATTAATCTTTTCAAGAAAATTAAACACCCATGGTAAATTAACATTTAACCATTTAATTTTCACTGAAAACTAGGATCCAAATTGACATAGTTTCATCACATCAGCTTTGGCTGCTAGCAATGAAAGTACTCAATAAGGTACGAGTCGAACTCAATTGCCAATATCAATTGCAATTCCTAGAATGATGGGATTTACATTATTTTGTCAACCTCAGTTGAAAATGTAAGAATGTTTTATCCCCATCTTTATGCCTTGACATAGTTTTATTACATCAGCTTTGGCTGCTAGTAATGAAAGTACTCAATTAAGTTAACCAACTTAAGAAACTGCAAATTACCATAGTTTCATCACATCAGCTTTGGCTGCTAGTAATGAAAGTATGTAATTTACCCTTTGATTACCATCCCTTGATCATCACATCAGCTTTGGCTGCTAGTAATGAGGGTATCTAATCTCAGGTGTTTCCGTTTCATTGGATGGCATATAACTTAAATTTAAGGGTATTAATTTTGATGTGTGTAATCAAAAAAATATGTACAAAGATGTCATGCATTCATCTTGTATCATATGTATCATGTAAAAAAACTTTTACTCTTTACTAAGCTTAAATCAACAAAGTTTTAATTGATGGCGTTGAGAAACTTACAACTTTGCCTTAAGATGCTTCGTACATGTATAATGGTTGTACTTGGTAAGTCTAATTTGACGCACAGGCGAGCGGAGAGACAGAATGGAGTCTCTTTAAGGCCACAATTTAATGCGAAACCAACCTTATACCCACTTTATAGTTTGTCAACATTAGGTCCGCCTTTCGACCAATATGTACAGTTGCATCAATCAATTAAAAGTTTAAGATTTTTAAAGCTTAAAAATTTATGTTGTAAATTATTAAATTACTAGTCTCGCCTGGGAGCAAATTACCGTGCGAAGCGAACCATTGTCGGCACATAAGACTTGGCAATAAATAATTTACCACAAAAGGTTTCATAGTTATTATGTTCATTTATTTTTTATACCAAAAATTACCCTCTTTTTGCTTACAATTCAACGGTAATTTAAACAAAAAAATATAAAGTAATTTAACAAAAAATAAACAAACACATAATAACACATATATGATCTTAACCATTAAATCATATAGCCACATGCAAACCTTTTGATAAATCCTATTAATAATCTCTATGTGACTATTTATGTATATAATTACTAAAGCTCCCATTGGTTTTCAAGCGCATTGTACCCAATGGACCACAGACACAATTAATTGGCCGCCTAAGTTTTAATAATTATATACCACATAGCACATAACTGATTCATTAATATAATTAATTAGGTCTTCCCTAATTTTAGATTTATCTAAAATCATGTAGCATAAAAACAAACTTTAATCCATGAATTCCTTGCATGAAGAATCCTGGATTATCCAGGAACGTAACCATATATTCAAATAAACACATAAACACAACATGTCGTAATTTAGGGTTGCAAAACTAATTATTTAGTTAAAGGAGGGTCGAAACCCTAACCCTAAATTATTTTTCGATTTTAATTGTATGTTAAAAAACAAACCCTAAAAATCGACTTAAAATGTATATTCAAATCAAGAATTGATTTTTATTATGCGTTTAGGTAATTACAATTACATGTTAAATTGGCTCGTGATGCCACTGTTGGAATTTAAATAGCATGACAATCATCTAAATAAATAATCACATTAAAGCACGTGTAGCGGAAGCAAGATCTATTATTTAACACGTATAAAGAATTACCGAATAATAAATAGTTACATACCTCAAGATCCTAGCAAGAACAAGGATCGATCTTCTCTTCACTTCACTTGATCAATAAATAGGATTACCGTGAAACCCCTTACCTTTTTGTTTCACAATCCAAGATGAATTACTAAAGTAAGTAATTACCGAACTCTTGTACACACGTACTATAACCAATCAAGTATTGATGCAAGTGAATGAACACGGTTAACCAAAACAATTTTGTTAACTTGAAAACTTTATGGATCGACACCCTATGGAGGAGTTCGACCGGTTTTGAGAACAAGGAAGAGAGAAGACAATTTTAGGGTTATAGCAATGCACAAGGTAAAGAAAAACAATAACCCTTCAATTGTATTTATAGTGAATTCTTAGCTTGGAGGACAAGGTGGTCGATTAGGGTTGTAAAACCCTTAGGCCGATCGGATTTGCACCTCCTCGAGAGGTTCTAGATCCTTCTTGATCCTCTAATTACACTAACGGTCCTTCCTTTATTCCCTAACAGTCGTTAGTCAATTCCGTTAATTACTTAACGTCCGTTAGTTATCATTTCGTGTCCAAATAATTAATATATATAATAATTATACAAATTAATTATTTACTTGATCATTCATACGTAAAGTGTGCAATCCCTCGGTCCCGTGTTCGAATCTAGACATACACGATTAATATTTTTTCATTAACTCTAAAACAAGGTCCCAAATACACTTGGTTGGCTCGAACGCAAGGAATCTGGTCCGAGTCCAGGTGAAGGCCACGGTGTCCCACTTGGTGCACCTGGTGGAGGCCGATCATAAACAGTAGCATTTTCAAAATTCTATTGTTATTTTCTGCGTTATAATTCTGTTTGAGTGAGCTTAATGTTATTTAGATATTTTAGTTAAAGACCTATACTATCTATGTAATGAAATATCCGGGAATTCATGGAGTAAAATTTATTTATCTCAGCATCATCTTTTGTCAGTTTTATTTGCCTTTTTCTTTCTTTAGAAGTTTAACAAATATATATATGTTTTGTTAAGAACAAATAATCTTCTCTAAGAAGATTGTATCAAATTGTGATTACAAACAATGTATCACTTAGCTTTTGCATTATATATATTAGACGATAAATATGACTTGAACCCACACATGGGCTTGGAGTTAGTGTATGTGTGATTACCTGATAAAGGAACATGGTGGTTTGATTAGGATGGCAACAATGAGTTTCCAACCATCATCCCCATGATCCCCTATTTTGTGGCAAATACTATAATCATGCTTGATCACTAAGATATTAGTTTACTGGATAAAAAAGGACTGAGGCTAGTCTCCTGTTTCTGCCATAGTGGGTGTTCTCCATTAGTTGTCATTATCATTAGCCGACAGAATGGATAAGGTGGAAAGAGCTTGGCAATAGAAGAGTATTATAAAGAGGGATTCTTATAAGTAGTTGATTCTCACGGGATACTATTAAGCATACAATTTTATAAAGCTTCACACATGATCGTCTTCGTCTTCAGCATAATTGTTCAAAGTTTCTCAGCAGAATTCAAAATGTTTCAAATATTTGCTTAAGACAAGATCGAGTATTTGAGAGTAAACGTATTCATACTTTAATTCTATGTCCTCTATTTATACTTTAATCGTCTATTTAAGTACTTGGACATTTTTCTACCATGGTTCAACTTTTCTTCTATGCATGAGTATGTGGTTCAACTTCATTATATGCAAGAGTATCTGTAACTATTATGATTAATATCATTAAGTAGTAAAGTTTTGGATATATAATGGTATACCATAATCGGATCGATATTTTGTTAAACACGGAACTGCATTTTACACTTCAAATTATTTCAGCTCCCCTAAGAAAATTGTTCAAGTTCCGCCACTCAGCATAGCCTAAAACTTGCCTAGTATATTTATGCAAAGTATCATTAGCAAAATTGGGCATTCATTCTTATTTTTCTGTGTTTGTGTGTTACTTTTAATTAATAAAAGAATGTTTTAATTAATCAACAGAATCAACACAACACATTTCATCAATGCAAAGGTTGAAGGTTAAATGTATTTAACACAAAAAATAGTAATTATTTACTATCTTTGACCAATTAGTAGAATAGTTACTATGAATCGACTTTTAGAAAATATATTAATTGTGTATCTTTTAGAATGCTTATAAATTGACGAACTTAAGCAACTTTGTAATCATCCATAAGTCTCTCATCAGTCTTAATTCTTTGTTAGCTTAATCAAGAAAATCACCATGCTAAGTGTCTATTTTCTTTTTGTACTTGTACAAATTTTTTTATATTCGATCGAAGCCTCGAGAGTGAGAATCGTACCATAGGGATCTGTGCCTAGGCCTGGCGCGGGTCACAAGGTCCCAAATACACTTGGTTGGCTCGACCGCAAGGAATCTGGCCCGAGTCCAGTTGAAGGCCACGGTGTCCCACCTAGTGTCCCAAATCCACCCGGTTGGCTTGCAGAAAAGGAATTTGGGCCGAGCCCTCCAGGAGAAGGTCACGGTGTCACACCTAGTGTTCCAAATACACCCGGTTGGCTTGCACAAAAGGAATCTGGGCCGAGCCCTCCAGGAGAGGGTCACGGTGTCTCACCTAGCGTCCCAAATCCACCCGGTTGGCTCGCACAAAAGAAATCAGGACCAAGTCCCCCGGGCGAGGGCCACAAAGTGTCAGGCCTACCAGGTTGGCTCGTTGACATGCCACGAAAGAGATCTATGCCTAGCCCTGGCATGGGTCACAAGGTCACAAATACACTTGGTTGGCTCGACCGCAAGGAATCTGGGCCGAGCCCCCCAGAAGAGGGTCACGGTGTCCCACCTAGTGTCCCAAATCCACCTGGTTGGCTCGCACAAAAGGAATCAGGACCAAGTCCCCCGGTCGAGGGCCACAAAGTGCCAGGCCCACCAGGTTGGCTCGTTGACATGCCACGAAAGAGATCTGTGCCTATCCCTGGCGTGGGTCACAAGGTCACAAATACAGTTGGTTGGCTCGACCGCAAGGAATCAGGGCCAAGCCCACCAGGAGAGGGTCACGGTGTCCCATCTAGTGTTCCAAATCCATCTGTTTGGCTTGCACAAAAGGAATCTGGGCCGAGCCCTCCAGGAGAGGGTCACGGTGTCCCATCTAATGTCCCAAATCCACCTGGCTGGCTTGCACCAAAGGAATCAGGACCAAGTCCCCCGGGCGAGGGCCACAAGGTGCCAAACCCACCGGGTTGGGTTGTTGACATGCCACGAAAGATATCCGTGGCTAGCCCTGGCGTGGGTCACAAGGTCCCAAATACACTTGGTTGGCTCGACCGCAAGGAATCTGGTCCGAGTCCAGGTGAAGGCCACGGTGTCCCACCTGGTGCACCTGGTGGAGGCCGATCATAAACAGTAGCATTTTCAAAATTCTAGTGTTATTTTCTGCGTTATAATTCTGTTTGAGTGAGCTTAATGTTATTTAGATATTTTAGTTAAAGACCTATCTATGTAATGAAAAATCCGGGAATTCATGGAGTAAAATTTATTTATCTCAGCATCATCTTTTGTCAGTTTTATTTGCTTTTTTCTTTCTTTGGAAGTTTAACAAATATATATATATATATATATATATAATATGTTTGGTCAAGAACAAATAATCTTCTCTAAGAAGATTGCATCAAAATGTGATTACAAACAATGTATCACTTAGCTTTTGCATTATATATATTAGACGATAATTATGACCTGAACCCACATATGGGCTTGGAGTTAGTGTATGTTTGATTGTCCTGATAAAGGAACATGGTGGTTTGATTAGGAAGGCAACCATGAGTTTCCAACCAACATCCCCATGATCCCCTATTTTGTGGCAAATACTATAATCATGCTTGATCACCAAGATATTAGTTTTCTGGATAAAAAAGGACCGAGGCTAGTCTCCTGTTTCTGCCATTTATATTGTGTTGTGATCGTTTTGCTGACTACATACAACATGGGTCTCAATTGAATCCTAGGATGTTTATGTATATATGGAGGCTCACTGCAAATAGAGCACATAGAACCTTTAAGAACTAGGAACTTTCCTCCTGTGCAGTGCCCTCTAACGGGTTTTGTTTCTGTTCTACAAAGACGCGTTTTGGGTAAATATACTGCTGGTTTTAAAGCTACAAGATGGCCACTTTACAACAATACAACATATTCAGTCATTATCGATACGTTTATAAATGCTTTATCTCTTCTTTTTGAATCTGTTTCTACAATACCAGAAAGTGTTGTGATTCTATATGGAATACAACATATTCAACATGTGCCCCTCCTAAAATCAGAGTCTTAGTACATTTTATAACCTTTCTTTATATATACAACACTTTAAAATATAACTCATGTTGGCTCTCTAAAATACGAGTACTTTATAATGAGAAACTATGTGTAGATCTTGAGAGAAAAGAGAGGCGGTGTTTCTTTTGTGTAGAGGGATAATGAAACCCTAAGGGGGTGTCTGGTTCGTTGTAATCTGGCATAATTGGATGTAATTGTAATATGATTACATTACGTAGCCTGTTTGGTTTGTAAATTATAATATTATTATTATTATTATTATTATTATTATTATATTAAAAGCCTCAATATTTATTATTATTATTATTATTATTATTATTATTATTATTATTATTATCACTAAATATTTTATGATTACTATTACTATTGCTATTATTATGAATAGTTATTATTATTATTATTATTATTATTATTATTATTATTATTATTATTATTTTGAATTATTATTATTTTAAAATAATTTATTATTATTATTATTGTTACTAAATATTTTATTATTATATAATAATTATTTAATTTTTATCAATTTTAAATTATTATTTACTTAACATCGCTTTATTAAAAAATTATAGGATTTACAAAAAATTAGTAGGAAGCCCAAATATTATCTGAGCCCCCACTCTTATATCTATAACAAAACTAATCCTACTAAATACATAAGTAGCAGCACATGCACCAATGTTTTGAGTCACAAAGAACTTTTGGATCCGCTTCAGCAAGGCCACCACATCCTTCTCTAATTATTATTATTATTATTATTATTATTATTATTATTATTATTATTATTATTATTATTATTATTATTATTATTATTATTATTATTATTATTATTATTATTATTATTATTATAAACATCACTTTATTAGAAAATTATTGGATTTACAAGAAATTAGTGGGGAGCCGAAATACTAACTGAGCCCCCACTCCTCTAGTTATAGCAAAACTAATCCTACTAAAGATATGAATAGCACCACGTGCTCCAATGTCTTGGGTCACAGAGAACTTTTGGATCCGCTTCAGTAAGATCACCGCATCCTTCTCAAGTTCCCCAAAAGAAGAGAAAGAGACGGGGATAAACCCATATCGAATGTTCGCGCACTTAGTCTCATACTTGACGCATTTACATTGTGCGGCCTTAATCACCGCACGACCCGGCACAAAATCAACCATACCCGTTTGCGTCAATGTCGATGACCCTGTCAAATCAACACATACATCAAGCCCTCCGTCCCACGAGTAGAGCAACATATTAGCCAGACGTAAGGGTTTGTCCCTTTCTCCACTAAGCCCAATATCAACTTCTTTACCGGCTGAAATCCCGGACCGAGAGCATATGTCAACCAAGGTATCGCGCACCACGTTATGCCGATGTTTAATACCAATAATACTAGCACATGATACAGCGTGGTCCCCATAAATATCCCCTGTAAAGACCCTGGAGTAAGCTGAGCACGGTATCTGAACAGAAAATAAAGGAACACCCATTCGATAGCATAAAACACACCGGTAGGTTCTAGCATTCATAGTTTGCGCCAACCCGGAGATCGGAACCACCCTAAGCCAGTCACAAGTATGATCCTCCATCTGAGATTTTCATAACGCCATTTGTCGAGTAGATAGAGAAAAGGAGGATTCAGCCTGTTAGCTTTAAAATTATATATTAAAGTGATGGTCATTCATATTGTTAGAACTTTGTGTTATATTAAGTAACTAGTCAAGGTAAGTGGGCTTGTGTTAGATTTAGCTTGTAATATAAAAGTCCAACCCATGAGCTAAAAGCCCACGAGCCCAAGGAAAGCCCATAAGGGTTTCCTCCCTTGTAATATAAATACCACTTATCACCTCATTTGTAGGTGGTGCAAGTGTGTGTAATGTGTGTGTTCTTTAATAGAAGAAAAGTGTTCATCATCTCTCTCACTCTCTAATCATATACGATCCACATACATCCAACTTGTCCCATCTTTCTTGTGCTTAAACGAATCATATATTCGTGTGATAAAGATATAGCTCGAGTCATACAAGTGGTATCAATCGCCATACAACAAGGTAGGAGTTAGTTTGTGCTAACAAGAAACCATCAGTCGCGTTTTTGCTTTCATAAAAACGTGGCATTTGTGTTTTTCTTGAATCGTTCGCAAAGATTCAAGGTAAAGGTTGTGTTTGTTGTTCTCTATGCGAGTTGGTTTGTGAAGATTTGCTAGTTTTCTAGTCGAATCTTGGGTTGTAAGGTTGGATTTGTTGTTGTTCTATGTGTTTAGATCGACAACAATTACTGAAGATTGTGAAAATTTTGTTCTTGGATCTTTATCATTGTTCTTGCGTGTTATTTTGTGGCAAGAATGATTGATATGAGTTGGTAAAAGTTGGTGAAATCTCACAGTGGACAAAGTCAGTGGATAAGGTGCAAAAAGTCAAGATTTGGTAAGACTTGGCAGGTTTTTCGCAATTGACTTTTCGCAATTGGCCATCGTTTCGCAATTAGATCTGCTTTTCGCAATTGTATATCCTTTCGCAATTGCCAAGTTTTCGCAAAGCCACAAGTTTTCGCAATTGACCAACCTTTCGCAATTCATCAGGTTTTCGCAATTCCCTGAGTTTCCGCAATTCACTAAGTTTTCGCAATTCACTAGCTTTTCGCAATTCATCAAGTTTTCGCAATTCAGAAGACTTTTCGCAATTCATCAAGTTTTCGCAATTGCCACAGGCTTTCGCAATTGGTTGGTTTTGGCAATTGCCTCCAGTTTTCGCAATTGGCATCAGACTTCCACTTTTCGAAATTGACAAAAATTTTCTAACACAATATTAAATACTCTATAGCAATTGGCGGGAAAATCCGAGTAAAATTTAATTTTTACAGGAGACTAAACGGTCAATTTTTACGCGAAATTCAAATTTTGGTACAACAGTGAAAATTTTGGCCCAAAATTCAAATTTTTAGGCCAAAATTCAAATTTTTTCGGCGAAATTTGACGTAAAAATTTTCAAAACTCAAATTTTTCTAATAACCTTAAAATTGCATTTTATAGAGTATTACAAATTCTGGTAGAGAAATTTTTCGAATTCAAATTTTGGAGGGAAACCAGAAATCACCATTAAGAAAGCCTTCACACGATCCTCAGCAACGAACCAAGACTTCACAACATCAACCAAGTTTAACCTTCAACAACAACAACTCCTATTTCATTACAACGATCCTGAATCCACTTTATCACACACCGCAAGTAAATGGAATCGAGTTCTCAAGAGGGACATATGTCTACATTTGTGCAACACGCTATTCATTCGAAGGAACATTGTCTAGCACACTTCAAAGCAGTCCAGAGTCAATATGCGGAAATATCAAACGCATAGTTACCAATGTGGAATCCATATCCATTTCATCGAATGTTTGCTAGGCTCTTCGGATCTGAAATGGATTATCGGACATTCAGAGAAAAACTCTTGCATAACATATTTCTAATAGAAAACAAACTTGAACAAGGATTCGACTGCATTGTAAATTATCAAGCGCTCAAGACGCAGTTCAAATGGTTTCTCGACTTAGATTTCAGAATGATCGAAAGATATCCAGATTATGAATTAACAAGTCAAATATGGAGTGAATGCGTCACCAGATACCTGAAAGCTGAAACGTTTAGAAATCAATTGCTTAGTCAAATGAGCACACTGGAATTGGTTCTTATTTCAAGATCACTTCATCTGAGAGAGATGCAGGAAAAGAAGAACGTGAGAGAACGGGAAAGAATTGAAATGGAGAAGTAGAAACGGGAAAGAGAACAGAATGAAAAAGAAGTGCTATTAAAGGAAACAGAGGTGCATGCAAGAGAGACAAACAAAGACGTTCAAACAGTCAATGTGGGTACAACATCTGATGCAAGCTTGGTTTTCACGGGAAGTGATACTTCTTCAGAACAGCAGGTTGAAAGCAGTACTCCAAGGTATGCTTCCGATGCTGATGGTACACACAGGAATGAAGCTGTTTAGGATACTGAGGATGACCATATCAGACCTTCATCTGACATAGCAATACTTGCTACGGTACAACATTCACACGATAATGATAATGTTGTTTGGTTCGATAATGTGTTTGCTCATGGTAAGACACATCCTGCGCATCCTGAGTCCATCAGTGACACATATGTGGTGAAACGGTTTGATAGTAATATCACTCCTACAACTCCAGATATGGATCCTAATGGAGGTGAGCCTGCCCAGGATGGATCCTCTCATGAACAAGATCATGCCTTATTTGCTTCTTTAATCGATAATTTCAAACATGAACTTGAAAAGTGCAAAGAGGACAATCGCAAAGCTAAGCAAGCGAATGTCTTATTGTCCAAAGAGCTTGAGGGATTTAAAGAAATGGAAAAAGATTTTGAAAAAATAACAAAAAGCAAAGACATTGAAATCTCAAACCTTAAATCTCAAGCTCGGAAATTTGAAATAAACGGAGATGTTCTCACACCACTTTCCATTCAAAAACTGGATGAACAAATGGTGCTCAACAACAGCAAAGTTCAAGCGCTTTTAAAAGAAGTCTCTGATTTAAAAAATGAAAATTCGGTGCTTCAGCACACCACTTCAAATTTTAAGATTGTTAATACAAAACTTGAGAATGAAAATCAAGAGTTTTCGAAACGGGCAAACAATCTTGAAGCAAAACTTCGAAAAACAGGACAAAGTGCTCAAACTCTTCAAATGATGCTTCCTAAAGATGAGAACGCTCATCAAGGAAAATTCGGACTTGGTTTTGAAAATACAGATCATGTGGAAAATAAATTTTTGTCCACTGATGTTCTCTTCATTTCAGAAGATGAAGTTAAATCTAAAAAGGAAAAACGTTTAAGAGTCAAACAAAGAAAAAGCCCATTCTCGTACCAAGGCTTTGTGTATGGTTGTACACCATTGTCAGAAATACCTAAAGCACCTTTGAAAAGAAAAGACACAAATGTGAAAAGATATTTCAAAGAAGCTCAACTTGCTACTTATGATGCTAATTTATGGCAAAATAAAGCAAGAAAACAGTTTTGTCATCTTAAAAATCACATTGAGCTTACGTTACAGGTCATTTGGTCTAAACAACGATACACCCATAGTGATTACAATAATCTTCTTGCATCAGACATTTACTTTAAAAGGGAAGTTAATAAGATGTTAAAAGAAGAGATTGAACCTCGTGTGAAAGATATCAACTTAAGTTTTGAATACTTTGAAAGATATCTTGTCACTGAAATGAGAGAAGATTTAAAGTACATCCATTCTCTTGAAGATGAATTTGATGAAAAATGCTTAACTCTTGATATTCAAAAGGAATTTTTCACAAATCAAATAGAATCATTCAAGTCAGTATCTGTTAGCCATGAGTATGCGAATGTGGATTTTGAACGAACATCTTCTTTGAAATCTGAAAATCTTTGTCTCAAAAAGAAAATCACTGAACTTTCAAAAGAAGCAACTGACGTCAAAGAAGAATTGTCAAAAAGAGCTGCTCAGTTTGAGAAAGATTTAACAAAACTCC
The DNA here is from genome assembly GCA_021014915.2 of Artemisia tridentata subsp. tridentata. Classification (NCBI taxonomy): domain Eukaryota; kingdom Viridiplantae; phylum Streptophyta; class Magnoliopsida; order Asterales; family Asteraceae; genus Artemisia; species Artemisia tridentata. The sequence continues at coordinate 158,786,101 of CP139506.1, forward strand.
AAGCACAAAGTCTCTCTTTCCAACTCAAACTGCAGGAGCAAAAAGCTTATTCTAAAAACTCTTTGTCAACAATGCTCAAAGAAAAGGAAAAGATTTTTGATGAAAATTGTGATGATGCCAAAATCAAGTTTGATTTGGATGAACTTGATACAAAAAATATTGAATTGGAACATGTTGTGGCATCATTACAAAAAGAAAATGAGCATTTGAAACAGACTTACAAAAACCTGTTTGATTCAATCAAACGTTCACGAGTTCAGACTCAAAAATCAATCTCGAAACAAAAAGAGAATGAAGTTTTGAAGTCTCAATTGTCTGAATTCGCTGATAAAAAGTTTGAAAAAGTTTTGCAAAAGATTGAATCAATGAAGAGGAAAAAGGCTGAGTCTCAAATCACAAAAGTTTCCTTTCCAAATCCCCTGTTTGATTCTAGCACTCCTGATTTTGACACGGAAACGGAAAATGCAAATCATGTGCTTCAAACAAAAGTGCTTGAGCTTGAAACGCTTTTAGCCCAGTGAACAAATGACCTTGAGGATGTCAAAACTGATCTTTTCAACAAAACGAACAAATTCGAAACATATTTTGAAAGACTTGAAAAAGAAAATATTGTTATTGAACGGAAATTGGCTCGTAAAACGGATGGTTCAAAAGCTGAAAAAGATCAATTTTTGAAACAAATTGCCTCTTTGGAATCTAAATTGGCATCTCAAGATCATCTTTCTCTTCAAAAAGAATACAATGATTTGCGAATGTCATACAATGCCTTAAAAGCAAAGTTTGATGTTCTCAATCGCTCAAACAGCAAATCTCCTGTTTCAAATCTTTCAACACCAGAAGTGAGTGTTTCAAAGAAGGTTTACATGGGTGAATCTTCAAAATCATTTTCGAAAAAGGTTTCCCAGTTTACAACCTATTCTTTGCAAAAAGGAAGGAAGTTTTCGAAGAAACCAAATTTTTCTGAACCACTTACTCCTCAAAAGCTTTCAAGGTCAAATAGTTCTTATGAAGAGAATACAGGTTTTCAAACTCCACACTCTCGATTTACACCGGTAAAGCAAGTGTGGAAACCAAAGCAAAGTCCTTTAAAACCTTTGAAATATTCAAACTCTGAAATGCTTCCGCTACAACACAAGAATGACTCTGCTTTGAAAAAGAATTTTAAATCACCGTTGATTCCACGAGTGTTATTTCCAAATGAAACACAGGTTTTCAGTCCTCATTGGAATTCAACTTCTTTGAATCAGATTGACACAACTTACAAATGGTTTTCAAAATTTGCTAAACCCGTTGGCGCAGTGCTTAAATGGGTTCCAAAGGTTGTTGTCTAATCTGATCTCAAAATGGCTTCTGAACACATCAGTTCAGGACCCGTGCTTTAAAGAAAGGAAAGTGCTTAATCAAAAACTTTCAAGCACTTATCCTAAAAATCTCAATGGCTTGTAAGTATTTCAGCTTACAACCCGGGCTTCAACGTTTTGGCTTATGCACACATAACAGTGCATAACCCGTTTTTCAAAGAAAGGACCCTGTTGTACGTTTTATTGCAACAATCCTAACAAGAAAAGAAGTTTTCATGAAATGTTTATCCAAACTTCTTAACCTTAAGCAAAATTTTATTCAAAATTTATCAAAAGGTTTTTCAAAACTTTTCAAAAATTTTGCTTAAGATTTTCAAATCTTTACTCCCCAATTTGCTCCAAAGTTTAAAAATGTCAGAAACGATGCAAGTTTTTAGGGGGGGTATTTCAAAAACAAATTTGTTCAAAAAATTTCATGCAAATCCGTTTCTCCCTATTAGCTTTCCAAAAACAAAGATTTTAATCAAACGGTATCAAAAATAACATCGAAATGCTATTTTTGAGGGGGAGAAATGTGATTAAAATGTGATTATAACTGAGTCGTGCTCTTCAAAAAGACTCATCAGTTTAAACCCTCGAATTGACGAATACTAAATGTCAGTAATCGAAAAGACTTGTCCGGGACGGGTAATAATTTCAAGCTGGTTATCCAGTGATGTAAGTGTGTCTCGCAAAGGACTTGTCTGAGTAGAATGTACCAATTCGAGAGATGATCATTGAATATGACCGGGACGGGTAATAATTTCAAGCTAGTCCAACTAGTGATGTAAGCGTGTCTCGCAAAGGTCATGTTTAGTGAAAATCGATCATTTCAAAATGTGCGATCTCTATCCAACGTGTGCAAATTTATCTTAAAAATGCATGAGCACATGTGAAGGGGGAGTATTTCATAAATGCAAAACTCTCTAAGTGTTATCTAAAATCTGTTTTCTCATAAACACTTTGAGAGATTTTCAAAAGGTTTTATGGCAAGTGACAAATAATCTAGGATAATCATGGAGTAATAAGGTGATTATGGCTAGGTTATGTCCAATGATCCACCAGAGCCGGAGGGATCTACCCAAGGATAATTCCAATAGATTAGAATTAGAAGTCCTCAGGTAAGATTGAAAAAAAGAAGGAGTAAATGAGAAAGGAGAAAGAAGGGGTTGAAGAATGAAAATAGAAAAGTTTAATGAAATGGTGAAAAAACATAGCCCTCTATGAAAACTTAGGTCAGAAACCAGGTCAATACATCTGCTATCGGTTATCACAAAGATGATACTGATATTGAAGACAAGACGTCATGGACCCAGTGACGCGCTGCACAACCCCTCCCAGCCACTCAAATATCTCTTAAAAGATATTTGTTTCATTTCTCACGGAGAACAATGCATAATCTATCGGCCTCTCATTCCGAGATGTGTTGATATTGAAAAGGTGGCACTCTGCTCCACGCCTCCGATAACTCAAACCATAACGCACGTTATAGAGTCTAGAGCCATGAGATTCATTAAAGATCTCTTAGGTACGCTTTCCATATATTACACCTGTGTTAACCAAAAAGGACACAAGGTGTACAAGAGTCTTATTGCTAACGGTTTTATGCAGGTACTGAGGAAAGTCCATCAACCGTCATATGTCTTAACATCTATATTGGAAGAAACGACGATGTGAATACATGAAGATGTTGATCAAGGAAAAGAACAATCAAAAGATGATACTTTGAAGATCACAATGCATGAAGGAACAAAGAATCAAGACTATTCTGCAACGACACACAAAGTTCAAGACCCAGACGTCTAAAGACCTAATCACATGGTGCATCGTTTGAATGACCATCCCTTAGGGGGAGATTGTTAGCTTTAAAATTATATATTAAAGTGATGGTCATTCATATTGTTAGAACTTTGTGTTATATTAAGTAACTAGTCAAGGTAAGTGGGCTTGTGTTAGATTTAGCTTGTAATGTAAAAGTCCAACCCATGAGCTAAAAGCCCACGAGCCCAAGGAAAGCCCATAAGGGTTTCCTCCCTTGTAATATAAATACCACTTATCACCTCATTTGTAGGTGGTGCAAGTGTGTGTAATGTATGTGTTCTTTAATAGAAGAAAAGTGTTCATCATCTCTCTCACTCTCTAATCATATACGATCCACATACATCCAACTTGTCCCATCTTTCTTGTGCTTAAACGAATCATATATTCGTGTGATAAAGATACAGCTCGAGTCATACACAGCCGTTTGGGTAACATGTGTGAAATAAATATCTGCTAGTTTCTTCATGAGTTTGGGGGCAGCGGTCTCACTTGGGTTACTCAAAAGGTCAATCTCCATTTTCACATTAAAAGCACGCAAGGCATCATCAAAGGAAGGCCCAGAAGTTACAATACTAGAATGTCGGAGCAACTTAGTCTGCAAGCTAGCAGACCGGAGTCTAGACGCAAGGAATGTGTAGTGCAAGACATCACCTGCAGAGTAAACACCAAGCCCTCTAAAAGCAAAGGGTAAGGTGGCAAGCCTCCACTGCCAGTCACCAAAACCAGGTCCAAAAGCAGTGACAATACGCTCTAGAGTAGAACGAAGTGCCGCATCAAAAGCATTTTGAGCACGCTCAAAGACCCGGGGAGAGCATGTGCGCATAGAAAAATATAACTTAGAAATACCGGCACAAGAACGAAGGAGCAGCAAACAGTCATTGAGTCATTATTATTATTATTATATTATATTATTATTATTATTATTATTAATTATTATTATTATTATTATTATTATTATTATTATTATTATTATTATTATTATTATTATATTATTTATTAATTATTATTTTGAATTATAACATTGCATATTATAATTAATTCACATTACAACTAATTTACATTAAATTCATTCACATTACATGCAATTATTGACAGATTGCAATTCACTCAAAAAAATTATGCGAACCAGACACCCTAACGGTTATGAGAGCCTTTTTTAGTGACCATGTCCAACCTCCAAGTCTTTGCACACCAACCTCCATCTTGCTAAATTATATTTTAAACATCCCTTAATCTTAACCTGGAATATCAATAACCCAATTTTAAAACAAGTTTTCATGTTGGTTTTTGTCCAGCCATTTAGTAAATATATTTGCAGTTTGATTTGCAGATAAACTCCAATCGTATATATATAAAAATTTTACACTGAAACGATAGGCAAGCGGGCAACAAGCTGCGCCGCTAGCCCTTTTTGAATAGCAAAACTTAGTCTTTTAAAAACTACATTCAAAGACCTTGGGGTCGTAACATTGCCATGCATAACCCGTTGGACTCTTTTGAGCAGCTCCACAGCCTCAGGTGCAAGGAAACCAAAAATATCAAATGCAAAAGGTATAAACGCGTGTTGGTTATCAAGGCACGCTTTCTCGTGTTTGGTTACTTTGCATGAAGCGGCTTTCAAAGCAGCCTGACCTGCCGTAAAAGCATGATTCCCCAATCCCACAAGTGGAGAAACCCCCGTTATATCTACACAAGCATGTTTCCCTCCTATCCATCCAAAGACCAAAATGTCAGCTGGTCTAAGTGTCGATCTTCCTTCCATCAGGTCAGTCAAGAAATTCACAGGTGCTTCTTTCTTAACTGAAATCCCAGCACGCCTGAATATGTCAAAAAGAACATCCCTAACCAAATCGTGTCGGTATTTGAACCCCGGAAGCTCTCTACAATGAACTGCATGCTCTCCGAATGAGTCCAAACAAGCTTTGTGACAAACCGGGCAAATTTCATCAACCGGAAAAATAGGGATCATGAGGCGATATTTAAGGATAGTGCGATACTCAATCGGCGACATATGTTGACCAAGACCGTCTATAGGGATGGCAAGAAGAAATTCTTGAGCATGTGGTGCACGCAGACACTCAAAAACAGCTTTTTGTCTAACGGTCATCTCAAAGTGAACTTCCATGTCCTGGACAATCTTGCTAAAAAGAGCACTCGCCAATGTGTGTTGGGCTTTAGTGGGGGTGGTGTCCTTTTTAGTGAAACCGCCACGAAGACAAGTCAAAGCACAATCATAATCATAATCCATATCACATACGCCACTGCTGCGTAAGATGTGGTCCTGAAGCACCCAAGATTGGGCCCTCGAGGCCACAAAGGCATAAGATGAAGCCTCTACCGCCGAATATAGCCCCAAACCACCAAACCTAATAGGTAAAGAAGCAAGTCGCCACTGGAGATCCCCAAAGAAGGGACCTCCACAAACCACCATATCCTCAATCTCCTTGCGCAATCCTTTGTCAAAAAGCAAGAACTTTTTCCCTTATAAAGTGAAGATCAATCTTAAGATATTTTGTTCTTTCATGAAATACATGATTAGCTGCAATCTTAATTGCAGATTGACTATCATAAAACATTTTAACAGGTAGAAGATTTTCCTAGTTCAAGCCCTTTTATGAGTTGTATGGAGCATTGTTTCAATCGGATATATTAACTTTCTAATTTCGATTATTCTGTGTGTATCGATTGAAGTATTTTTGAGTATCAAATGAAGCATTTTTAGGAATCGAATGAAGCGTTTTTTGGAATCAATACATAGAACAATCGTAATTTAAAAATTAAGTTATTAAAACGTCCGATTGAAACGATGCTACATACAACTAAAAATAGTGAAATTAACCTTTTATTCATGTATGATGTTGCTGTAGATGGATTCAAAAACTTTTGTAAGAAAGGCCAAATATACATATCATGTCGATGGAATTAGATAAATTTTCCATGGTACAACATCTTTAAAAGGTAATGACTTTTGTTTCATTTGCCTTTTTAAATACATAATTGTACTTTTCAATGACCAACATTTTGATAGTTTGAATGGCTTTGTAAAACTACATATTGTCATATTGTGGTCTGTATGATCTATGTGCTTATCAAATTACCTGACATTGCAACATAAAAAGAGCTTTAGGAAGAAGTGATGAGGAATAATCGTGATCATGGTACTTGACACTCAAAGACGGAAATTCACCATGGAGCATTTGTAATAGACAGGGAGATCATCTGTCATATTGTTTATGTTAGGAACAGGTTCCGAGCCACAATGGCCTTACATATCTGAAAGATGTAGAACATGATAACAATGGTTGATCTTTACAGGTAACACCCTTTGTTGAATAAATTGTTGTTTGAGTAAAAACCATGATTGTTGTAATTTTACATCTTACCTTTCTAACCGAACAAAAAAGTAACTAATTTTACCAAATACCCACACAAAGCAGGTAACATTTGCATAATTAAATATTAGCTTGGGTATTTAGGCATTTCCCTTGCATTCAATTTAGTTACTACAATCGGATAAACTTATACGTGTGTGTAATTCCGTTAGCTGTTAGTCTCTTCTAGTCATGTTTAGCTAATTGGATTGGATCACAGACACGTATCACATTTTGTGATTACTTGTGATTTTCATGATATCAAAACATGGTTTTTCTAAACCATATTTCTTCTTGTAGCTTTTCCCCACATCTGATTGTATATCACCATTCTTCGTATTCATGCAACCTATTTTCTTTGGGTTTTATTAAGGATTTTGCTAATGAATATGGCTGGAGGAGTAGATAAAACTAAATGTTGTATATATTTTTGTCTAGCAAATTGCTAATCATTACTAACAAATAGTATACTATTTGTTCATTATATTATGTGTTCACTCACTTTTTGCAGGTTCAAGTCATGCAACGATGACATTCAACAAAACATGTCCTAATTAAGTACTGTCAACACAAACAAGGCGCTTGTGAAAGAAATAGCGTCACTTGAGCTGCACAGATACGCGTAGTCAGATAATTAACTCTGGACAAGCATTTTTTATGCAAAAATATTTTATTAAATTTTTCTCAAAGACATCATATTCAGTTGATATTATTAATTAGACATCAAGTGTATTTAATGTGAAATTGTTGAACTTAAGTAAAATCTTCAGGTTTTGGGCAGTTTCCCACTTCGTCAAACATACGTTTTGAGAAAATGGAGCAGATCTTGAGGTGCTGGTAGTTAGGGGCGGAGCCAGGTTTTAAAGTTGAGGGGTGCCGATTTCACTTCAAAATAGTAATGATAGCTAAAATCACCATGTCCGGTAGTTTGAAGTTTCAACATGATATCTATATCCTATAGGTTTGTGTTATGACTGTGATTATGATATAAGGTTATGAACAACATAGTCACTTAAAATCGTCCTGTTTTTTCTTTTCTTTTCTTTCTTTTTCCTTATATTGTCCATGATTTAACTTAGAAGCGATGTATAAGAATAAAAGCTCTTGTATATTAGTAACTAAATTCCTCATTTCATACCAAATTTTAAGTGTCACAAATACTGGCAAATTTTATGCTAGTTATCGTTTAAAAATATTACCATAAGCTAAACCATATACCATAAACTCTGAAATGAAACACTAACAAGAACATGGAATTGAGGCTCATTAGTTGGTTATGTGCATTGAAGAATAAAGAAAATGGAACAAAAAATGAAACATCTAAATGTGAAAAATACTAATATTGTTAAGGTCCTTAATGAGCACTAAGGGAGTTTATGTTTGTATTTTTTGGTGTCTTTATTTACGGTTGAGTAAAAGGGAGGCCAATTGGCCAAATTGTATGAAATATTTGCTTTGGGCTTACTTATAAGTGAAGTAGTTGAACAGGTTGGGGGAAGTCTAACACCCACCTGTCCCCTTACCTCCTCCGCCCCTGCCGATGATTGAAATCTTTACCCAACCCATGTACAAACCAAAACTAAATAATACATCCTACCTCTCGCGTACGTCGCTCCGACGAAATTAAGTGATATTGTAATCACCATCTTTTGCAAAACTGGACCAAAGGGAGGGAGACTTTGGGTCATACTGTTTATTCTCTACAAGAAGAGGCGTGTGATGTTCCCGTTATCTTTTGCATGTTTTGACAAAAGAAGAGATACACATGAATTATTTTTTTATTTTTATTTTTTAACTAAGAATTATTTTATTTGATAAATTAACCAATTTAGAACCAATATATATGAAAGAGGGTGAGAGAGAAAGAGAGGGACGAGCTACAGACCGAATTATATAACCATCTGTTATAAACATTTCTTCCCTAAGAGGATTGTTGATATTACGTTTTTGGTTAACCAAAATTTACATTTGACAACCTTATGGTTATAAGAGATAAAACTACTAATAATCTCAAGAGTTTGTGCTTTTTAAAATCCTTATTTGAGAGAAATCAGAAGATCAAAACTAAAACTTACACTAAAACTAGACGTAAATGGAAAGAACATTATTTGCTAGTTACGTGAAGAAAATCAATGTTAGTTACTATACGGCCAAAATTGTCACATGAGCCAAAATTAATTTGATCATGAATAACGTGCTTCTATAGGTGAATACCTAACCTCTAAAAACAGTACCAATAAAACGTTGTACAATATTGGATGGCTATAAAAGAATGATTATTTATACAAACAACCATATCAATATAATAACTGACTTAAGTGTACTAGTTTATGTATATAAGTTATCAACTTTTTGAAATTTTGATGTATCGGTAGAAAATTTATAATTGTGTATTAGTAATCTAAACTACTTATAAAGCATTTAACACCTTTCCTCCTATTGATTTTTTAAGACCTCCTAAAATAGATTTTTAAGCAAATACAAGTATAAAAACATTATTTACAAGTATAATTGAAGCACAAACAAAACTAAAAAAACATTATTCAACACATATAATTAATATACAATTTAATTCACCCCTTCAGCAAAATATACAACTATTAAACCGCAATGTACAATCTAATTAATTTGCAAAATAATTAATACACACTTTAGCATATGAATTTGTAGTCTCATCAATAAATGTATGTTATTCAATTGTTACACTTTATAAAATATCGTTAAGCATTTGATATACTGATATTTGCCTGTGACGGACATACGGGCACGCTACTATATATTTGGTGCCGTTAACATTTATTTTAGGTACCCGCCGCCGCAACGCGTGGGTACCCTACTAGTCTCTTACTCATGTATCATTTCTTTATTACTCATGTATCATTTGTTTATTAGTTGTTGCTAAAATGTTAACTTGTATTATATTATATATATATATATATATATATATATATATATATATATATATATATAATATATATATATATATATATATATATATATATATATATTTGTGGTAAATTAGTTATTTATCAATTTTTTTTGTAGTTATATAAATTAGTGCTTATTTTAACAACTTAAAAAAAATAAAATAAATAAAAAAATCTCACATTAACTCTTCCCTTATTTTTTTTTGAACTTAAACTCTCCCCTTATTAATCGCATAAAAGATGCCTATAAAACACCAATAACCAAATACAACCATGCATGCGCACTCACTATGGCATTCCTTCAATACCATGTTATAATCATTTTCCTCACATTCTTAGTTTCGCTTTATTTTTATTACATTTTCAGAATTCGTCGATCCTCATTGCCCACCAAATGGCCAATATTTGGTATGACCCCTACCTTGTTATGGTATTACCATTATTTTCACGATTATACCACCAGCATTTTGAAACAGAATGATGGTACATTTCTGTACAAAGGCCCTTGGTTTGCCAACCTAGATCTCCTTTTCACTAGTGATCCAGCCAACTTTCACTATATAGTAACCACCAACTTTCACAATTACCCGAAAGGTCAATCGTTTAGAGATATGTTTGATATCCTTGGTGATGGTGTTTTCAACTGTGACAACCAGTTATGGGAATTGCACAGGAAAACAACCATGTCAATCTTCAAAGACGACAAATTCCTGAAGCTTGTGGAGAAAACCATGTGGAATAATGTAGAAAAAAAACTTATACCGGTTCTTGAGTTCATGTCTGAACGAGGATCCGTGACCGATCTGCAAAGTATCTTCCAGAGGCTAACTTTTGATGGCACCGTGAGTTTACTTCTAGACTACGATCCTGAAACCTTAACAGTTGAACTTCCTCACTATGACTTCGAAGTAGCCTTCACCAAGGCAGAAGAGACTATCTTCAATCGACATTACCTCCCAAAATGTTATTGGAAGTTCCTAAACCGACTTAAAATTGGCAACGAGAAACATATGACTGATGCTCTCAAGCTAAGTGATGAGCTTTTCTACAAGTTTATAAATGAAAAGCGAGAAAAGGAAACAAAGGCAAATGATGAACAAGTAGAGGATCTAACCTTACTAACAGGATATATGAGGGAATACAAGGATCAAACTGGTACTTCTGGTAACCCTGATAAATTTATCAAAGACACTTTATTAAGTCTCATGGTTGCAGGGAGAGATACGACAAGCTCAGCACTTACTTCATTCTTTTATCTCCTTGCCAAAAATCCAGTAGCAGAATGCAAGATCCGTGAAGAGATTCGTGAACAATTAGGAATGAAAGAGGGTGAGGAATGGAAACAGTTTGGTGCAAACGAGCTCGGAAACTTGGTTTATCTTCATGCAGCCTTATGTGAAGCATTAAGGCTATTTCCTCCGGTTCCTATAAACCCCAAAGTTCCTATTAAAGCAGATACTTTGCCAAGCGGTCACCGAGTCAATTCAAGCACCAAAGTATTGCTACATCCATATGCAATGGGACGGATGGAGACGATATGGGGACAAGATTGTTTGGAATTCAAGCCAGAGAGATGGATCTCGCTAAAAGGAGGAATCAAGCATGTACCATCTTACAACTTTACAGCATTTCATGCAGGGCCAAGAACTTGCTTAGGTAAAAAAATCTCTTTAATTCAAATGAAATTAGTGGCAGCTACAGTTTTATACAATTACAAAGTTGAAGTTATGGAAGAACAGCCATTTACCCTAAAGGCTTCAGTAATCCTCCAATTGGAGTACGGTTTGATGGTGAAATTAAGGAAAAGAAATGACGTAAAAGTACATTAGTTTCCTGCTTCTATTGGTAATTCCGTCATGATCGTTAGAATTATAGCTTTATATATAATTAATCATATGAAGTTCTCGTGTGAGGTGCTTTCTACGCACATTTACTTCTTGTACCGGAGTCCTACAATGAAAGTTGGTTCATGTATGAATTATGATTGCGTAAAGTTTGTTTAAAATCAGAAGTTTATTTGTAAAAGATAAAAATTGTTCACTCGCGTTATTTCTATATTATGGGTATTTAATAGTACACGTTTCGAAAACCAGTGTTCAAGTTTACACCTTTGATCTTCATGTGATGTACTGCTGGATGACTAATTCTATAATTAAGTACTCGAAGTTGACTCAAAATTGATGAGGACAAAATTATCTGACTTAAGCATGAAACTATTCTCGTGCTCGATACTAAAGATCGATCTCCTGCACTTGTACCAATTACTTTTAATACTCTCCAAACGAAATTTGGTCGGAATTTGGTCAACAAAGTAAATTTAAGAAAGACAAAACATCTGGATTAGTTTCGTAGTTGCAAGACTATATATCGTTCTTTTTTAGACGATCTTTTCGATCCTCCTATTAGTAGTATTTCCACCACCATCGATGAAAATTTTCAACCACTGTTACGGCTGTTAGGTCATGAATGGTGAAAATAGAAGTCAAAGTGCCGGTAAAATGTTTTTCCGCTGCAAGGAAAGAATTGCATGCCTATTTCAAGATACATGTCTTGATCACTAGTATGTTCATCCTAACATGAATGGTGAGTTGATGACCATTCATATAGGTATAGATTCGACGTATCTAGCTAGTGGGTTGTGAATCCATTTATCTCTTGCGTCCCTAATCGTGCTCTCTGTTAACTTATTAACTGGTGCTTTTTTTTTTCATTTAGTTGTATCCATATAGCTTCTCGATAAAGGATTTAGTGATCAATAAAATATTTGTTGCTTCAAAAAAAAGGTATAGATTTGTATCACTGCTTAAAGCTTTTATTTAAGGTGGGCAATCTGGATATAATATATCTAATTCAAAGGAGTCAAAGTAATAATTTCTTCGAAGTATTGTAATATGTATTTGGGAATATAATATACATCAGTATGACACTCAAAATTTTAGGATTGTACAAACCCCCTTTTCTCCAAAAAGCCCCGACATTCCGCCTTCAGACTGATTTTCCTAAAAGGTACCCGATGATTTGCAAAATACCAAAACTTTGCAAAGCTTAAAAAGTAATTTAGTGTTGTCACGTGTCCCCCCTCCTTCCTACCCCCCCCCCCAAGGATAGTTACGTAATTTTGTGTCCTCCCGCTATATACTCTTTCTTGCCTCTTTTTTTTCTCTTCTCAGTTCTCTCTTTCCATTTTTTAATTCTTTCTTTGATTTCCTGATCTCCTCATCCTCTTTCATACCATCGTCATCATCAGATCTAACACAACACGGTCTTCATCACCATCACTGTCTCCATCACCATCACTGTCTTCACGCCGTCAGCACCATCGTCTTCACGCCGTCACCAGCAGGTACCAACTAATAAAACTCTTTTTTGCACTTTTCGACTTCATAATAATCGGGTAAACATAGAAGATCTGTTGTTGAAATGTGATAGATATAATTATGCACACCAAGTGCTCGATGAAATGCTTCAACCAAGGTCATAAATGTGATAGAAATCTGGTTTTAATGGCGATCGATGATCTTCAGGTGTTTAATCAAGATATTATTGACAATTTCCATTTTATTTTTATAATTTTTATGTTTGATGCACATTTTAGTAGTAATTTCATGATTATGTTAGGTTTTTGGTGTTTATTTGATGTCATCAGTTAAACTAATAAAGTGAATGAAAATTATACTGATGAATATCTATGAACATTAGTTTTTTAGATGTTCATCAGTTAATGCTATTTTTGTTCATAAGTTATGTTATCATAGGTTCATCAGTTATCTTATTCTTTTTTAGTTGATGAACAATTTTTTTTTTGTTCATCAGTTATTGACTTTTATCTATTATGTTATCATAGGTACATCAGTTAGCTTATGCTTTTTTTGGTTCATCAGTTTGTTTATTTTAGCTATTATGTTATCATAGGTTCATCAATTAGTTTATTTGTGTTATCAGAAGTTATAGGTTTATCAGTTAGTTTATGCTTTTTAGTTTATTTGTATTATAGGTGATAGGTTCATTATAGGTAAATGTTCTAAAACAGGCTAGTACTATTTTTTTTTTTCAGATATTCATCAGTTAATGCTTTTTTTTTTTTTTTTTTTTTTTTTTTTTTTTTTTTTTTTTTTTTTCATAGGTTATGTTATCGTAGGTTCATCAGTTAGCTTATGTATTTTCAGTTGATGAACATTAGTTTTTTTTTTTTTTTTTTTTTTTTTTTTTTTTTTTTTTTTTTTTTTTTGTTCATCGGTTATTGATTAGCTATTATGTTATCATTGGTTCATCAGTTAGCTTATGCTTTTTTTGGTTCATCAGTTATTGACTTTTAGCTATTATGTTATCATAGGTTTCTCAGTTTGTTTATTTTAGCTATTATATTACCATAGGTTCATCAGTTAGTTTATTTGTGTTATCATAAGTTATAGGTTCATCAGTTAGTTTATGTTTTTTTAGTTGATGAACATTAGTTGTTTTTGGTTTATCAGTTATTGTCCTGTGTTATGTTTTTGGTTCATCAGTTATTGTCCTGTGTTATGTTTTTTTGATCATCTAATTGTTATTGTCCTGTTTTTTTTGTCCAAAACAGGTTAGTACTAAAGGTTCGCGAAAAAGGATTAAGAGTAGTGTTGAGCATTCAATTAATCCAAGTGGGAAACGTAGGAAGAACTGTAGATTCTACAAATGTAGCATTAAAGATCATAATCAAGCGAAGTGCAATGCTATTAGAGTTGAGATTGTTGCTAAGAAGGATAGCGATAAGGCTGCTATAAAGGAGAGCAAGCAGAAGGCGAAGTTGGATGCTAAGAAGGCGAAGATGGCTAACAAGAATGCTTGTGTTGTTACTTAGTTACTCTTTCACGTTTTTTTTGTTTTTTTATAATAGTTAGATAAATAAAGGCTTAGTTGCTGATATGTTTTTTGTTTTCTATATTGATCAAATGAAATTTGAGTTAGATGTTACTATATGATGTTGACTTTATAATTTCTTTTAAGAAATGTTCATAAAAAAACTGTTCATCAATTTTTCTTTTTATAAGTGTTACTGTTCCCATCAATTTCTTAACTGATGAACTAAACCCTAAACCCAACACCCAAAACCCTAAATCCTTAACTGATGTACTGATGAAATAATGTTCATGAATAAAAATTGATGAACAGAGTAACTGATGAACAAAACATCATCTTTAACATGTTATATCTCATTCATATGACATCGGATTTGAGTGAATAAAAAATATGAGTAAAGATTGACCTAAAATCTATAATTTTTATGTTTTACAATTTTTCTAATTCGAATTTAATATTGGTCAAATTTATGGTCAAAAACGCAATAAAACACAATACGTACATTTTTTTAAAAACATTAACTATTAAAAAACATCATTTTTTGAGTCTTACATTTATAAAATGATTAATGATGCGTTGTGAGACAAAAATTAGTGCATTTAGCTCAATTTTAACCCTAAAAATCTAAGCTAGACATTTCATCAAACACCTTGTTTGCAACAAATATGAGTAAAACACCATCTTTAACGTGTGATATCTTACTCATATGACGTCGGATTTGAGTGATTCAAAAACCTATGTAAAAAGTAAACAAAAATCTATAACTTTCATGTTGTAAGTTTTTTACGATTCGACATTTATGAGGGTAAAAAATAGGGCCGAAAATGCCAAAAAAAATAAAGAAATCAAGAAACATTCGATATGTAAAAAAAATTTCAAAATATTTAACAAGATTTATACCAAATTAAAGATGATTAAATTTTAAAACTTATGGTGAAATCGGTTTTTCGTAAAAGTTTGTCCTTTGAAAGTTATTTGGGTTTGAAATTTGGGGTGGAATATAAAAAACGGGTCAAATGACCAAATTTCCCTCTAACCAAAAATATTAAAGAAAAAAGGGAGGGAGTGGGTGGGGGACACGTGACACTAGCTTATTGGCTTTCTACAATTTTTAAACTTCTTCCCTTTTCAAGGGATCGCAACTCTTTCCAAAAATGCACATGATTCCAAATCTTTGGGTTACAAGTTTCCTTTTTCTTCTCGATAAGCAAACCTCTATATCAAAACCTAACAAAGAAATTACAAGAACTGACTTCTCATGCGACAAAAACACTAGGAGACTAAAAACACAAGCAGAAAACTAAACACTCCTCACTATCAATACAAACAGAAACATAACCCACCACATGAGATATACGGTTTAAGTAAAAAGTTAATGCTCTAGCCAGGGACGGAGCCAGGGGGTTCCCGCGGGTGCCCGGGACCCGGCCTTATGGATTTTTTCGATGTAGTGTTAATTTTTGAAAAAAACATCAATTTTTTCAAAATGCATCTTAAATGCACCTGTTCCATCGAAATGTGTTTCTATATTTTGGTTTCAAAAAATTTGTGCACCCGGTCATATTTAGTCCTGGTTCCTGCAAGACTACTAAACCCTCCCCACCATCACTACCCAAACAAAAAATTAAACCCATGATGAGCTGCACACACGACACACGTGAAATTCACACACCATCCGCAACAATTCTAACACAATTATATGGTCTCTCAAGCCAATTTTCCCACTGCAAGTTCCATGTCTTTGACCTCCTACTGATCCATTCAAAGTACTTTACTTGTATTTCCTCGAATAGTTTTGACGCATTCTCCGGTCTTCCCTTTAAAAACCTTCATGTTCCTACTTTTCCAAATAAAGTAAACAGCCACCAACATCACCGCGTGCCATAAGACTTCTGCTTCCTTACCCAACGAGCGCCCCCCGAATGTTGTTATATATCCTTTATTATAAAGGCATCCAGTAGAACGATCCCACACCAAGAAAAATCCTTTTCCAAACGTATAGAGCTTTCTTACACAACACTAATTAAACAATGGTCGCCGGGTATTCTAATACATTTTCACAACATGGACAAAGTACCGATTCCATATTTATACCTTTCTTGTCAAGCTCATTTCGGACAGGAATTCTACCGTTTAACGCCCAAATGAAAACATTGACTTTCCTAGGCACAAGTGTGTTCCATTTTGTCTTAGTACTACCCACTTCCCTCCTAACATGCCGCTGCTCAATCCATCGGGACAAAGATTTCACTGAAAACTCACACTTTGGATCAAACTTCCATTTCCATCTATGCTTGCGATTTTGATCAATAATTATACCTGCCATTATCTCTAGCTTCCAGCTCCTTTAACTCACCCACCACCCTACCCCGAGGGTTACAAGTTTTCTTACTTTTAATAAAATGAATCTCATGACTGTTGTTTTGAATGCATACAATTGAGGACTCTCGAAGGGTACCTAGTACATTTTTTAAAACCTTCTAGAGGCCGAAATTGGTTTCCGTATACTTAATCCTTGTGCAGTTTCGTATTCACGAGGATTCCAACTAGAAGTTGTGCTACTCGCGCGACTCATCTGTTGGTCTAACTTTTATGCTTTTATGGGGATCGGGGGGCATAGTTTTGTTCCTTGGGGGTGATCTACGAGGTATAGCGCATAGTTATGCACCTTGGAGCGTTACCCCCATCATATAAATCACATCAATCTCTAAAAGTTAATGTTAATAACTTAATATTTAACCTTCAAAAATTTACACAACCTTAATTATAGGAAAAATGAAAAATAAATTATAACGATGCTCACACTATACAAAAAAATGATTTTCAAAAGATTTTAAGAATCTGATCCTATCTATAGGCCGGTCCTTGGTTTTTCGATGCCTTGAGCGAGATTTCCAAAACATGCTCTACTAAGTATTGTAAACACAAAATACACTATATTTAGGGGTTTGACCTCGAGACAAGACCCGCAATCAACTTAATATAAATCGAACAACCAGTTAATTATTTTACGTCATACAATAAATTTTAAGGTTTAAGATTATGTGCCGGACTCATTTTTTTTATCGGGTAGCACTAAAACAAATGTCGCTCGTTTTCCGCTTGATACTAATCGTGTATAGACTGCCAAAATAATTTTAACGATATAGACTGTCAAATATCTACTTGAAGCTATTATATAACTTTAGTTTAATGGTTGCATATTATGATTTTTGTTTTCCTCATACAGTTTTAGTGTTAGTTATATTAAATTCTGTTAAAAACAAAGCCAAAATGCAAATCAAAATTAATACAATAAGATTGATTTGATTATATGAAAAAGTTAATGCACTATAAATCAAAATAAGAAACGATTTATTCACACCCGCGTAATGCACCAGCTTTGTTTACCGATTTGTTATTATAATTTTCAAATGGCTTCAAGTAAAAATTATGTACTTTTTTCTTTATATTCATTTTTCAAGTTGATAACCGTAAGATAGGTATTTATTTGTGTTTATGTTTATTTAAGGTTGAAATTTACTAATGTGACTTGTTAGAGTTTTAGGCTTCTTTAATTTGCATTGGGGCTGAGTTAAGTTTATCATTATGTTTGTGTTCTTACTTGCATTGGGCCTTATGGTGTTTTTTTTTTTGATAAACAATTGAATTCTTGCTTAGTCCCTAATGTACTTTTTTCAATTTTATTTAATGTGTTTTTCTTTTGCAAGTTACGTAACTGATTTTTATTAATCCTTAACATAGCCTTAAGTAGATAAACCTGCATTTCATAGATAATATCTCATTGAAGCAAAACATTTGCTCGTGTTTATATAAATCAGTACAAACGATATCGAATTGATATCTATATAGTCAAATTACCAAACATGTACGATCATCTAAAATGAAAGACAAATATATGATTTGTTGCCATTTAACCAAACACTTATTATGCATACGATGCTATGTATTTTAATTAATTTTTCTCAAACATTTTTGTACTTAACAATCCTGAAGACAAATGCTATGATTTTTATTACATATTAATAATGTTATTTTATGTCATGTGAGTGTAATTCAACGTGTTCTCAAAATTGCATAACCTCATAATTTTAAAATGCGCAGCTGAACCAAGTAAAACTTCATGTTCTTGTAAGTTATTTCACATTCATCTCCCGTTATTGTTTCGGTTTCACCTAGCACAATAGAACTTGTAATATTCCATTTCTTGTAATAGCACTTGTAAACTCAAAGATATATTTTATTTTGAGAAACCAAAAGGATAAATGCAAGTTTTTATTTGATATTATCTTATGTGAAATAATTATTTATTTAGTCTTGTACATTTCCATTCGATATGAAAATACAGTTGATCACATAAAAAGTAAGTCAAGCTTTGTAAATTGTAATATTCGGATGAAAAAATGTATTGGTAGCATATCGTAAACCCAAAGGCCAAATGCCCAAAAAGTGTTTTCTCACACAACCCGGATACTATTCAACCAAAATAAATACACCTCCCATTTTGAGATTCACTTGCCGCCATTTCCCTTTTACCTCCTAAAAACGCAAAGCTCCTCATTCCCACTTCATTTCATTTGCACAAAACAAAACAAGTATGCAGCCTTATCACTCCTATAGAACCTCACAAACTCAAATACACAAATCAATTCTCATATTTTTCCACGACTTCAAGATCTTGTGAAGAGATCTCAGGTAAGGTTGATTTTGTTGTTATTTTCGTTTTGTTTCAAGATCTATGATGAGTGTTGCTAGATCTATAAAGATTTATGTAAGAACACACTGAGATCTTTGTTGGTTTTAACTATTTGGTGTTTTGAGGTAAAGTAGGATTTAGATTGTGAGTTGATGAGTGATTGCGAGGGTATTTTGGTTGTGTCTAGATATAGGATTGAGATGGGATTTATGTGGTTGTTGTGACTCGACCACAAAATAGCATCGTAAATACCACCATAGGCCCAAAATCACCATCGGAACCACTAAAATAACAACAAAACCATCTAAACTCGAAACACCACCTGTTAAATTAAGATTCGGTGGTGTCGGCGGCGAGAACAATTAATGTTAGCAGTGTTAGTTTTGTGGACATTATTTTAGTAATCGTATGTTAGGATCGAACTCGAGATCACGGGATTGCACACTTTACGTATGAAGAGTAAATGAATAATAATTATTTATAAAAAGTTATATTTAATTATTATATACACAAAACACATAACGACCGTTAGTATTTAACGGATAATGACTAACGACCGTTAACCGATAAAAGGAAAGAAATATGTGTAAATATTTGGTAAGTCAAAAAGATTCCGGAATACCCTTAGAGGGTGTTGGTCGATCGGTTTGGGGAGGAGAAGCCCAACCCAAATCCAACTTGAGCTCCAAGTAATCTACATTATATAAACACATTAAGAGTTCTTAGTTTTTGCATTTCTTGTTCACAATACTAAACCCTAAAATGTGTTTTCTTTCTCTTGTGATTAATCGGCCGAACCCCCTCCTAAGTGTTTCGACTTTTTGGTTTTCAAAACCTAAAACGTTTTGTGTTCTTTACTTGCATAAACATTTACTTGGTATTAGTACGTGTGTACAAGAATGTGCATCAAACACACTATTGTTTGATTCTTGGATTGAATTGCAAAATCGGTAAGGGGTAATTCATGTAATCCATATAAACCCTAATTAGGATTCATCACTGTTGTTGCTTGGATTGATTCTTGTTTTGCTAGAATCATTAAGATACGCATATGTTTAAATTCGGTTAATCAATTATGTGTTATTGTTCCTATGCTTCCGCATGTGTTCTTTGATGTTTATTGTATTTAATTATGATTGTAATGATATTAATATTCCAACAGTGGCATCAAGAGCCGTTATAACGCGTAATTAATTACCGAAACACATTAAAAACGAATCTTTATTGTGTTTTACATGTTTGGTCGATTTAGAGTTTATACTAAAATCGAAACCCTAATTTTTTTTAGGGGTTGATTGCCCTTGTAACGCCCCAACCTGACAAGGGTCAAAATGTCACATTATGGTGTCAATCAGAACATAATAAACGCAAGTGGAAGACTTCTTATTAAATACTAAGTCAAGAATTACAAGGACTTACGAAATATAATCCAAACAATGACCTAAATACAATACATATCCAAAACATGATGTCTACAATCATAACTCCAATATTAGAATCTAATCAAGGGTATGTCCTCTATCTTCTACTCTCAACACTCATGCCCAGCATCTCACTTATAACCTGCCGCAGAGAAAAGAAAATGTGACTGAGCTAACGCTCAGTAAACAGATATAAACAAATGAAAGGTAATAAACGTATACGAAATGAATAAGCGAATGAATCCAAGAGAACCTGCTAAACAAGATGTCAAACAGAATATGGAACATATGAAAGGAATCAAAGCATAATAATGAACATAAAGTGGATATCAATGTCAAGGAAATGCCCAACAAATCATATACGAATTGTATATGGAGTATCTAGCTAAATGTACCAAATAGTGTAATGGGGTGTATTGCACACACACAAGTCCATTCACAAGCATATATCAAATCATAACTGAGCAAATACCTAGGATTCATCCATACGCCTCTTACAAAACAAATCATATATGTACCATGTACTAGACAAGCATACACACATATCATAATGGCCAAGAGATCTCATATCATATCATATCAAAAGGGGACGCTGTGGACTGATCACATTGCCACAGATGGTGTCATGCCATTGGTTCCATGATGACATGGTCATGGTACCTCCATGGCTAGTTAGCTCAGGCAACAGAACAGAACAAATCATATTAAGTCATCATATCATATCCAACAGAACGTATCAAATTGAATTAAATCATATCATAGCAATTGGATAGCAACGAATATCATATCAAGGGAATCATAGTAAAGGCTCATATCAACGGAATCATAACAAAGGCTCATATCAATAGAATCATAGCAAAGTAAACGAATCAAAGTCAAGGATCGAAAAGTCATGAGAGAAAACACCCTTACTGAGAAAGGGTAGAATACATGTACCTTAACCAATTCAAATGCAAATAACTAGAATAGCACAAGGAAACCGAAGCTACTCCCTCTTCACGGAATCTACACAAATTAATGATCACATATTACTTATAAGTTCCTTTTTTTTATGTCTAGTTCGTATAGTTATCCAAATTACAGAATTAGGGTTTCTTTCCATTTTTAGAAACTTTCCATTTTAGTAACTTTCCATATTTAGTAACTTCCCCGAATTAGTAACTTTCCGAATTAAGCGAGTTTCCCGAATTAAGTAACTTTCCCGAATTAGTAACTTTACCTATTTAGCAAGTTTCCATAAATAGTAAGTTAGTGTCACATTCATAATTAACCAAACTTAGGGATTTAAGCACTTCCAATTCATATATCACTTAGTTAGGACATATTAGTTAATCTGGACCATATTCTTATGATTTTTAAGGCCTGCCAATTAAGCTCCAAAAATTTTGAATTAATTCTTAGTGATTCCCATATCAGTTAAGTACCTTAACAAATTTTTATAGATTTTATTACCCATCAAAAGTACTGTTTAAAAATCATCTTTCCCAAACCCGTTCAGAAAGTTAACTGCTGATACACACAGAAAGTTTGCCTTTAATATACCCATTTCAAAACTTCAGAAAAATCCACAAAAATTTCAGTAAGTCACATATAACTTAAATATCACTCCTGTAAAAGGAGAGCTCCCAATTCCTTGTGGTTTGAAAATTAAAATTCATAAACACCGACTGATCTTTATGCTCCCAAAACTCAGGTTTGACACATGATCCCATAAATTCATAAACATGACCAATACGACTCCAATTCACTCCAAACCAATTGGAAAACTTAATTAGGACATTAAACTAGGTTTACAAGCAAAGAACCAGTATTATACACTTATGAAACTCAAGCTATAGTGTTCACATATTCAGCCTTCAAAACTGTTTCGTTCAAAAACCCGTTTAAGACCCTTATATCATAAGCTACTCATACCAAACACACCCGAGACCTTTATATTACCCACGATCTGTATTTTAATATTACCTTAACCTATATACACATTCATGCACACCTTATTTGCTTTATCCCACACACAACACACAATTCGACATCCGACTTAACAAGACCAAACGATTACTTATACCTTAACCATATTAGATCCGATTAGCACATGCTTATAAGCTCACTTCAACACATAACACACATGTTTAACCAGTTTATAGGCTCATATGAACATCATGCCCAAATAGCCCACATACACCACATCAAACTAACGAGACAAAGCATGCATACAAGATTCACATAAAATCTTAGAACCAAACCCTAACCCCTCGTTATATACATGTTAGGTTTTTCTTGTTTTAGTACTCACTTAATGCACATTAAAACTGATTTCTAGGGCTTGTATTTGTTTAGTATTTGGTCGATTATAGGGGGTGCATAAAACATCAAAATAGGCCACAGCATGCGACACAAACAAACATAACTAGGCATATAGGTTTTTGTGATTTCATGTAGTTTTATTCACGAGAAAACAACATATATACGAGCAGCCAACAAACCACAAACCAACATAATTCAAACGTGAAATAGCAGCAAGTTTAACAAGTCTTGGACTCACACAAACAACCACCAAAATAGCCTACACACATCAGTGATTAACGAGCCAAAAACATCACAAAAACCACAGGATTCACGACAACAAAACAGCCTAGGGTTTTCCATTTTAGTCGCCATATTACTGTGCATTCAAAACTGATTTTCTAGGGCTTGTATATTTTAATTAGGTCGACATATAACATGGTTTTAAATCCTGATTAACATATGAAGGTGTCGTATGAATGATGGTTTAGGACAGAAAGATTACCTTGCGTCGACTTGAAAACAAACCGGATAGGACAAGGATTTAGGGCTCGTATAGAACATAAGAAAACTCCAACGATTAGTGTTCAAAACCTTGGTCACCAACTTGCTTTTCCTTCTTCTTTTCTTGCAGCAAAAGATGATAATTCAGTGTGGTTTTCTCTGGTCTTGGGTCGATGCAAAAGAGAGAATGGAAAAGGAGGATATACGGCTTTGCATAAGATATGGCAAAGCGTGTATTATTATTTGGTAAGTAGAGTGATTATGGGCCGAAACTTAGGGAGATTTGGATGGATTCACTCGTGATTTTAGGAATTATACACGTTTAACACATATGTGTTTTAATATAGATTGGGTTCTTATTATGGTAAACAAATTAAATGTGTAAGAAGTGATCATGTATGTCTTGTTTCATAATGTTTAAGGGAAAACGTATGACACTAGGATAAATGGAGGATTATGTGAAAAGGTTAATTAGTTTAAGATTAGGAAAGTCAAAATTTAATTTCTAACTTAGATGATTTAGTATTAATATCATTTATATTCATAACATAAACTTTTAATAATCATTTTCTCATCATTAAAATTTAGGTTAACTTCAAATGATGAAATAAAAATGTTCACCAGATTTAGGGTTTTACAGCCCTATAATTATTTAGGGTTTGGTTTTGAAATTTAATTTGATTAGAAACCCTAGATTAACATGTTTATGTGTTAGTATGCGATCTTGTGGCAATTTGATAATTGTTATGTAGAATACATGAAAACGTGCATGTTCGACAAAGATTCATTGTTGTGATAATTTAAATTTGCTATATAAATTAATGGTTAAGTTTTACACATGTAATTTAATTGATAAATCTTGAATTGGGGAAGACCTCAATATAATTAATGAATCAATTACGTGTTATGTGGTATATATTTAATTGTGGCTTACGCAATCAATTTGTTGATGCATGTGGATCTACTTGCTTTTCAAGAGAGAGCCTTAGTTAAATATATACATTATATACCTAGAATTGATTATTAATAGGTTTTATCGAATTAAGTTTGCACGTGGCTACATGTTTTTTTTTACATAATTAATTGTTATATTATGTAAGTTTAATTAGTTATTTTCTTTTTTATTTGTATTACTTGTTTTTTGTTTATTTATTGTAAACACATGTTTATAAATGAAAAAGGGTAATTTAGAATAGAAAAATAATATGAATAAAATAATGGTGAAACAATGAATTATTTTCGAAGAGTTAAATTTTTAAAGTGTTTTAATTGATTGTTGAGTTTTGTACTAATAGTACGAATAGCTCACCCAATTGTGACAAACTATAAGAGGGGTATAACTAGGAACGGGTTTTTAATAAGCTTCGCGCTGAACTTTGTTTCTACGCTCCTTTGTGCATCAAATTGGAGCTACCAAGTACGACTATTTTATGTACAAAATCACCTTAAGGGTGAATTAGCTTTAATTCCATGCACCACTTTGTGGTAATTATCCGAAACACTAAGTCTTTGGACTTATGCAAAAGTACGATATAATGGACGATAATTAAAGGTAAATTCTTTGATTGGTGAACCCAATACCTCAATTGAAAACGTTTGTAAATTTGATCTTAATGAATTAGTAAATAAAAAGGTTTTATTAAACTTATGATACGAAGATTATGCATGCTTCTTCATACATATTTTGATTATAAACATCAAAAACTAGTACCCTTAAAATTAAGTTGATGCCATCTAATTAAAATAACACTTGAAGTTGTGATTTACGTCATGTGAGAGCTTGGACTAGATTGAAATGGAAAGGTAAATTCATACTTTCATTACTAGCAGATCAACTGATGTAATGGAACTATATTAATTTGCAGTTCTTTAAATTAGACGACTTAATTGAGTTGTAAGTGAGAGCTTGGACTCAAGGTATAAGATGGGAATAAAACATGCTTACATTGCAATATTGTTTGGCAATGTAAATTCCATAAAGATCTAGGAATTGGAAATTGTTTGCCAATTATTGTTCGACAATTACCTTATTGAATACTTTCATTACTAGCAGATCAACTGATATAATGGAATTATGTCAATTAGGATCCTAGCTTTAAGAAAATTCTATGGTTTATATGAATATTAACCAATGGGTATTTAATTTTCTTAAAGATTGTATTACCGAAAATACTAAAATTGAATTTTGTAAATTCTTTAAATGTATTAATGCAACATTAAACCATAAACGTGAGATATACTTTTATTGGTAAATTGTTCTACACCCGTAGGGGTTTTTTTGCAAGAGTTAACTTTACTAAAAGGAAAAACCTAGTCTCCTTTCCATGAGAGAAGTGTGAGACTTAATCCTATTCCTTTTCATGAATAAGAAAGGAATGATATGAAAATTAGAATTGTCTAAATTCTAAATACATAACTCATAGCAAACTTTAGTAGTTAAGATTATTGCACATTTTATGAGTTATTAAATTAGAAGCTAGACTAATTACCGCAAAATGGTAAAAGACAAACTAGTATATTTTATCTAGTTATTTTGTTTTGATCATTTAAAGGTGCTACATACCATTGTGGGGATGGTAGACCTTATTAAGGAAGAAATTGCACGCCCAATTTTTCAAGTTAATTGCATTGATGGATAGTCCATCATTTGCAAAGTAGAATACATTCTTTTAGTACCTAAGTAATTGTTACGTATGGGTTTTTTCAAAGGTGTAGGAAAGTAAATAGCACACTATTTGCTTTTACTGGTTATGAAACACTTATAATGTTGTCAAATCCAGTGGGAGGATTGTGTTGTAATTAATGAATAATGAATTATTGTAATGATCTGTAATTTAGTGGGAGCTACAAGCTTTGTCATCTCGGTAGTAACCCAGATTATCTCTAGAATGTCTTGAGATAATTATTTCCAATAGTAGACACTTGTGTTTTTAAGGATAGTCATGTACGTTTCCTTACTAGACAATGTGGTTCTATATCTACTAATTATGATAATATCTATGACACAATCATATTGATCACATAAACAAATGAGTGACGTGTTGTTTATCTGATACATGATGTTGTTTCATGCACAAGTGGGAGAAATCTTTATTGTGTGCAAGGTACAACACATAGGAATATGATTTAAAGGATTCTCTTGACTGCAAGGTAAGAGACTAACGTTCTAATGTGACTTATTCACATCTAATCCAAGAAACACTTGGTGTTGCAATTTACGTTATGTGAGAGCTTAGCTAGATTGCAACAACAAGGTAAATATCTAGGTTACGTGAGAAGGTATCTGGAAAATTTGCAGTTTCTAAATTAGATACCTATTAGAACAAGTGTCAATATGATAATAAGACTACTTCAAACCAAATATTTATGTATTATTGAAATGACATAAATAAATGAAGTAATCTAATACTACTTCAATTTGAATATTTATGTAATTTTAGAATGACATAAAATAAGTGAAGTAATAAATTAACTTGAAATTACTATTGAAACCAAGAGATGATGTCCGTAATTACTTTAGTTAAACATGTTTATGTTTCATTGTAAAGATATAAACATGAAGTCTTTTAATTGTTAAAAGACTTATAATAAAGTAAGACGTTAATTTTACTACTAGAAAAACAGCTATTCTTGACGCGCAATGCGCGTCATAAAGGGGTCAGATGACGCGCAAAAGCGCGTCAAGGATGGACCAGTCATAAATTTTCATGACCCGCATTTGGGCGTCATCCTTCTATGACGCGCACTTATGACCCACGTTTTATGACTCTCCTTTTTGCGTGTCATTACCTTAAAATCATTTTTTTTTTTATTTTTTTGTTTTTAAAACCTGATTATATACATAATTACTGACAATAAACCTGATAATTGTACAAAATTAACGCATTTCATATATATCAAAACCATGCGTTACCAATTCATTACATAACAATTCA
The DNA here is from genome assembly GCA_021014915.2 of Artemisia tridentata subsp. tridentata. Taxonomy (NCBI): domain Eukaryota; kingdom Viridiplantae; phylum Streptophyta; class Magnoliopsida; order Asterales; family Asteraceae; genus Artemisia; species Artemisia tridentata. The sequence goes on from CP139506.1 coordinate 158,813,232, forward strand.
TGTCAAAATATATACCGATAATTAGTTAAAGTTACTACAATGTACGATTTCTACCTAAAAATGAAATTCAGACACATAAATTGCCCATTCTTCTCGAATATCGTCGAAATCCGCAGTGGAATTTCAGCAACCACCAGCGTCCATTTCTTCCAATGCTAATTTAGCTGCCTCTTTTGCTTCCTCCAAAAGTGCTTCTGGTACCTAAAGATGCTGACATGCAAGGTACGCTATTTAATCTGGGAATCAAATAATAATAATGCGAGCACATTGGTCCATTTCGATGATGAAACACATTTACTTATGAATGGGTCAATTTGGATTTTGTTTCCACCTAAGTTGGGTTGAGTCGGTCTAAGCATATACAACAGAAAGGAAAATAACAGGTTGAGCTGAACAAACAAGTAAATAGCTGGCTTTCTTCTGTAGTTTTTGGTATGTTTTATCGCATCTGGTCATAAACATCTGAGTAGGAAAGGTAAAATGCAACTGTTCATAAACATCTGAGTAGGCAATTTCCATGTATATAAAAAAAGTTAATCAATGCTAAAAGGGAAAGTATATGCAGAATATTGAAGATGGAACCCTGTTAGGATTCCCATAGCAACACAACTTATCAAAAACAAATTAGTCATTATATTGGCGTGCACTGATGTTAGCCCCCGACCATATCTTGTCCTAAATGATTTTGTTCATGTTTTAAAAAACTGTTTTTCATGCTAATGTTTTATTTTTTCCATTTGTATTCCTGTTAACCATATTCTTCTATATCTATGAACAATTGTAAACACATCAAACCAAAAACGTAAAACACGTAATTATTGCATGTATGATTGTCCATCCTAACGTAAATATTCACATCGATATAATTCCATAACCACATAACATAACATACCGTTCTCTCCTCTCTTGCAAATTCTTCATCTGTTCCTTATAATGATTCTCAATATACTTTTTCGCAGCAGCAGCTTTTTGCTTTGTTATATTCGACGCCTCTTCATCCGGCACCCCCGGATCATTTGAATCTTCACCATCACCACTCATTGACTCCCTCCTTCTTGTATTTGACCTCAACCGATCCCTTGGTTGAAACTTATGTAACCAACTCCTTGCCGAATCCATTAATTTCTTTCAACTAGTATAATTCAATTCCAGCCACAAATCTTAACCTATAAATCACCCGAACTCACAATTCTGCAATCACGTTTTACAAAAACAAAACTTGGTCAAAAAATAGTAATTTCACATAACATAATCCATGAATCACTCACTAATACGTAAACTGAAACACGAGAAACACCATCACAACCACTCTTGTGGTTGTGTCGACTTGAGTCACACACAAACGAGCACACCCTACATGGGTATACTCGCTATATCGAACCAACAAACACCAAATCTGTTACTCAAAGGATCTCGACCCAAATAAAATTCAAACCAACGCAACCCTTGTGGGTCTCTCGTTGTGCCAAGCCAAGATAAACGCACCCCTTTGGGGTTTTCTCTTGGACCAAAGACAAGCAAACATCAACGACACCCCTTCAGGGCTGTCGTGTGTCGAGCCAAACCAACCCACCATAGGTTGTTTTATGGCTAACCCATACAAAAACAAACACTCCCTTATTGGCTGTGGTCACCACCCTTATGGGTGTTTCTGTGGCGGATCGAAAACCCAAAACCAAACGAAAACAAACACCAAAAATAAGCTTCGAAGCAATTAAAAAAAGATAATGAAATAAAACCTTAACCGAGACCAATACGGGTCTTGACCCTAAACCCCAATCAGGTTTAACCCGATCTGAGAATCAAACAACACCAAACACGATTTCTTTGATGATACTTTTATTTAAATCGCTTTTGTATTGCGTTAAAATTATAAAACCCATAATAAAATTTGTTTATATGCCCGATTAAAAGAAAAAGATGAATATAAAAGCGAAGATACGAGTTGTGTTAATACCAATCGAAGGAGATGAGATGCTAGCGACGGTGGTGATTAACTCGAATCAAATATCCGAGAATACACCTCTAACACCTTAGATCGCCTTGTATCTTCAACAAGATGGTGAAGGAAGTGGCGGCTTGTGGTGATGACAGCAGGGCTGATCAGTGGTGAGGCGGTGATGAGTGACCGGTGGTGGTGGTTGTGGTGTTAGTGTCGATTGGTGAGGATGAGAGGAGAGGGAAGATTTATCTCTTCTTTTTTTTTTTGTGTTGGTTTGATACAAATGAGAAAACACAGATATATATGACATTTAACTGATTATGACCCATATGTTATGACGCTTCTGAAAACGAGTCATCTTTTAACTGATTATGACCCATATTTTATGACTTTGCTCTTTGCGCGTCATCTTGTAGCGTGGGTCATAAAAAGCGGGTCAAGGATAGCCCTTTTTCTAGTAGTGTTTGTTATGTTTTTTTAATTAAGACATATACAAGAAGTCATTGAGTTGATCAATGATTTATAACGTATAGTGGGATTATAACAGTTTATGTCTTCTTGTTGATACATAGACATGAAGTGACTTGGTCAAAAAGTACTTATGTTATATAGCATGTAATTGGCTTGAAAATTCTATTATACCATTAAGTTGACTTAGTTGGTGAATAGATAAGCCAAACGAAGTATATTTATCTTACATATTGTAAGATTGGCTTACAATATTAATCCTAATGAAATACCAAATGTTTATGGTATGTTCAGTTAGGAAAATCAAACTCTTGTTATATTGTTTGATTAAAGATAACTATGAATTCTTTTCTTCCAAAAGTTATCAAGGTTAGAAAATTGAGTTTGGATTGGATATACTCAATAAGACTCCAATCTAGAAGATTAATAAGACACCATTTTGTTATGGAATGTAATGAATCACATTAAGTCTTAAAATGAAGTTATGAATTTGTTAAACTACTTATGAGTAGGTTATTAACAAACTAAATGTCAGGAACTGTCAATATGTATTTGTAATATCCCAAAAAGAGAACATTGTATTGTTGCTTTATTTGCTACGTATTTATAGATAGTCTATAAATTACAAAAAGCAAGTGGGAGTTTTATCTTGAAAAGATAAAATCACAAGATACATAATCTTCTAAAACACACTAGTGAAAAATCATGATGAGGCTAAACATGTAAATGATAGACCTCAAGATGATGGAATTCTCATTCATAGATCCGTAAGGATATCTCAGATATTTGATTAATATGTTGAGGATTATATCATGATTCATTACCAAATATTGGATTGGGTAAATTACTCATACTATGAATGTTAAAGATGCTGTCCATAAAGATAATTAATTTTTGGAAAATTGGTTTATCTTAATTCTTAATAGTTAGACTAGAGAATGAAGATGAGTTTCTTCAAAGATAAGGTAACCCTAGTGGTTTAAATCTTTGTGTTGAAATCATATGGACAATATTGTACACATATTTTAATGCATGTCTTATGACAAGATTATTAATCATACTTAAGCAATTAACTATGATGGAATATTCTTTTCTAAGCACATTAAATATACAAAGATGGTAATTGTCATACTTATTTTCATGAATATGAAATTTGACAATGGATTATTAAACTCTTTCTTGTATAATTACTTAAGCGAGGACGGTAAGTAATTAAGAGTTTTATGAATTCATATAATCTTTGAAAGTGTACAAAATGCAAGAATTCAAGTATGGATAAATGCATGCATCTAGGAGATGAGTCTTATGTTTAAATATTAAATCGAAGTTTTGATTTAAAATAAGATAACTCCTAAGTATTTCTGAAAGCTAGTGGGAGTATTATGTTTACTTTCTTAAATCATATATGTTGGATAACATATAGGAAGTAACATTTCATATAAGTTAAATGTTAAGTCTTAACTTGGAATGAAACTTCACTTGAAAGATTTAGGAAATAAAACATATAACCTTGGAATGTGTGTTTATTATTATAAACATATGCGGTAAATAAATCTAATAGAACATGATATATCATTTAGAATGTCTAAATTGATACATATCTTTTAAATAAGATAGAACATGAATGAAATCTAAGTATGACTCGAAGATTTGTCATGAACATCATGTTACATAATAGAATTGTTATAAGATGTTATGACAATGTTGATATCTAATTGAAAGTTATTAGATAACTAGTGTAGTGATTATTCTAATGGAATATGTTTGGATATAGAATTACATCCTCAGCCTGGAACAACTTCCAGATTCTATAGATGAACAATTTGTCAATTGTTGTGCAAATTGTCATAGCCAACAAACTTGAAAGTTTGGAAGGCATCAAACATTACACAATAGATATTCAAGTTTACGGAATTTTAAAGAGCATATTGTTGTTTGTTTACAATGATGCTGGTTTAATTGAGATGACACTCAATACTAGTCATGGTGGGATTTCATCCTTGGACATGTGAACTAGTTGTGCTCACTAAGAGCATAGTTGCATTATACATTAAAAGAATAAGAATACTTTAAACTTTAAAATGTTTGAAAGTTTGATAATCATAAATTGGTGATTGAGGTTGTCACACACTTTATGAAATATTATGTGGCATTATCAAATTATTTGAATGTACACATACAAGAACTTCACCAGTTGAATTCTTGAAATAAGTATTCTCAAAATTATGATAGGTCAAAGTTGGTTGATTTATGTCTTGTCAACAAGTATGATTGTCATAGCTTTAGACATAATTCATCAACTAGAATTTTCATGCATTGATCTATTTAGTATTTGGATAAAGGATGTTAAGTGTTTATTATTTGTAATGAATTTAAGTACTTGGTACGTTTATTTTCATTAATAATAAATTGTGTCCTATATTTGCATGTTTAATCCATGAACAATTTAGTTATTCTAAATCGTTTATTGTCAATTAATGATATGGGAATATCATTGAATTAAGACAAATATGAGTTTTGGTATAATATACTTGAAAGTATATTGATGCGTTGACATGTCAAATTCACATGATATTCAATGAATTGAATATAGGACTTATCCCAAACTACATGATGTTACTTTATGGATGTTGTTATTAAGTAAATCATGAATAGTTATCCTCAGACTTGAGATACCAGATAACTGTTATGAATGTAGTGCATTCTGTGGAACAATTTAACGCTATACGTAACTGGTAGTCATAAGGATTGTTTTCGGAGTTGTTACAAAATTCATAGGTTATGCTTGTAGTCAAGATAGAATTTGTTCCTTCAAATTTATTTGAATAAAGAATGATTTGGTAATCTTGCTCAATCACAAACAACGAGAAACAGAATATTTGAATAAAGAATGACTTTAATCCATATCTTTATTTAATGTAGTATTAGTAACAAAAGGATAATAATAATGATGAATCATTAAAGGTTTTTTCATGAGACCTACTCGAGTTGTACTAGAGGCATCGGCGTGTTGCAAGACGCTAACCGATGTGATTACACTATTAAAATATGTCCAAGTGGGAGCTGTTAGTTTTGTGGACATTATTTTAGTAGTCGTATGTTAGGATCGAACTCGAGATCACGGGATTGCACACTTTACGTATGAAGAGTAAATGAATAATAATTATTTATAAAATGTTATATTTAATTATTATATACACAAAACACATAACGACCGTTAGTATTTAACGGATAATGACTAATGACCGTTAACCGATAAAAGGAAAGAAATATGTGTAAATATTTGGTAAGTCAAGAAGATTCTGGAATACCCTTAGAGGGTGTTGGCCGATCGGTTTGGGGAGGGGAAACCCAACCCAAATCCAACTTGAGCTCCAAATAATCTACACTATATAAACACATTAAGGATTCTTAGTTTTTGCATCTTTTGTACACAATACTAAACCCTAAAGTGTGTTTTCTTTCTCTTGTGATTAATCGGCCGGCCTCCTAAGGGTTTCGACTTTTTGGTTTTCAAAACCTAAAACGTTTTGTATTCTTTACTTGCATAAACATTTACTTGGTATTAGTACGTGTGTACAAGAACGTGAATCAAACACACTATTGTTTGATTCTTAGATTGAATTGCAAAATCGGTAAGGGGCAATTCGTATAATCCTTATAAACCCTAATTAGGGTTCATTACTATTGTTGCTTGGATTAATTCTTGTTTTGCTAGAATCATTAAGGTATGCATATGTTTAAATTCGGTTAATCAATTAAGTGTTATTATTCCTACGCTTCCACATGTGTTCTTTGATGTTTATTGTTTAATTATGATTGTCATGATATTAATTTTCCAACAAGCAGCGGTTCCGGTGGCTATGGCAGTGGAAGAGTTTGTTGTGAGCCTGTTTGGATTGTGCTATTTATAAGAAGAGAGGGGGGGGGGTTGATTTCGACTTAATTGACTTAATATGAAAGAAACTGAATTAATTAAGTCATTGATCAACTCAAGGACTTCATGTTCATGTCTTAACAAGAAGATATAACGAGTTAACGTCTTACCTTACGTTACAAGTCTTTCAACAATTAAAGGACTTTATGTTTGTGTCTTTACAAGAAGACATAAAACATATTTAACTAAAGTAATTATGAGTACCGACTGTTGGTCTCAATAGTAATTTCAAGTTAATTGCTTACTTCATGATTATGACTTTTAAAAAACATAATCATATTGCCTAAACAATTCAGTGAATAATTATGACTTTGCAAGAAAACATAATCGTACTGACTAAATCATTTAGTGAATATTTAGAAGTAGCTCTCATCATATCTTGACACTTATTCTAAATAGGGCAACATACATTTTATGTGTAGAAGTCTTAGTAGAATATTAATTTCCTTACCTTATGGTCAAAGAAAACCATTAGTCATATTACTATATGTTGTTTCTTGCACACAATTAAGATTTCTCCCACTTATGCCTGATCCAACATTAAGCAAGTATACAAAACAACAAGACAATCATTTGCTTGTATAGATAACATGACTATGTCAGATGTAGAATATGAATTAACTCAAGCTTAAATCATATCCTCATGAAAAGTGTATATAGAACAGGTTCAATTAATAAGTAATCTTGCATGATGACGTTATAGATAATGCTACAGAAAGCGACAAGTTATCATATAAAACAATATGCAGTGATTCGTACTAAATGAAAGTGTGTCACACTTGGAAAGTAATAAATTATTTTTGGGCAGGCCAGAAATAATATGGGACAACTATAAGTTTGACAAGCTCATAGCTCCCACTGAATCAGATAACATTACTAGAATGCCATCTTAGAAAATAAAATGTATTGCTCCCACTGAATTAGATAAACATTACAAGTGTTTTCCTATTGGTGAGAAGCAAATGACAATTTATTTACTTTCCTTATCTTGAATATCTACACATTATTGCTAATGTGAACAAGTAAGCATGTACTTAGATATCCAAGGGAGTGTGTCAAGTTCTATGACATAAAAGATGGACTAGCCATTTATGCTAATGTTAACTTGAAATTGGCATGCAATTCCTCCTTATTTGGCCTACCTTGCCACAAGGGTGTAGTACCTTTATTTGGTTAAAGCAAACAACTAGGTTAATAATGCTAGTTATTGCTTTTACAATTTTACGGTAATATTTCAATTTCCTAATTAAAACTCATAAGATGTCTTGCTAATAACAAGACATTAATATTTAATAGCTATAAAAACACGTTATATAGTTATTAAAAACAAATCTTATAAGTTTCAAAGAGTTCAAAACCGAACAGGGGTAGTGAAACGTGTTTGAAAGTATAAGATTTAGTAACCATACTTAGCCGTTTGAATTTTGCAAGGCAAAACAATTTCATGAGTATGTTTACTTATGAGTATGATTAGAACTTGGGGTAAATTCAATCGTTCCTTTTATCTACTTTTCTAGCAAGGAAAATGAATAGGAATATGTCTCTATCTTTCTTACAAGGAAAGGAGACCCAGTTTGTCCTTCAGTTTTCCTTTTCCAGGAAAAAGTACAAACAATTGTTTACAGTATATGTTGCAATATACAATTAGCAGTTAAGTTTAAATTTTAGTATTTTCGATAATTGATTCTTTTAGAAACTAACTACCCTTGTTTTAATAGATAAAACAATTAATTTACTAAAAGACTAAGACCCTCTTGAACTCCCACTCATCACGGTAGTGCTTACTACTCTGGTAAGTCTTGTGGGTACAAGAGGTAGGCGGCGCGCGACAATTGCATTACAAGTGCAACTCTTAGATTTATGAGACTTATGGCACTAGAGTACAAGCTACTTGTGTCATGCATGTTTTGTCTCATCCTATGCCTCGGGCTCAAGGATCTCACCGCTTGACTCGATTAAGTCATCCAATTAGAGAACATGTGTAAATAACTCTAGGTCTCACGCCAGAGAATAAACACCTTGGGTTGCAATTCACTCACGTCCCACGAAGAGCAAAAGGCAAGTGCAAGTGTCCTCAACTTTGGATGGCATAAACTTAAATTTCAAATAGGGTATCACATAATTTTTGACAAAAGCATGTATCAAAAATTGTGTACAAAGAGGCATGCATACATCTTTGTAACACAAGTTTGCAAAAAACAATTTTTTTCAACTTATTAGGTGTACTTTTATCACGGGCAAAGAATGGTCAAAAACCCTATATTGTACTCTGCATGAGTCAAAAGACCCAAGTTCTTCCAATAATTCCCTCATATGCCGAAGCATGTAGTGGGGCGGGAAAAGACCACACAAAACCCTAGATCTTGATATGATCAAAGATCATTAATAAAAGCACAAAACTTTAGGTATCTTATAGTTAAAGTTTATTAAATCACACGATATCCAGCAAGCTATATCCTGGTAGCTTCGAGTAATGATCCACACCCTCAATAGCTTGATGGAACCCACGATTTAATTAAAAGCAAGTTTCGATATAAGTAATTAGTCTGTTTTTATTTCCAAAATCAACAGCATATATGTAAAACAAGTCACAAGGAATAAAACATATAAGCAATTAAAACAGACAGAAGAAGGGGTAGAAGGAGAAGACAGACTCTAATGGAAAGCAGTAAAACAAGTAATGCTCCAAAACTCAAGAATGAGTCTTCCCCAATTGGAGAATCTAAGGCTCCCACAAGTTTTCGAGCTAGGTACCTTGTGGACCACAGACGTCATTACTAATGACCGCGTAAGCCTTAAGATTGGAAAAGAAAAAGAAGAAGTACATGTTACAATAATCTTTTTAATTTTCCTAACCCCTTTTAAGTCTTATTAACCATTAATAATTAAACAAGATCAAGATTTAATTAAATGACAATAATACATGTTATTGTCATAACAATTAATATATGTGTTTAATTAGCGTAGCAAGCGACTCTATGTGTAACCCATAACACCAAACGAGATGGCTCTCTGATACCACTGTTGGGATTTCATATTGATTAAACCATCAATACCACGAGTACGCAGCGGATGGATCTATGTTTAATGTTATGAATTAAAACACATAATAAATACTAACCTCGAATCTATTGAAAAATAGATAACCACCAAGTCTTGATCTTGATCACGAACACTCCAACGGATCTCGTATCACCACGAAACCCTAATCAACTATAGTGAGTTGATCTCTATCGAAAACTCACACTACACGTCTAACAAGAGCGTTAGGATGCTAGTGCTTACTTCACGTATACAACCAAACAAACATGTGTTCTTGTTGTAGCTTAAACATGATCCGAATACTAAACAAGTATACGTTCAATGTATATACAAAAAGGAAGAACAATAACTATAGAAAACAAGAATCTAAATTATTGTTTTATAGGCTTGAGTTTGTTGACTATTCAAACCAACTCACTGCCAATTCGAATGGACAAACGAAAAGAAAAAGGAATTTAGTACGTGGGGTATAATAGGTTTAAGATTGTGTCGTATATATTAATGAGGCCAAGGGGTGTTTATATAGCACCCCAACTTGTCCAACAAGTCATTATTATTCACTCCATTAGTTTGCCAAAACCGACACATAGCCCCCTCCTAGAACCTTCCCATAACTGGCCACATTGGAAGGAAGTCCGAGAGTTTCGTTTTCCGACATCCAAGTCCCTCTCTTTTATATTTAACATATATTTAAATTAGTTAAAGCGTCTAACGATTTAAACTAATAACCGTTAAATTATTTGGTGAAATATATTAATTATAATTAATAGTATACATTAAACATATTAATTATATTTAATAAACGCTCTCTAAATGTATACGTGTGTGCCCCGATAGGCTCACGTAATTTCTAGCCATATAACCTATTGATTTACGAACGCATAACCAATACCCACAACCACTATGGCATCGAAATTGAGTCCATAAATTGTAAGACTGACGGCAAATTAGTTTGATCCTTTTAACACTTCAATTCATCAAAAACCTGGTAAAGCAGGTTTTTAATTAAATTGTGTGATATTGTAAATGCTTTGTGTTACAGAGAAAGCTAAATATGATATGTATGTCCAAAGTATCATTTTGAAAGTATTATAAAAACATGCTACAATTTTTCAAATAAATATTTCTTTCTAAATTCATAGATAATATCTTGGAATAGGATCATTTAAACAAATCATTGATCATTTGGTAAAGTGTACGCTCAAAATTCCTGGTTAGACCAAAAGATATGCTGCATCTCTACCATTTGTTTCCCATCACAGTTAACTTATCCAAAACTTCTTGGCGGTCGATTTATATGATGCACTTGAGAACCACCACGTCTGGAGTGCATAAAGCGAAATGCTAATTATTGCTGCAAGAGAAACCATATATCAATAATATCGAAAGGCCATGATATCGACCTCACTAATTGAACAAAAGTAGCCTCCAAATCTAACCGAAATTTAAAAGTAAACAGTCAGTAGGAAAATGATACAACCTAATTAATGCACATAAAGTATCGATGTATCAGGAATTGGAGGTGCAACTCTTTCAGACGCAATAATCAAATCCTCGGCAGAAGGTTCTAAACTTGTAGGTAAAAGATATTGTTTTGCCTTGTTTATTCACGTTCATTATACTTGAATATATAGATTTACATAGGGTTTACACGCTATACATGAATATATAGATTTACATAGGGTTTACACGCTATACAATGAATGGGCCATGGGCCTAATATTACAAATATAGGATGTGTACAGGTTGTCTACTACAAGATATGATACATCTAATACACCCCCTCAGTTTGAGCGGGAGGACTTCGAACACTCAAACTGGATCGAAAATCAGCAAACAAAGGGTATGGAAGTCCCTTAGTAAATATGTCGGCATACTGATATCTGGAGGGAACATGGAGGACTCGTACAAGGCCGGTAGCAACTTTATCGCGAACAAAGTGAATATCAATCTCTATGTGCTTCGTGCTTTGGTATTGAACTGGGTTGGCAGACATATAAACAACACTAACATTGTCACAATATACCAGTGTAGCAGTAAACAAAGGGGCCTGGAGTTCGTGCAGTAGATTCCGTATCCACGCAGTTTCAGCAACGACATTGGCGACCCCGCAGTATTCAGCCTCTGCACTGGAACGAGACAAAGTGTGTTGGCATTTGGAAGACCATGACAAGTAGTTATCACCAAGAAACACACAATAGCCGGAGGTAGAACGACGAGTGGCAGGGCAACCAGCCTAGTCAGCATCTTAATAAGAAATGAGTTGGATACAACTGTAGACCAAGATCTGTAGTGCCACAAACATAGCGCAATACACGCTTAAGAGCAGCAAGGTGAGGCTCTTGGGGATCATGCATGCATAGGCATAACTGCTGAACAACATATGATAAGTCCGACCATGTAAACGTGAGATACTGAAGTGATCCTGCAAGGCTACGATAAAGGGTAGGGTCTTGCGCGGGTTGCACTTGAGCATGTTGGCCCTCTCAAGAATTTCCGTGGCGTACTTTGGTTGTGATAAGAACATGCCTGTGGGATTACGAGTAGCTGAAATGCAAAGGAAATAGTTGAGAGGTCCAAGGTCAGTCATAGAGAATTCACTGTGCAAAGAAGATATGATACATTGTAACAGTCCTGTAGAAGAAGCGGTGAGAATGATATCGTCAACATATAGCAATAAATAAGCAGTGTCAGACCCTCTATGAAATATAAACAATGATGAGTTAGTTTTGCTATGCTGGAAACCAACTCGAGTAGCAAAGCCCGCAAAACGCTGAAACCTTGCCCGGGGTGCTTGTTTCAGGCCATATAATGATTTCTTCAAATGACAAAAATAATCTGGATGAGATGGGTCAGTAAAGCCAGGTGGTTGATGCATTTACACTATCTCAGTAAGATGTCCATGAAGAAAAGAATTCTTCATATCCAGCTGATGAATAGGCCATTGCCGAGAAACAACAAGGCTAAGCACGGTCCAGGTGGTGGCCGATTTAACCACCGGACTGAATGCCTCATCACAATCAATGCCCTGTTGTTGGCTACGACCGTTAGCTACAAGTCGTGCTTTGTAACGACTCAAAGAACCATCCGCATTAAATTTTTGTTTAAACAACTACATAGATCTAACAATGTTAACATTAGGCGGTCGCGGAACAAGTACCCACGTCCTATTATTAATTAAAGCAGTAAATTCATCTTTCCTAGCATTTTGCCAATTTGGGTTTTGGAGGGCATGTATATGGGATTTTGGAATTGGTGTGATAGATGAGGATGTGGTAGTATGGAGACTAAGCTTTTCCGTTTGTTTTGAAATGTCGTTCTGTGATCGAGTAACCATGGGGTGATGTGTGACAACAGGTTCTTGGGCTGTGGGTTCGTCCTGCAATGTTAGGTTGGTAGGTGGTGTTTGGCTTTGTTGGGCTGTGGAGGTGTCGATGTGGGTGGGGGTGGCTCGTGAGTGTTAGGTTGGGTGGTTTTATTAGCAATGGATGGTGTGGATGAGGAGTGTTGTTGTTGGGCTGGAGTGGTAGTGTTGGTGGGACAAGGTGATTGAGGGTCGGTTGTGTTTTGGTTGGTAACAGTATGCGTAGAACTAGTTAGTAGTTTTAATTGTGTTGGTGAATGTCCAATGTCATTGTCAAGAAAAGGATAAATAAGAGGTTGGTTAGGTGTTGTGTTTTGAAAGGGAAAAATGTATTCATCAAAGTTCACATGACGAGAAATAATTATTTTGTTTGTGTTGAGATTGAGGCATCGGTATCCGCGGTGGTTTGTGGGATAGCCTAAGAACACACATGGTGTAGAACGGGCCTGTAGTTTGTGTTTTGTGTGGATGTATGGGTAGCATAAACAGCCAAAGGTGCAGAGATAGTTGTAGGTAGGTCTTTTTATAAATAATTTTGTGAAAGGTATTTCGTTGTTAATTGCAGAGGAAGGTAAAATGTTGAGAAGATGTGTGGCCATAAACAAGGCTTCAACCCAATATTGAGGTGGTAAGTTAGCTTGGAAAAGAAGTGTTCTTACAAAGTTATTTATCGTTCGTATCATACTTTCCGATTTGCCATTTTGTTGTGAGATTTTTGGGCATGAGAATCTAAATTGTATACCGTTATTGTTAAAAAGGTTATGAAAGTTGGTGTTATTAAATTCACCGCCATGATCACATTGGAAAGCTTTAATCTCCATATTAAATTGTGTTTTAACATAAGCTCGAAAATGCAAAAACTTATTAAACACATCAGATTTTCGTCTAAAAGGATACACCCAAAGAAAATGTGACAAGTGATCGAGAAAAATGACATAATATTGAATACCACTAACACTCGGAAGTGGTGAAGTCCACACGTCCGAGTGTACAATATCAAACATGTTTGAAACAATGGAATTGGAGAGCAAAAACGGAAGTCTAACTTGCTTACCAAGTTGGCAGGCATTACACAAAGTCATAGACTTTGTTTTATTACATGAAATAAGTTTATTCAAAGCTAATAAACGTAGCATATCATCGCCGGGATGCCCGAGTCTGCGATGCCACGTGGACTGAAAGGTAGACAATAGAGCAGTAGGTGTGGTGGTGGTGGATGGGTGAAACGGATAGAGGTCTCCGGTGCTATTACATCGGAGAAGAAGCTGACGGGTCCAAAAATCCTTCACAAAAAATCCAAATTCGTCAAATTCAATACTACATTTATTGTCACGAGTAAATTGACGAACATATATTAGATTTTTAATTATGTTGGGTGTAATAAGTACATTTTGAAGGTAAAGAGGACGATGTAAGGATGGCAAAATACTATGACCACTATTAGTTACGGGGATGGTTGCCCCATTACCAACAATTATAGAAGGTATACTACTTTTATTAAAAAGGGTCGTGAGTTTACCTAGATCCGTGGAGAGATGAGACGTGGCAACCGTATCCATGTACCACCCTGAATCTTCATTGTTATCAGCATATCGGAAACTCATGGTGTTGAATGCACTAGGCAAAGTAGTAGCCTGGTGTGGACCATATTCCCAATAACCCGGAGAACCTGGTCTTGGGCCGAATATACTAGCAGTGGGGGTAGCTGGGTATGGGCCTAAAATGCCACCAGTTGTGCCAGATGGGCCGAAAGCATGTTGTGTATGGGATGACCCATAGTAGACAGGTCTTCGTCCACGAATAGGTTGTCCAGTTGGGCCACGCATCATCTACTGTCCACCAAAGTTCCCATTCTGTCCATTCCAGGTATTCTGACCATTCCATGACCGATGTTGCATGACCTGCTTGTTATAGCGAGAGTGAAGATAACGAAATTTGGCCCCAAACCTATAATTACCCCTCTGAAAATTCTTGCATACTTCTTTAGTGTTTGTTTTAGGAGGGTTGGGTTTGGACGAAGCAACCAACACAGTGGGTGAGGAAGAGTTATCACTGGTGCGAGGGCGGTTTTGTTTGCAGTTCAGACGTGACTCCTCAAGGAGTAGCATGGATCGGGGTCTCAAGTAGGGTTGGTCTCTTAGGGTTGTGACGGATAATACTAGCAACGTAATCGTAACGATCACCCATCCCGTTAACGGCATACATGACGAGTATCAATATTTGACAAGAGATCAGCAGCTACCTTTATTTTCTTGAAGTATTCAGAAATGGTTAAGTTACTGAGATCAAGAGAGCGAAGTTCGTCGTGAAGTTCCAGAGCCTGAGCATCCTTGTTATCATGGAAGAGATTTTTAAGGCTCGTCCACACATCCTTGGCTGTTACATTCTTCTTGAGAACGGTTTGGAGAAGGGACGTGGAGATTGTCCCGTAGATCCAAAATTTAACCAAGGAATCAACCTTTTTCCAATCGTTGGCATCGTTGCTTGTGTGGACAATGGTTCCATCAAGGAATCCTAACATGCCAAAACTATAGCAGTGGGTTGTAAACAACTCACTCTAGGCATCGTAGTTCAGTTGTTCGAGATCCAAGACGAGGGGGACATATGTCTTGATGTTGGTTACACCAAATGCTTTTTCCATGGAAGAGAGGGATGGTGGTGGAGGTGGGGTAAGGTCATCACCGACTGCAATTAGGGTTGTGGATAGATTTGAGATGTGAAAGGTGAAGGAGAAGGAGGTTAGGAGGGAAAGTGATAAATTTTTAGGAGAATATCATAGAGTGGTTCTGATTACCATAAAAGATATTGTTTTGCCTTGTTTATTTACGTTCATTATACTTGAATATATAGATGATTACATAGGGTTTACACACTATACAATGAATGGGCCATGGGCATAATATTACAAATATAGGATGTGTACAGGTTGTCTACTACAAGATATGATACGTCTAATAGCAGGCTCAAAATTATGTTAATATAACTTTTGAAAACTTCCTTGTTGTATACAACATTAGTTATTGGATTAAACGATAACAATGCAATTATGTATTTACCTAACTAAAGGCCGCTATAGTCAACATATATAGGAGCGATTCATTTTGTTGTATGCGCCGATGGTGACTATTCGTTTGGTTACGTGTCCCTTTTGAGTTGTTAATCTATCAATCATTCGAATTTTTTTTAAAGGCAATTTTATTAATACACTCTAGCAATATGCTAAAGGAAAGAAAGGAAACAGAAAATTAACGTACAACTAAACTACAAGGGAATAAGGATTAACTATAAGATCTAACTGATTGTACAATAAATTGCACGACCAGGCCTTCGATGGTGATCAAAGGATATAAGGAATGTTGAGGTTGAGCTAAGCTTGTTGTTAACCTGAAATAAGAAATACAAAGACACTACGTTAAGTGATTGCGCAGGGGTTGGACCCTGCGAACCAACTTCGGTGTGCGAATGAGTATATGATATGGTAAGTTTGTAGTGAAATGAGAGAGTCAAGTGTTGCATACCATTGTTCCCAGCCCATCCAAGCTATTTATAGGGGAGAAAATAGCCTTGGAGAGCTCTTGCACGTTTTTAGGAGATCATGAGGGCGTCCCATGATTTTTGGTAACCGCTAGAGCTTAGTGACCCACTATCTCTTTCTTGGAGGGAAAGCTCAAGGAAAAAGGGGACGTGGGTATGACCAAGTCAAGGTGTTCTCCTCTCTAGTATCTTCGAAGGATGTACCCCGAAGGGCTTAAGGCTTCGATTGGCGAGTTCCCAACTGGTTACCATATCATAGATGAATGGTTTGACGCCAGTGAAGATTTTGGGAGGTTAATCTAGACCTTCGAGAAGAAGGCTTCGTACAGGCTCAAAGAGGTTTCATTCGACCTGTTCGGAGGGTACATCATCAAGCCCCCAGTAGAAAGTGATATATACGTACAAGGATATATTGCTTACGACTCTAGCATATACTTACACCATTTCCCTTTCGTCACAAAGTTGTACAAAAAGAAAGATGTGCTCTAACTAATTACGCATTAAATGCACTTAATGATTATCCCAACCACTTGCAGCATAGGCCATAACGGCTAGGATTTCGGTAATCACCAAACGGCCTTTCAAATTTTGAAAATATTTGAAGTCCAGATAGGTGTCAATCTTGATGGACACGTGGATGGCTGGGATAAAAGGGACAAGGGGTATATAAATACGTTTATACCGTAAACCCTAGATCACTTTTAATCTTCTGCCCAAAATTTACACATATCACTGTGCTTCGTGCATCATTCCAATCGAAAGGTATTCCTCCTTCCTCGATCTTTAATAGTTAGTTTTACGTTTGTACATTCACCATGAGTATGGGTGCAAAACGCATAATTAGACAACAAAAATGTACCTTGTCCAAAAAAGCATTATCCGATTTCCTTAGTGAGTACCCTATACCCAAAGAGTTTAAGGTGATGCTTCCGAGCAAAAACCAAAACATCTTCGATGCACCCGAAGGGTATGTGGGGTTGTATGTGCATGCTTTTACCCAGTCAAATTTGAGGATACCAATCCACCCATTAATTTTAGAGTTCTTACAGTACTATCAGGTACACATATCTAGGTTAAACCCGTTTGGCTTAGCCAAACTCACCACCTACATTGTAATGTGCAAGGCGTATGGGTATGAGCCCACACTGACAGTGCTCAGGGGCTTTCTTAACCTGTACCCTGGTGGAGATTGGATAACCCTGGCAAAAAGGGGTGAGCATGATGTGCCTTGTTTTGTCACAAAACCGTTTTCAAACATAAGGAACTCAAAGGGGGCAATTCTTATATGTACAAAACACTATAATACCCCTAAAATATCCAGCTTTATTTAATGAAGTGTTCCAATTCGATGAAAAACGGTTTAATGATCCATTGTCGTACACCATAAGAAGGAGCCCAATCTACCAGCGTCTTGCTCGCCATCCTATCGATGTCCAAACGTTCCCCGAACCGATTCTCTTCATGGCGGGTATAGTTGACCATTGGGAAGGGTCTCCTTTGAAGCCTGAGACAGTGTGTGATGGACAAAGTATGCACATTCCTATTTAATTAAAATAATTAACTTATCTGATGATATTTATCTTTTTTCTCTTTTTGTTGCAGAGATGGCCTTCCAAAACTTTGTAGTGTCTGGTGGTGCAAAGGAAGTGAGCTTCATCCCGAAGGATCCCAAGGATGTAAGTTATGGAGTAGGCTCTCCATCTGTTTCAGTCAACAACAACGATGTGGATGCTCAAGTAGTGGAACCCCTAGCAACAGCCCAACCTTCGAAACCTGTGAACACAGAGGAAGCTCCATAATTGGTGGAAAATGTTGCAGATTCTGACGATCTCCGCTCCAAGGGTGATTAGGTCCTGATTGTAGGGTCCTCAGGCATTGCGGACAGGGTGCGGAGCATGAAAGGAACAAGTGCAAGATCCGTGAAGGCTACTCCCCAGAGGAAGTTAACCCTACCAACCCCTCCATCAAGAACCAGAAGACAAAAAATTTCGCATGTTAAGACTTTCGTGCCTTCAACATTAGAGATTCCAGATGATGACGTCTATGGTAAGTGATCGGTGTATTTTACATACACCCTATAGCATGTTAATTACGCATTGTTGCATTGTTATTCGTCGTTATACATATACTTTGAGGGTGTTTTGTGGTTTATGTAGGCTATGCATGAAAAAGAGTTAAAGTAATGATATTACAAATGAAGACATGGAAGATTTGGACGTTGTTGCATTGTTTTTGTCATAATTTCTTCATCCGAGCTCTGTTTTAGGTGATTCAAAAAGCCAATGAAAGAAGATAAGAAGATCTTCACATACAAATAATGAGTTGGTGGATAAATCAAAGTTAGCTAGTAATTTTATTTGTTGGAAGATCAGTTCGTGGTAAAAGAAATAAAGGCAACATATTTAGTACAAATAACTTATAAATCTCAGTTTTATTGCTATTGGCCCAAGTCAAGAAAATGAGCCCGATGAAATTTTAGTGGGTTGGCTGATTTGGACGAGCAAAAAGTGGAATAGCCAAGCCCATGATTGGCTTTGGCGTGAAGAAAAAAAAGGGTTTGATCCTTTGGGATATATACTTCGGCAGACATTCATTGAGGAGATATCATTCAATAAAATCTCAGCCGCCACTTTGTGATTTCATTCGAAAACATAGGCCATAATATTCAACATATATTATTTACTCAGCGAACGTACAAAGTAGAAAGGATTAAATTCTTTGGTTCCATATAATACGTAGTAATATGCTAGGCGAAACGGAGATGCTGTCTACGATTGTGATGTCCGGCTAAACCCTCTTGTAATCTCTCCCGGTAAAAGATATTATGTTTCATCATGTTTGCGGATTTTACTTTGTTTGTGAAACATTAATTCATATAATTTTAATGCATATCATTTGTTTGATTTTAATGTTTTAGTATAATTATTTGATTGAATGATTGCAAGTCATATTATTGCAAGTCAATGATTCGTGCCGAGCCTAATTAGTATAGGGGTTAAGACGGTCGTATGGTAAACATAATTTGTACCCAGAATTGTTCATTTGAGTAATTATAAAATTAATTGATAGGATTATTATAAGACATGTTATTGCTAGTCAATGAGTCGTGCCGAGTCTAACTTGTTTAGGGATTAAGACGATTCATGTGGTAAATATAACTTGTGCCCAAAATTGTCCTTTTCAATTAATACAAACTATGTCTATGTGGTTTGAAGGCAAACATTAGTAACAATCCATAACTTAGTCATATCAATATATCCGGAGCCGGGAGGGATTGCTTTTTACTCAACTGTTTACGAATCTTATTTTTATTTGCATATTTAGTTTTTACTTGTTTATTTACTTTTTAGTTAATTAATCAATTATTTATTTCATAGAATTTAGTTTAAAGTATTTAGTTATTAAGATTTCTAAACCAAAACTTTTATTGATCAGTGGTCACCCCAAACCTTGAATTAAAACCACATACTCCTCGTGGATACGATACCCGCTTGCCCTATCTAGCATAAGGTAATTAGGTTTATTTTTTATCGGTACAACGACATCGGTCAAATTTTGGCGCCGCTGCCGGGGAGTAAGTGCGCTTTTGGTTTATGTTTTTGTTAATAGTTTTAAAATCAAAAATACAAAAAGATTTTCTTTTTCAATTGTTTTGTTTGCTTGTTTGTTTTGTGGTTGTGAGTGTGCAGGTTAGTGTATGCGCACGCGTAGATCGGGACGTACATCACCGTTTGCTTACGATCCCGAGGTAGAGAGAAGTGAAAGGTTGAGGAGGAAATCAGTTAGACTGTTTTCTACTAACCTTGATTTTGCAGGTTTAGAAGAGCTTTTCAAGGAAATGCCAGGTGACGATGATGCCGCCAGTGCAGAATCCCCATTATGGGGTGTGTATTCCTACTACAGACCAGGGAACTTCGAGGATCCCTCGCCGATTGTCTATCCGGCTGCGGCTAATGGGGATGTGAGCAACTTCAAGATCTAGCCGAACCTCATAGCGATCTTACCCGTGTTTAGAGGTCATGAGGAGCCGTACACACATCTGCGGGAGTTCTTCTCCATTGCAGATACATATCAAGTTAGTAACACCACTAAGGATGGGGTAAGACTTCGCCTTTTTCCTTTTTCTCTTAAAGATCAAGCTAAGGCCTAGTTCACATCTCTCGAACCAGGTAGTATTAAATCATGGTCTGAAATGCAATCCGCGTTTCTTGATGAATTTTACTCTATAAGTAAAACTGCTGCCATTAGGAATAAGATTAAATCCTTTCGTCAAATCCCAGGCGAGTAGTTTCACGAAGCTTTTAATAGGCTAAAAGAGTTGTTAAGAACTTGCCCTCACCACGATGTTCCAAAATGGGAGCTTGTCAAAATCTTCTATGATGGGTTGGATTATCACAACCAACAATTTGTGATTGCAACTAGTGGGGTACGTTTTTCTCACATCCCATGGAGGAAGAATGGGAGTTTTTTGAAAAGCTGAGCAAGGGTTCCAAGACCCAAGCTTCGGTGGATTGAAACAACAACCACACATCTTCCGCCAATTTTGTGTCTAACCAATCTGGCACAAATTCTGAAATTAGCGAGTTAAGTAAGAAAGTTGATCTTTTGTTGAGAAATCTAGGAAAAGGTGCCTCAAATGTGTCATATGTGTCGCATGACATATGCTCAATGTGTGGTGATCCGAGTCATTCGGTCAATAATTGTCAAAATTGGGGGACGCCATCGAATGAGGAGGTAAATGGAGTCTATGGAAACCGTCCACGAAACGACCCATTCTCCGAAAGTTAAAATCCGGAATGGCGCAATCATCCCAACTTCCGTTGGAAGGATGACGACAATCACTCTAACAATTACCAACAACAAAGCTCCTACCAACAAAGGCCACATCAATACCAAAATTACGGTCAAGGTTCAAGCAGTGGCCAATAATCCAATGTTGACCAAAAGTTTGACTTGATCCTAAGCGAGTTGGCCAAGTCCAATCAAGGTGCAAACCTAAAGTTTGAGTCCCTCTCTAAATCTATAGTATATCTTGAGAGAAAACTGGGGCAGTTGGCCGAAGAGGTGCACAAACTAGAAGCGGGTAAGCTTCCAAGCTATCCCACCCTCAATCCAACGCATAAGCCAGGTGGTCCTGAGCATGTGAATATGGTTACATCTCTTCGAAATGGTAAAACCTACAACAATGACATCAAAATTCCATGTGTTCATGATTTTTCACATGATGTCGAGGATTTCGTTACTGATGACGAAATTGTTGTTAAAGGCAAAAAGCTGATAATGTTAAGTCTGATTCTGAGTTGATAAATGATTTGTTAAAAGATTTTCCAAAACCAACAACACAGAATCCTGAAGCTACTGAATCACCCAAAGTTGGGGAGGGTGGTGTGTCAAGCACAACCACTACTTACCCCGCAGCTTTGGAAAAATCGGCATCTGCAAGATTGGCTAAAAAAGGTCCTCATTCTGAGGATATGTGGGAGACTTTCAAGCAAGTAAAGATCAATCTCCCCCTTATTGATGCTATCAAGCAAATTCCTGCATATGCCAAGTTTTTAAAGGACTTGTGTACCCAAAAGAGAAAGTTGAAGGCAACTTTGCCTAAAAAGATTGACCTGACTGAGCATGTCAGTGCAGTCTTATCTAGCTCTCTTCCTCCCAAATTCAAAGATCCTGGAGCACCATTGATTTCAGTTGTGGTGGGAAATATTGCCATTAAGAAGGCGCTCCTTGATCTTGGTGCTAGTATCAACATCCTTCTTGCTAGTTTGGTCGATAAGTATGACTTAGGAACTCTTCTAAGACTGACATTATAATTTCTTTAGCCAATCGATCTACCAAAATTCCTATAGGTATCTTAGAGGATGTTATTGTAAAAGTTTATGACTTCTATTACCCAATTGACTTCTTTGTTATAGACACCGAGTCACCATACAAGGATGTTCAACCAACCATTATCCTGGGGCGACCATTCCTAGCCACGATAGACGCTAGGATTAATTGTCGAACTGGCGCCATGGATATTGCCTTCAGTAATAAGAAGCTAAGATTGAATGTGTTTAATTCTGTGAATTCTCCTACTATGAATGAATGCTACCAGGTGGATGTGATCGATGAGGAAGTCCAAAAGCATGCACCCCGTATGCTTAAGGATGATCCTTTAGATTTGTATCTAACTGGTGAGAATGAGGATATTCTTGATGTTGTTGAAGTACAAGAGATTCAAGAGTGTTTGGTCAGTTCTTTGGACCATCAAAAACCACCTTGGTCTTATAAAGTGGAGCCCTTGCCTGCTAATTTTGACACGGCCACAAAGCCGTCGCTAGAGGTGCCTCCAACTCTTGAGCTGAAACCTTTGCCATCCAATCTCAAATATGCTTTTCTAGGTCCTAACAATACTTTACCCGTTATTGTTGCTTCTGATCTTTCTGGATCACAAGAGGAATCACTTTTGAAAGTGCTTTCCAAGTATAAAGCAGCAGTGGGATGCACAAAGGCGCTTGAATCCTAATATGAAGGAGGTAGTGAAGAAGGAAGTTCTCAAATGGCTAGATGCTGGTATCATCTATCCCATCTCGGATAGTAAATGGGTAAGTCCCACGCAAACGGTGCCTAAAAAGGCTGGTATCACTGTTGTGGAAACCGAGAGTGGGGAAAAACTCACCACCCGACCAGTGACCGGGTGGAGAGTGTGCATAGATTACCGTAAGCTAAATAATGCCACATCTAAAGATCATTTCCCACTACCTTTCATTGATCAAATAGTTGAGAAGCTTTCAGGTCAGAAGTTCTATTGCTTTTTGGATGGGTACTCCGGGTATAATCAAATACCCATCCATCCTGATGACCAGGCCAAAACTACTTTTACATGTCCTTATGGGACATTTGCATTCCGCCGAATGCCGTTTGGTCTGTGTAATGCACCCGCTACCTTTCAGCGGTGCATGATGAGCATCTTTTCGGACATGGTTGGGGAATCTGTAGAGATATTTATGGATGATTTCTCCATCTTTGGTCAATCCTTTGAAAGCTGTTTGGGTCAGCTTGAAAGTGTGTTAAAAAGATGCACCGAAACTAATCTAGTGCTTAGTTGGGAGAAGAGCCATTTCATGGTTCGTGAGGGAATTGTATTGGGGCACGTTGTCTCTGAAAAATGATTCGAGGTTGACCGTGCCAAGGTGCAAATAATTTCAACCTTTCCTCCTCCCACTAACGTTAAAGCTATGCGATCTTATCTTGGTCATGCAGGGTTCTACAGGCGATTTATTAAAGATTTCAGTGCTATATCAAAGCCTCTTTGTAATTTACTCTAAAAAGAGGCACGATTTGACTTTAATGAATCATGTATTAAATCATTCAATATGCTTAAGCAAAAGCTTATTGAAGCCCCGATTCTGCAGTCACCTGATTGGTCGAAGCCTTTCGAGATCATGTGTGATGCGAATGATTATGCCGCTGGGGCGGTGCTGTGACAACGGGCCTTTAAGAAACCCGTTGTATTCTTCTATGCTAGTAAGACTTTTTCAGAAGCTCAAATGGATTACACCACTACTGAAAAGGAATTGCTAGCCGTGGTTTTTGCTGTAACACCCCAACCCGTCAAGGGTCAAAATGCCACATTATGGTGTCAACAGAACAAACGCAAGTGGAAGAATTTTATAAATACTAAGGTTACAAAAGTTCAAAATGAAACTAAGGACATAATAAGTCTAAATCATACTGACTATCAAACTAGAATACAAATTTGAATCAAATCTAAATGGTAGATAACTCCAAAGTCTAATCCAAATGCAAATGGGATCTATCGTCAGGGTGGTCCACTAAGAGCTCCTATGCACACTTCACTCAAATCCTAACTTCCAACCTAAAACCTGCCGCAGGAAAAGAAATGCGGCTGAGCTTAAAAAGCCCAGTGAACAGATATAAACAAAACGAATAATCGAACATATATAAGTATAGGGAAAAGGAACATAAGCTCCTACTGAAAGAATATCATCTGCCAAATGAATAAGAGATTAAGGATCAACTGAAAAAATGTCATATACCAAAAGAAGAAAATCATAGCGAAACATAAGGAGATCATAATGAAGTCAAAGGAATCAAACAGAGAATAATAATCATATAACAGAACAGAACAGAAATGCCCACGAGCTCTGAAAGCATGCCACATGCTTAGTCACATAATCACATCATATCATATCCATATATCCGTCAAATCATAAGTTGTACAAGGAGGAGAGACCTCTCAAGTACCAAATGGAGTAGCTAGCTCCCAGAAGTGAAATGGGGTGCATGGCACGCACAAACCAATCACTAATCATATCCAGAATAGAACATAGCAGAATTTAGGATGCATCCATACGCCCCCTGCAAAACAAATAATATATAAACTTACTCATGACAAGCATATACACATATCATAATGGCCAAATGATCACATATCATATCATATCAAATGGGGATGCCGTGGATCAATCACACCTCCATAGAAAGTGTCATGCCATTAGTACCTCAATGACATGGCCATGGCACCTCCATGGCTAAGGATATAGATACAGAAGCTCGGCCAACTATTCAGAACAAATCATATCAAGTCATCATATCATATCTAGTCAGAGCATATCAAACTGAACGGAAACATATCATTGCAAATGGATAGCAAATAAATATCACATCTACGAATAGTAAAACTAATATCAATCCAAAGTAACATATCAAGGGTATCAAAAGATATTGTATGTGACGAGAGGCATTAAATGCCATGTGGGATATGTAGTGATGATGTGGGGGCCCAAGATGTGGATTTCAGAAGGTATAAGAACATATATTTCTATATTAAATAGGTGTTCAGTTACCAACCTCAGACATTTACTAACTAAATACTTAGAGCATTAAGTATAGCATTGAATGTCATTTGTTTGAGTCTTGAGGCCCCTGAATAAATTTTCATTCAGTGTGAGGGTGTTCAGGGAAGGTTATTCAGTGAGACATAAGATTCTTATTCACCAAGAAATTTGTTGAGTGAAGGACCAAAGGTTATTAGAATGTACACTAAGTTGGATGGATTCAATCAGTGGACTGATTCTCAATATCCAATATTCCCAATTCAGCTTTCAGTCTTGTGAAAGTTGGTTCATCCAATGGTTTGGTGAATATATCAGCTAGCTGATATTCAGTGGGAATGAAGTGTAATTCAATGTCACCATTCATGACATGGTCCCTGATGAAATGATATCTGAAATCAATGTGTTTGGTTCTCTGATGAAGAACAGGATTGTTTGAAATAGCAATTGCACTTATGTTGCCACAAAAGATAGGAGCCATCTTGTAATGGATGTCATAGTCACTGAGTTGACTTTTCATCCATAGTACATTTGCACAACAACTGGCTGCTGCAACATATTTAGCTTCTGTTGAGGACATGGCAACTGATTGTTGCTTCTTAGTACTCCAACAGACTAGTTTACCACCAAGAAATTGGCAGGAACCTGAAGTACTTTTCCTATCCATGTTGCAGCCTGCATAGTCAGAGTCTGAGTACCCTTTTGAGATCAAAGCCTGGACATTTAGGATAGGACAATCCAAGACTTGGAGTACCTTTTAGGTACCTGAGGATCCTTTTCACAGCTGTGAGATGTGATTCTCTTGGGTCAGACTGATATCTGGCACACAAACAGACTGAGAATTAGATATCAGGCCTTGATGCAAGTAGGTACATCAGTGACCCAATCATTCCTCTAAAAAGAGTTTGATTTACTGGTTTACCAGCAAGGTCAGGACCCAGGTTGTTTGGGGAAACCATTGGTGTTTTCACTGAGGCACAATCACTGAGCTCATACTTCTTCACTAGGCTTCTAATGTACTTTTCTTGACTGATGGAGGTTCCTTTATCAGTCTGCTTGATTTGCAGTCCAAGAAAGTAAGTGAGTTCTCCCATCATGCTCATTTCAAATTTCTTTGCCATCAGTTTTTCAAACTGTTTGCAAAGTTTATAACTTGTTGAGCCAAATATGATGTCATCAACATATACTTGAACAAGAATGACATCTTCTTTTGTCCTATAGATAAACAATGTGTTGTCTATCTTGCCTCTGACAAATTTTTTTGGATGAGGAAGGCTGAAAGAGTTTCATACCATGCCCTAGGAGCTTGTTTCATTCCATAAAGGGCTTTGTCAAGCTTGCAGACAAAGTTAGGAAACTCACTGCTTTCAAATCTAGGAGGTTGTTGAACATAAACTTCTTCTTTCAGTGATCCATTGAGGAAGGTACTTTTTACATCCATTTGATATACTTTGAAGTTCATGTATGTTGCAAATGCAAGGAAGATCCTAATGGCTTCCATCCTTGCCACTGGTGCAAATGTCTCTTCATAGTCAATGCCTTCTTGTTGATTGTAACCTTTGGTAACAAGTCTGGCCTTGTTTTTAATGACTATGCCATTTTTATCAGTTTTATTCTTGAACACCCATTTCATGCCAATGACTGAAAAATCCTGAGGACATTTGACCAAGGTCATTACCTTGTTTCTGTCAAATTGTTCTAGTTCATCATGCATGGCCTGAACCCAACTATGATGTTTCAATGCTTCTTTTACACTTTTAGGTTCAATAGTGGAAATGAAGTCCACAAACAGGTATTCATTGGCTGAGGCTACCTTCAGTTTAGCAGCCATGCTTCTAGTAAGCAGTCCTTCAGTGGGCTCTCAAATTATGTTGACAAGTTCTATATCTTTCGACCTAGTCCAGCTGTCCTGAGGTCTTGGATATTGATTTGAACTTGTGGAGGCCTGATTGAGTAAAGGTGTAGGTTCTGGTGTAGACACTTGAGGATCTTCAGGATCTTGAGTATCTAACTAATTTGGCTTATCACTGAGATTGATTGATTCTAGAGCACTTTGTTCAGACTGATTGATTACGTCAGTACATGTTTGTGCTTCAACAAACTCAGTGATGGTTGGATAAGGGAGGTTATGAGGGATAATGTAATAGGATATATAAGCATCTGCTTGATATTGAGTGGAAGTATTATTGTCAGGATGATATTCATCAGAAGGATATCTTGATGAATCATCAATTCCTATCTCTTCCACTGACGTGTTTGAGAATCTGATTGCTTCAGTACTCTCATCAAAGGTGACATGGAATGTTTCCTCAGTTTGTTGTCTCCTTGTATTGAACACCCTGAAGGCTTTAGAGACAAGAGAGTATCCTAGAAAGTATCCATCATCAGCTTTTGCATCAAATTTCCCTAAGTGATCCTTGTGATTATGAATAAACACAAGGCACCCAAAGACATGAAAATAGCTGATGTAAGGAGAGGAGAAATTTTGAGAAATTCCCTTCTCATCACAGAAACACTCAAGTTCATGGTTTTTGAACTCAGTCCCATTGTCAATCCTAATTTGTTTGACTTTTATGTCATTTTGGTTTTCAATGTTCCTGACAAAGGACATGATTGTTTTAGCTGTCTGACTCTTTTTGGTCAGGAAGTAAACCCAAGTGTATCTTGAGTATTCATCCACAATGACCAGAGTATACTTCTCATGATTAATGGACCTGGGACTGATAGGTCCAAATAGATCCATGTGGAGAAGATGAAGGCAGCTTTTGATGGAGAAGTTTTGTTTGGTTTTAAAGGATGCTCTATGATGTTTACCCTTTTCATAGGCAGAGCAGGGTTTATCCTTTGAAAACATAAGTGATGGTAAGCCAAGGACCTTGTTTTGTTTGACAAGATTGTTTATGTTTTTGAAATTCAGATGGGATAGTCTCTTATGCCAAAGCCAGCTTAGAGTTTCAGTGGCCTTAGCAAAGAGACAAGTTCCATTCTGAGTTAGAGTAGACATATCTAACAAATAAACATCTTGTCTTCTTGGTGTAATAAGAACTACTTCTTTATTTGCATTAAAGATGGTACCTTGCTTATCATCAAATTGAACTATGTATTTTGCATCACATAGTTGACTGACACTGATAAGATTGTACTTAAGACCATTGACATAAGCTATCCTAGTAAAAACTATTCCACTACAGTTTACTGAACCATAACCTTCAGTGAGACATGATGAATTGTCAGCAAATACCACCTGAGGTCCTGGTTCTTCAACATATTTGTGCAGATATTCTTTCACACCAGTCATGCTCCTTGAACATCCACTATCTAGATGCCAAACTGGCTCCCTGGCATGTCTCTGCACAAATATTAAACTGTGTCAGTTTTTTCTATGACCCCTCCTTTTGGAGGGCTTGGCTTTAATGGCCTTTTTAAAAGTTACAATTGATGATGCATGGTCAGTGGTGGTATGGACTGAGCCTCCATAGATTTTGCATTTGATTGCAGATGTGGACTCAGTAGACTGAGAGGATGACTTGGTGATTCCTCTTCTGCCCTGAATGACCTTTTCATGTCCTGAGGTGTCATGAGTGGGATCTCCACATATGTCACAACTAGGATCCATTAGACAATCATCAGGAAGGTGGTCATTGAAGCCACAATGTGGACAAGGTGAAAAAGGCTTAGCCTTTTGTCTTTGCTTCTGCTTAGAATCAGAAGGATACTGAAAAGCCCATGCTTTAAAGTTTGCAACATTGGATGTGACTGTGTATGACAGGTGATCAGAAGTCCTGTGATCTTCCTTTTTGCATATCATGCAAAAAAGGATTCTATAACAATCATCAGTGGAATGATTTGTATAGTGACACAGCTCACATCTTTGTTGAGGTTTGGAAGACTTTGGTTTGGAGGTGCTTGAGGAAGCTGATTTGAGTTCCTTAATCTTAGATTGAGGAGGTTTCTCAGAAGATTCAATCTTCTCACTCAGCTTCCTGACAAGCTCAGCCAACTGATCATATTTTGAATCAGGGCTTTCAGTGTTTACTTCAGTTGGGACAGAAGTTGTTGAGTCATCAGTAGGAACTGAGACTTCAGGTGTGATCCTTTTCAGGATGGTTCTACCCATTCCTGACTTCTCCTTTGGAGAATGTTGAGTGTAGACTAATGGTGTAAGGTCTGAGCATGGTGCAGCTCCCTGAAGGACTTTCAGAGGTGGGAGTGGTGTTTGTGATTCTAATTCAGACTCATTGACAGACTCAGTGTTACTGGGTTTATCAGTGAGTCCAAGCATATCTTTTATAGCTTGACTTTCAGGTTGCAAGATTTTCCCAGTCTCAAAGTTAGGTAACTTACTGACTGCGTTGTTTCTTACAACCCAGTCACTAGACTTGGGTACCATTTCTTGCTCAAAAGATATGCCAGCTGGTATAAAGGCCTTTTCACTATGACTCTCACTGAGGGATTCAGTGAGTTGGTCTTCTCCTATGACTTTCTTGTTAGAACTAGGAATAAGACTAACAGTTTCATAGACTTTAAGATTCTTTTTTGTCCAGCTTTCAATGACAGCCTTTTCTTTGTTAAGTTCAGTTTGAAGAGCTTGATTTTGTTTCAAAATTTCAGTGTTTTGAATTTGAAGTGTAACAGCTTCTGGCTTGGCTTGTTTTAAGACAAGTAATTCATCTCTACACTTATTTAATTCTTGAACAAGATTATTATATTTTGAAAATAAATTAAGTCTTTGCTCTTCAACAAACTTAAGATCAACATTAATGTAATTCAAGTAAGATTGCCAATCAGAATCATCATCCATAGAAAGTAAAATATTTACCTTTTTCATGGTGATGTTAACCCACTCTCCATTTCTTGCATGGCTTTTTCCAACAGCCAGCTGATCATTATCTGAAAGTGCCATCAGTGCACTGACTCTTACTTCTTCATCATCTGAGGAGACCTCTTCTTCATCCCAGTCATAGGCTTCAGCTACAAGAACCTTGTTCTTTGTTTGAACAGGTTTAGAAGTTTGAGCAGCCTGAGACACTAAGGGATTGGCCTCAAGGAGAGCAAGTTTAGCTTTAGCTTTTCTATATTTAGCTTCAAAGTCTTTTTAACCATTTTGAACAATTTTGTTTTGAAAATGGTGAGTAGACTGAAGCATTTTTTGTTGAAACTTGCTAGTTCCTGAAGAAGAACTATTACCATAGAATTTATAAGAGGGTTCTGAGGTGGTTTTAGAAAAATAGACTTTTGCAAAATGACCCTTTTTACCACATTTGAAACATTCAGTGGTTTCATTTGCTTTAGAAAAGCTTGACTGATTTCTTTTAATAAACCGTTTTGAATTAGAAAGAAGTGCCCTTTCTTGAAATTCTAAGTGTAAATCATTAAGGTACTCCTCATTAGTTCTCTCATCAGCCTCATCACCAGAATTCTCTTGGAAATCCTGCCCAACACCATTAGAATAAAAGGCAGTTGATATGGGTATGGTTTTCAGGGCCTTTTTGGTCTCAAGAGCTTTCTTTGAGTCAGGGTATCTCCTAGAGATTAAGTTGTCCTCATAGCCAAACTTCCCACAGATCTCAGGGAGCTCAAGGGTTTGAATGTGATTAGCGTTCCTGAGGCCCTAAGAGAAGTTTAACTACTTCTCATGGAGACTGTTGACAAAGCCAACAATTATTTCATGCTTAGACAAAACTACACCATCATTTGATACTTCATTTATCAAGGTTTTATATCTGGTATAGGTCTGAGAGAGACTTTCAGAGTCTTTGGCCCTGAAAGTGTTATACTCAAGTTTCAGGTCCATAATCCTATTTTTCTTGGTATCTGAGGGACCTTCAAAGCTATGAACCAAGTCAAGCCAAGTTTGTTTGGCTGTTGTACAGTTAATGACTAATTCATTGTATCGTCAGGAAGACATGATATAATGATGCTTTTCAGGTGTTGGTCTTGGTTAACCACCCTTCTCTCATCAATGGTCCACTGAGCTTCTAGTTTAGGTAATCCTTCATCAGTCTTAGGGATAAAGGGACCATCATTGATACATGTGATGTAGTATGGTTCCATACCAGTCAAGTAGCAAAGCATACACTTTTTTCACTTGCTAAATTTACCAGCTTCTAGTCTGGGAGCAACAGCTGAATAGCTTCCTCCCTTTTTGTCAACTAGCTGGGGCACATCACTATCAGCCATGGTAGGATCTTGGTTTTAAAAATCTTTTGAGCACTCTTTAGTTTTTGAAAGATTTTATAAACCAGAGGCTCTGATACCACTTGTTGTTCCCGTTACACAATTAGAATTAACTACAAAGTTAAGCTAATCATGTTCCATGACTGAGTAATGTATTGATTAACAAAGCAAAATAAGTAAAACGTAAAAGATAAACACAAGAGTTTTTCAACGTTTAAATTCTTATTAGAAGTTAATCAAAAGAATCTATACCCAATTGTTCGCGGAAAAAACACTTAGGATTGAAATGACAAAGTATGGTATTGTCTCCTCACTAAACTTAAGCTAAGCTTAAGTGGCAACTAGAAATGAACCACTGAGGTATCTCAGGGACTAGGTTGCTCTTTGGGGGAGAAAAGTGGTTTTGTGAATGTCTAAGCATTAAGTGCACAAAACTTATCCACTTTTCTCCATTATGATCCTATTTATACACAAGTATAAAAGAGCACCCGTGACTTAAAAGACAAAAAGAATGACCTAACTAATCAGGACAAAATATTGATGTATTTTGTCCCTGTTACAAGAACCTATTTTTGATATAAGACAATTCTGCTTTCTGAGTAACAGTGATGACACTGTTCTTGTTCTAAAGCCTTTCAGGGAAAGTTTGACTTTGGCCTGATAAGGACTTCTCCTTATCTTTTCAAACTCTTCCCACCTTGTCCCGCCTTTCTTTCAGACTTCAGGTTCTTCAGTCTTGGTCTTCAGTCTTCAACTTCATTCTTTATAGTTGTTGAGGAGACTGGGGTTCAGTGAGTTATTGTCATCACTCATTGAACCCATTATCTTCTTCTTTGGCTTAGGTGACACTCAGGGAGTTCCACCCCACTAAATGGTGAATCCTTCTTCTTAGACTCGTCCTAAGCATCCTGAAGATAACTCACTGAGTGATTGTTCACTCAGTGACCTGAGAGCGTTCACGGTTATGACACTTGGGCTAATTTGTATTCAAATCCTTGTTTCAGGATGCTTGGGTACTCAATGGACCCAACAGGTATAATTGTTGGTATGAATAGTGGTATTTTGGTTGTTAAAAAATTTTCATGTGGGGATACATTTTTGAAAAGATCGAAAAAAAAAAAAGCTATTATCAAATTCACTAAACCGTCAAAAGGCTAGTTTTGGGCATTTAACCCCAAGATGTGACTACGGCGTTAATTCATTATTATTTATTTGAGGTTGAAGTGGGATTTCACGAGTGCGTGTACTTAGTATCTTGAAGATATCGGGGTTGGTTGGATGCATGATTCTTCGAGATCCTTTTTCGAGCTTTTAATAGTTAAAATGATTAAGACTTGAGTTATCTAGTTATACCTGGTGTAAGGAGTTACGTTGTTGTGCTCACAGTGTATAATTATCACTTTTAAGGAGTTACGTTGTAGTGCTCAAGTGTCACAAAAAGCTGTGGATAATTCAAGAGAAGTTCACATATAGTTAAGGATAGTTGGATGGGTATATGATTCTACTTTTATTGAAATTCTCGGTATTGGTTCTTAGTCAGACAATAGTGCAAGTTTAAGTCACAAGTTCGAGTTATTTTACTTCAGTCTCAAGTTCGTCATATTGGGTTTTCTCCATCAATAGTCACTACAAAGAGCCGTCAAAATGATAATGGGGTCGGTAAAGAGTTAGCTGAGAGGAGTATAAAAGAGTAGAGATGTTATCAGCAGTTGATTCTCATGGGATATTTTTAAGCTTAACAGAGATTTATGGTACTTCACAATTGTTCGATTAATTGGACATACGGGGTTACGCTGCCTCCGTTTTCCATCGTAAACATAGTGTGTATGCTTCCTATTCCGCGAAGACATCGTGGGGGAAGAGAATGGATGTTCTTTGTACTTTTTTCGACTTCTTTGCGAAAACACTCTTTCTCCATGAGTATCTGCAATCAGGGGGAAGAAATGTACACATCGGGGACGCATAACAGGTTCACGTGATCGAGCTTACAATTTTATGACTACCGGAGAGACGTCCGCAGAGATGATCAGTGGTTCAGTTTTGTGATTTTGGTGTAATCGTTTCAACTTTCGCGGGTCGTGATATGTGAAGTAGCCTACATATGTGAGAAAATCTTGTTGATTTCTTGCATGTTACCCCCGAACGGAGTTTTCGCATTGAGTATAATAGTGATTAAGTGAATAGTCAGATTTGCTTGGTGTGGTTTACGGTGTTATCTACAAATTCCTCTAAGTACTTAAAACTTCAAAACTTATAAGACATGTTAACTACATCAAAGTTTCGAATCTGCTAAAGACGGTTGTTAGTTTGGGGGGAAGCTGATTCAGAAACTTCGCCAAAAAGAAGAGTACAAAGACGCTGCTAAAGACATGCAGCATGAATTGGGGGGAAGTTAATCCAATTCATGCATATTACATCATTTGCCTACAAGTGAAGAAAAGCATCAAGTCGAGGTACAAGATGAAGACAAAGAGCGTCAACTGTAGTCATCCTCAACATTTGAAGAGCTTATGAAGACTTTATTTTACTTATATTTGTACTTGTAGGAAATGTTGTAAGTAATCCCTTATGTCGTCCCATTGGGGGAAGATTGTTGGGATTGCTCCTAAAACGTAAATGGAACGACATTTACGGGATTACATTAGTTATGATGTATGGCACATACACAGGTACTGAAACCGTCAATATTGTAATCTAATGTGTATGTTGCCCTATATAAGCCCTCCTAGACTTCACTAGGAGGGTGAGACTTAGTGTGTAATTTACTCTTTCATATTATTAATAAAACACACTTTACTTTCTCTCTCTACTCTATCTCTCTAACTATAGATATGATTTATTATCATCATCCCCGACCTCCCGAATCACAATAATCAACCTTAAACATGATCCTACAAGTTTTATATATTATATATATATATATATATATATATATATATATATATATATATATATAGAAAGATAATGGTGGTCGATTATATCATAAGAAAGAGTAGCAAAGGTTTAGTAGCATATATGAATAACCAACACCTCACTATGTGAGGTTTACATTGTATTTATAAGCAAGGAGCTAGGGCAACGCCCCATGTGCTCTTGCTAAACATTTCCATACGGCCCATGGGCTTACTACTTGGGCCGTTGGCTTTTACAAACATATAAGCCATATAAAACTAAGCAACCTATTACATAAGTAAATGACCAAGACTTGATACTAGTTACATGCATTCCCAACCTATTACTCGTGAGAGCGTTCACGATTATGACACTTGGGCTAATTTGTATTCAAATCCGTGTTTCAGGATGCTTGGTTACTGAATGGACTCAACAAGTATAATTGTTGGTATGAATAGTGGTATTTTGGTTGTTACAAATTTTTCAAGGGGGTATACATTTTTGACAAGATCGAAAAAAAATAAAAATAAAAAAATAAAAATAAAAACCATTATCAAATTCACTAAACCATCAAAAGGCTAGTTTTGGGCATTTAACCGCAAGATGTGACTACGGCGTTAATTCATTATTATTTATTTGAGGTTGAAGTGGGATTTCACGAGTGCGTGTACTTAGTATCTTGAAGATATCGGGGTTGGTTGGATGCATGATTCTTCGAGATCCTTTTTCGAGCTTTTAACCGTTAAAATGATTAAGACTTGAGTTGTCTAGTTATACCTGATGTAAGGAGTTACGTTGTTGTGCTCACAGTGTATAATTATCACTTTTAAGGAGTTACGTTGTAGTGCTCAAGTGTCACAAAAAGCTGTGGATAATTCAAGAGAAGTTCACATACAGTTAAGGATGGTTGGATGGGTATATGATTCTACCTTTATTGAAATTCTCAGTATTGGTTCTTAGTCAGACAATAGTGCAAGTTTAAGTCACAAGTTCGGGTTATTTTACTTCAGTCTCAAGTTCGTCATATTGGGTTTTCTCCATCAATAGTCACTACAAAGAGCCGTGAGAATGATAATGGGGTCGGTAAAGAGTTAGCTGAGAGGAGTATAAAAGAGTAGAGATGTTATCAGCAGTTGATTCTCATGGGATATTTTTAAGCTTAATAGAGATTTATGGTACTTCACACTTGTTCGATTAATTGGACATACGGGGTTACGCTGCCTCCGTTTTACATCGTAAACGTAGTGTGTATGCTTCCTATTCCGCGAAGACATCGTGGGGGAAGAGAGTGGATGTTCTTTGTACTTTTTTCGACTTCTTTACGAAAACACTCTTTCTCCATGAGTATCCGCAATCAGGGGGAAGAAATGTACACATCGGGGACGCATAACAGGTTCACGTAATCGAGCTTACAAATTTTATGACTACCGGAGAGACATCCGCAGAGATGATCAGTGGTTCAGTTTTGTGATTTTGGTGTAATCGTTTCAACTTTCGCGGGTCGTGATATGTGAAGTAGCCTACATATGTGAGAAAATCTTGTTGATTTCTTGCATGTTACCCCCGAACGGAGTTTCAGCATTGAGTATAATAGTGATTAAGTGTATAGTCAGATTTGCTTGGTGTGGTTTACGGTGTTATCTACAAATTTCGCTGCGTAGTTAAAACTTCAAAAGTTATAAAACATGTTAACTACATCAAAGTTTCGAATCTGCTGAAGACGGTTGTTAGTTTGGGGGGAAGCTGATTCAGAAACTTCGCCAAAAAGAAGTGTACGAAGACGCTGCTAAAGACATGCAGCATGAATTGGGGGAAGTTAATCCAATTCATGCATATTACAACATTTGCCTACAAGTAAAGAAAAGCATCAAGCCGAGGTACAAGATGAAGACAAAGAGCGTCAACTGCAGTCATCCTCAGCATTTGAAGAGCTTATGAAGACTTTATTTTACTTATATTTGTAAGTAATCCCTTATGTCGTCCCATTGGGGGAAGATTGTTGGGATCGCTCCTAAAACGTAAATGGAACGACATTTATGGGATTATATTAGTTATGATGTATGGCACATACACAGGTACTGAAACCATCAATATTGTAATCTAATGTGTATGTTGCCCTATATAAGCCCTCCTAGACTTCACTAGGAGGGTGAGACTTAGTATGTAATTTACTCTTTCATATTATTAATAAAACCCACTTTACTTTCTCTCTCTCTACTCTATCTCTCTAACTATAAATATGATTTATTGTCATCATCCCTGACCTCCCGAATCTCAATAATCAACCTTAAACATGATCCTACACGTTTTTTTTTTTTTTTTTTTTTTTTTTTTTTTTTTTTTTTTTTTTTAGAGATAGAAAGATAATGGTGGTCCATTATATCATAAGAAAGAGTAGCAAAGGTTTAGTAGCATATATGAATAACCAACACCTCACTATGTGAGATTTACATTGTATTTATAAGCAAGGAGCTAGGGCAACGCCCCATGTGCTTTTGCTAAACATTTCCATACGGCGCATGGGCTTACTACTTGGGTCATAGGCTTTTACAAACATATAAGCCATATAAAATTAAGCAACCTATTACATAAGTAAATGACCAAGACATGATACTAGTTACATGCATTCCCAACCTATTACTCGTGAGAGCGTTCACGGTTATGACACTTGGGCTAATTTGTATTCAAATCCTTGTTTCAGGATGCTTGGGTACTGATTGGACCCAACAGGTATAATTGTTTGTATAAATAGTGGTATTTTGGTTGTTACAAATTTTTCATGGGGGGATACATTTTTGAAAAGATCGAAAAAAAATAATAAAAAAAAATAATAATAAACCATTATCAAATTCACTTAACCATTAAAAGGCTAGTTTTGGGCATTTAACCGCAAGATGTGACTACGGCGTTAATTCATTATTATTTATTTGAGGTTCAAGTGGGATTTCACGAGTACATGTACTTAGTATCTCGAAGATATCAGGGTTGGTTGGATGCATGATTCTTCGAGATCCTTTTTCGAGCTTTTAACCGTTAAAATGATTAAGACTTGAGTTGTCTAGTTATATCTAATGTAAGGAGTTATGTTGTTGTGCTCACAGTGTATGATTATCACTTTTAAGGAGTTACGTTGTAGTGCTCAAGTGTCATAAAAAGCTGTGGATAATTCAAGAGAAGTTCACATACAGTTAAGGATGGTTGGATGGGTATATGATTCTACCTTTATTGAAATTCTCAGTATTGGTTCTTAGTCAGACAATAGCGCAAGTTTAAGTCACAAGTTCGGGTTATTTTACCTCAGTCTCAAGTTCGTCATATTGGGTTTTCTCCATCAATAGTCACTACAAAGAGCCGTCAGAATTATAATGGGGTTGGTAAAGAGTTAGCTGAGAGAAGTTTAAAAGAGTAGAGATGTTATCAGCAGTTGATTCTCATGGGATATTTTTAAGCTTAACAGAGATTTATGGTACTTCACACTTGTTCGATTAATTGGACATACGGGGTTACGCTGCCTCCGTTTTCCATCGTAAACATAGTGTGTATGCTTCCTATTCCGCGAAGACATCGTGGGGGAAGAGAGTGGTTGTTCTTTGTACTTTTTTTGACTTCTTTGCAAAAACACTCTTTCTCTATGAGTATCTGCAATCAGGGGGAAGAAATGTGCACATCGGGGACGCATAACAGGTTCACGTGATCGAGCTTACAATTTTATGACTATCGGAGAGACGTCCGCAGAGATGATCAGTGGTTCAGTTTTGTGATTTTGGTGTAATCGTTTCAACTTTCGCGGGTCGTGATATGTGAAGTAGCCTACATATGTGAGAAAATCTTGTTGATTTCTTGCATGTTACCCCCGGACGGAGTTTCCGCATTGAGTATAACAGTGATTAAGTGAATAGTCAGATTTGCTTGGTGTGGTTTACAGTGTTATCTACAAATTCCGCTGCGTACTTAAAACTTCAAAAGTTAGAAGACATGTTAACTACATCAAAGTTTCGAATCTGCTGAAGACGGTTGTCAGTTTGGGTGGGAGCTGATTCAGAAACTTCGCCAAAAAGAAGTGTACAAAGACGCTGCTAAAGACATGCAGCATGAATTGGGGGGAAGTTAATCCAATTCATGCATATTATATCATTTGCCTACAAGTGAAGAAAAGCATCAAGCCGAGGTACAAGATGAAGACAAAGAGCGTCAACTGCAGTCATCCTCAGCATTTCAAGAGCTTATGAAGACTTTATTTTACTTATATTTGTACTTGAAGGAAATGTTGTAAGTAATCCCTTATGTCGTCCCATTGGGGGAAGATTGTTGGGATCACTCCTAAAATGTAAATGGAACGACATTTACGGGATTACATTAGTTATGATGTATGGCACATACACTGGTACTGAAACCGTCAATATTGTAATCTAATGTGTATGTTGCCCTATATAAGCCCTCCTAGACTTCACTAGGAGGGTGAGACTTAGTGTGTAATTTACTCTTTCATATTATTAATAAAACATACTTTACTTTCTCTCTCTACTCTATCTCTCTAACTATAGATATGATTTATTATCATCATCCCCGACCTCCCGAATCACAATAATCAACCTTAAACATGATCCTACAAGGTTTTTTTTTTTTTTTTTTTTTTTTTTTTTTTTTTTTTTTTTTTTTTTTTTTAGAGGTAGAAAGATAATGGTGGTCGATTATATCATAAGAAAGAGTAGCAAAGGTTTAGTAGCATATATGAATAACCAACACCTCACTATGTGAGGTTTACATTGTATTTATAAGCAAGGAGCTAGGGCAACGCCCCTTGTGCTCTTGCTAAACATTTTCATACGGCCCATGGGCTTACTACTTGGTCCGTAGGCTTTTACAAACATATAAGCCATATAAAACTAAGCAACCTTTTACCTAAGTAAATGACCAAGACTTGATATGAGTTACATGCATTCCCAACAATCTCCCCCGAATGGTTGGTCATCAAAGGTTGCTTGACGTCTTCTTTGCTTCTTTGGCTTTGACGTCTCTAGTATCTTTGTTTTTTGTCCTTGTTTTATGTGATGTGATAAAGTTGTGATATGCCTTTCATCAACGTCTTTAGTTCAGGTGTCTTTACCTCTTTTCCACCATGCTCATACCTTTTTGTGTTTGAAACTTTGAGCATTCTGTGTTTCTCATTCTTTAACTTCGATCTTTGCCGTTTGAACCTTTGCTTCTATTATTGATGAGAAACGACTTTCTGACGTTGGTATGAGCATGTGGAGATGGAATGCTGTTGATGATAATGGTGGTAATTATGGTCACAGCTAGCTGGAACTCCGGGTCTCCATGAGTGCCTGCATGAAAACAGTTAGGAATAAAGTTTACAACACTTATAAGTTCAGACTTCGAGATAATTAACAGCATAGTGTGAAAACTCTCTCTAATACTTACAAAGGTTGTTCCTGAATCGGATACCCCCAAGAGGGCTTACACAGATATACCGAAGTATATCAACGATTCAGGGTGAGCCGCTGAAGTATACCAAGGTATCACTCCACGACTGTAGACCGTTTGAAACCACCGCGAACACTAAGCGTAACCCACAAGGGATTACCGAAGTGACCTGCTGTCAGGGCTATTTGATGTTGACCCTAGCAGGGATTTCCACTCAATCACTAAGAATTACATTAGTAAATTCTCTCATAAATGTTCATGGCAGATTGCTAGAATCTGCGTAGGACTCTTAAATTTACAACTTGTATTCTTAATGTTGAATAACAAGTGTAGAAAAGTTAAAGTGTTCCTTAGAGATCTTTTGATGAATCTTGTGGCTCTAGACTCGATTAGTGCGTTTTGATTTTAGTAGTCGGAGGCATGAAGCAGAGTGCCTCCTTTTCAATATCAACACATCTCGGAATAAGAGGTCGATAAATTATGCGAGGTTATCCGTGAGAAATGAAACAAGTACCTTTTGAGAGATACTTGAGTGGCTTGAAGGTTAAGTGCAGTGCGTCACTAGGTCCATCACGTCTTGTCTTCTATACCGACATCACCTTCGTGATAACCAATAGCGTATGAATTGAACCCGGTTTCTGCCCTTAGGTTGAACATTTGGAGGGCTATTTCTTTCTACCCTTTCATTAACTTTATTCGATCTGGTCTATGCACGAATAAATAGTGGATGTTCTTTGGTACTCTTTTTTTTAGATAGAGAGAATTTCTCTATTTCATTAACAACCAACACAACTCTCAAATGAGAGGATACATGCTTATATAGTCTTACATGACATGGACTATTAGAGAGTATGGAAGGTTTGGAATGTGATGATTATCATTGAAACATACAAACGTATATATACACAATACATCTTAGGGTTTCCTGCAATGGGCCGAGCCCTACAATGAGTACAACATGGGCTGAGATAATACACTACACTAATAACATGGGCTGAGATAATACACTACACTAATACGCCCCCGCAGTTGGAGCGGGAGGAGGTCGAACGCTCAAACTGGAGCGAAACTCGGCAAACAAAGGAGATGGAAGTCCTTTGGTGAAGATATCAGCATACTGGTATCTCGAAGGCACATGAAGAACACGAACATGTCCAGTGGCAACAAAGTCTCGAACAAAGTGGATGTCAATCTCAATGTGTTTCGTGCGTTGATGCTGGACTGGGTTGGTAGACAGATAGACAGCACTGACATTATCACAATATACAAGTGTAGCAGTACGCAATGGTACAAGCAGCTCGCGAAGAAGGTTCCGAACCCATGCAGTTTCGGCAACAGCATTAGCGACACCACGATATTCTGCTTCAGCACTAGAGCGTGAGATAACATGTTGTCGCTTAGATGACCAAGTAATAAGGTTGTCGCCGAGAAAAACACAATACCCCGAAGTGGATCTGCGAGTGGTGGGACATCCGGCCCAGTCAGCGTCAGAGTAAGCTGTAAGTTGAGAGGCCGGAGATGCATATAGTTGAAGGCCATGATCAAGGGTGCCACGAACATAACGCAAGATGCGCTTGAGAGCTGTAAAATGAGGCTCCCGAGGGTCATGCATAAATAGACAGATTTGCTGCACAGCATATGAGAGATCAGGGCGTGTGAATGTAAGATACTGAAGAGCACCAGCTAAACTGCGATATAATGTTGGGTCATCAACCGGGTTACCATCGGGTCCAAGCTTGGATTCAGTGTCAACTGGAGTCTTGCACGGGTTGCAGTTGAGCATGTGAGCACGCTCAAGTATTTCAGTGGCATACTTGCTTTGAGAAAGAAACAAACCAGACGACGTACGCTGAGCAGAGATGCCAAGAAAATAGTTGAGCGGGCCAAGGTCAGTCATGGCAAACTCACTGTGAAGAGATGTGATAATGCTCTGTAGAAGAGATGATGATGAAGCTGTCAAAATGATGTCATCGACATACAGTAGTAAATATGCCATCTCAGTACCCTGCGGAAAGATAAATAAAGAGGAATCACTCTTGCTGTGATGAAAACCAACGCGGGTGGCGTAACTAGAAAATCTCTGAAACCATGCCCGAGGTACCTGTTTAAGGCCATAGAGTGATTTCTGCAGAAGACAAACATAATCAGGGTGAGCAGGATCAAGAAAACCAGGGGGCTGATGCATGTAAACCGTCTCTGAGAGATGACCATGGAGGAATGCGTTCTTTACGTCTAACTGATGTATAGGCCATGCACGAGAAACTGCAAGGCTAAGAACCGTACGAATGGTAGCCGGTTTGACAACCGGGCTAAATGTTTCGTCACAATCTATCCCCTCTTGCTGACTACGGCCATTGGCAACAAGGCGTGCCTTATACCTGCTAAGAGAACCATCTGCATGAAATTTGTGTTTAAATAACCACATTGACCGAACCACGTTTACATTTTGCGGTCGGGGAACAAGGACCCACGTTCCATTAGTAATAAGAGCATTATATTCGTCTAGCATAGCATGTTGCCAATTTGGGTCACGAAGGGCATGTATGTGAGAGCGAGGAATGGATGATGGTGTGGTGATATGGAGTGAAAACTTGGGGTTTGTCTTAACGGTGCCAACCTGTGATCTAGTGACCATGGGGTGAGATTTCGATGGTGCGGGATTGGGCAATTGTTGGGAGGTGGTTGTTGTTTGTGTGTTTTGAGATGGTGGGTTTGGGGATGTTCGTATGGGGTGGTCAAGTTGGACTGGGCTGGTTTGGGCTGTGGGAGACGTAAGGGAGGCTGGAGAGTTTATTGGATCAGATTGGGTTGAAGTAGTATGGGTGGGATAAGTAGAGGGGTGAGGTGAAGCAGATGGTGTAGTCACAACCGGGCTGTTATGTTGGGTTGTCACAACAGATTGTTGAGTGGGTGATGTGGGTTCTGGTATATTGGGTGGTGTTGTTAAAAGTCGAAGGGCCATGGGTGATGGTTCATCATATGTGTCTAGGAATTGGTATGAGTCGGGTTGTTGATTCGTAGATGATTGGTATGGAAAAACATGTTCTTCAAAGTTGACGTGGCGTGATATAATAACCTTGTTGGTGTTGAGGTCGAGGCATCTAAAGCCTCGGTGATGGGATGGGTAACCTAGAAAAATGCAATGAGTAGAGCGAGGTTCTAGTTTATGTGAGGTGTGTAGGTGTGGGTAACATAAGCACCCAAATATGCGTAGGTGATGGTAGGAGGGTTGTTTGTTAAATAGTTTAGTGAAAGGGATTTCATTTTTAATGGTGGATGAAGGCAAAATGTTAAGTAAATGAGTGGCCATGTGGAGTGCTTCAACCCAAAATTGTGGTGGAAGGTTAGCTTGAAAAAGTAGGGTTCTAATTAGATTGTTAATGGTACGAATCATTCATTCCGATTTACCGTTTTGTTGAGAAGCTTTCGGACAAGAGAATCGAAAAAGGATGCCATGTTTGTCAAAGAGGGAATGAAATTGGAGATTATCAAATTCGCCGCCATGGTCACATTGGAAGATTTTTATTTTGGTTTTGAATTGTGTTTGAACATACATGCGGAATTGTGAAAACTTATCAAACACATCACTTTTGTTACGCAAGGGATAAACCCATAAAAAATGTGAGAAGTGGTCTAAGAACAGTACATAATATTTAAAACCACTTTCACTCGGGATCGGAGAGGTCCAAAGATCCGAGTGCACAATATCAAACATGTTCTCAACACGAGACTCAGAAATAAAAACAGGTAACCTAATATGCTTGCCTAATTGACAAGCATTGCACAAAGTAGTAGGCTTTGTTTTATTACAATCAATCATTTTATTGGAAACTAAATAACGTAACACGTCATTTCCCGGGTGACCGAGTCGTTGATGCCACGTAGATTGATTGGTTGACACGAGAGCAGTGGGTGATTTGGTAGGAGGCAAGACTGGGTATAGGTCTCCGTTGCTATTACATCGGAGGAGCAGGTGGCGGGTCCGAAGGTCCTTCACAGAAAAACCAAAAGGATCAAATTCAATAGAGCATGTATTATCACGTGTAAATTGGCGAACGGATATTAGGTTTTTAATTATGTTGGGTGTGACAAGTACGTTATGTAAGTGGAGAGGTCTATTTAAGGTGGGCAACATGCTATGGCCGGAGTTAATGACGGGAATAGAATTACCGTTACCAACTAATATAGACGATATATTGCTATTATTAGAAATGGAGGTGAGTTTACCTGCGTCCGAAGCAAGATGTGATGTGGCACCGGTATCCATGTACCAGCCGGAGTCACCATAGTCCTGAACACTCATAGCATTGAAGGCTTGAGGAAGAGAAGTCGCTTGATCGACATATGGTCCGTACACAACCTGAGGTCCCCAAAGTAACTGTCCTGTATTATAAGTAGCTGGGCCTGATGGGCCAAAG
The DNA here is from genome assembly GCA_021014915.2 of Artemisia tridentata subsp. tridentata. Classification (NCBI taxonomy): domain Eukaryota; kingdom Viridiplantae; phylum Streptophyta; class Magnoliopsida; order Asterales; family Asteraceae; genus Artemisia; species Artemisia tridentata. The sequence goes on from CP139506.1 coordinate 158,857,276, forward strand.
ACAGCAGGAGTATGCGAATTAGGTGGACCAGTGGGTTGAACAACATGAGCCTGTCCAGGTGCTGGGCCTAAGACGCCTCTTGACCCAACAGTAGTAGCACGTGGGTTTGCAACAGTACCAGGCTCAGGAGCATAAGTCATTGTATTTGGTCGAGTGGGAACTATAGTTATTCGATGACCAGGTCCTTGCAGAGCACGACCAGTGGTATTACTCCATTGAACAGTAGAACCGCGGGTGTTGTTGTTCCCATTCCGAGCACCATTGGGGTTAGAGTGAGCATACTTACACCGCTCACCATAGGTACACGAGCCACGCTGGAAGTTGCGACAAAGTTCAGGACCATTGGTGTTGGGACGGCTGTTGTTTTTTGTTGCAATAAAAACAAAAGACATAGATGAGTCGCGAGCAGATTGACGGTTAGACTTGCGTGCGAGACGAATTTCTTCCAGTAGTAGCATGGATTGTGTCTGAGCAAAGGTTGGAGGTGGGTCTCGGTGATGTATGATACCTGCTACACCTTTGTACTTGTCACTTAGGCCGTTAATGGCATAAGTAACAAGGTTTTTCTCATCGACGGGTGAGTCGATATTAGCCAACAGGTCCGCGATGCGAGAAATCTTGTGACAGTAGTCTGTGATGGAGAGTGATCCAAGTTCGATGGTTCGAAGCTCGGTATCAAGTTGCATAGCACGAGCAGTCTTGTTGTCATGGAAGATCGCCTTGAGATTCTTCCAGACGTCATTAGCAGTCACGTTCTTCTTCAGCACACGTTCGAGAAGAGGCTTGCTTATGGTTCCAAAGATCCACAACTTGACCAGTGAATCGAGTTTGCTCCACTCTTCAGTGGCTCGATCGTCACTAGATGATGTCCCATTGATGATGTTGAGCACTCCAAAACTGTTGCAGTGGAGGGTGAAAAGTTCACTCCACGATTCGTAGTTCAACTCGTTGAGATCAAGGACGAGGGGGATGTATGTTTTGATATTGGTGATGCCAAAGGGTTTTTCATTTGTGGGTTTTGGTAGAGAGGTGTCATCGCCAGCCATAAGGTCAGGTTGTTGTTTTTCTGTGTATAGAAGGGAGGGATTGAGAGAGATTTTAGGGAGGAGCGTGTGATTGAGAGAGATTTGAGGGATTTGATATGATTATCAGAATAAATTCTCTGATACCATATTAGAGAGTATGGAAGGTTTGGAATGTGATGATTATCATTGAAACATACAAACGTATATATACACAATACATCTTAGGGTTTCCTGCAATGGGCCGAGCCCTACAATGAGTACAACATGGGCTGAGATAATACACTACACTAATAACATGGGCTGAGATAATACACTACACTAATATAGTCTTACATGACATGGACTTAAGGAAGTGTGCCTTGTTTACCTATCTCACTAATTCGACATTAACTTAAATACTAAGACTAAACTAGGCGGCACACTTCTACTAACATGTAGACTATATTTTTACCATTCTAATGAGCTATTACATGACCATATTACAAGACAAATTGACTCGATAATGATCGTCACTTCAAGCGTTCCTAACAATTTCCCCCTAAGGGATGATCATCAAGATCTCTCTTTGATTACATTTATGATCATCACTTTTGTGTTTCCAACAATCTCCCCCTAAAGGGTGATCATTGAGATCTCTTTCTGTGACATGTGGGTTATGGGTCCACTAATAGAAATGGATGATCTTCTTTGATGCTTGAGGTCTTGAACTTTGAGTCTTTGTGTAATAGCTTTGCTAGATCCTTTGTTCCAATCATGCTTTGTGATCTTTGTTCTTCGTTCTTGTTCCTGTGATCAGTTGTGTTATTCACTTGCCTTTCATCAACGTCTTCATTAATGGTGTCTTTACGTCTTTTCCAACATTCTCATATTTTCTTTTGAACTTTGTGCTTCACTTATGTGTCGTTCTCACTTTTACCTTGATCTTTGTCTCTTAACTTTGCAGATTCTTTGGCTTTGAAGTAGAATCGTTTTGAACTTTACTTTACTTTGATCTTTGATGAGAACTTTCTTTGAACTTTGCATAACTTCATCTTTCGTAATGATGTTGGTATGAGCATGTGGAAATGGAATATGTTGATGATCATGGTGATGGTAACTGTCTCTCCTCCAAGGAACAATCATCATTAGCTGCATGGTAAAGGTTAGTAATAATCACCAATCGATCACAGTGGACTTTTCTTAAAGATTAGACCACTATGATTGTTTTACTGATGAATGTCTTGATTTCATTCACCTTGGTCGGGCACATCAGCCGTCCGAATCCCATTAAGGACAGTTATCGATACTATGGAAAGAATCCAAGTATAGACCCACATCTTCAAGACTCGATTCGTGAAAGGAATCTCCTTAGCGGGATTTCCAGAACTTACAAGTTCAGACGTCGAGAGTATTAACAGCATAGTGTGAAAACACATCTCTAATCCTTACAAAGGCTGTTCCTGGATTGGATACCCTCAAGAAGGCTTACAACAGGTATACCAAAGTATACCCACAATTCAGGTGAGTCGTTGAAGTATAACGAAGTATCACTCCAAGACTATAGACCGTTTGGAACATAAAGTAACCACCATCATATGTAAGGCAAGATCCGAACATCTCATAAAAGATTCTTATACAACTTGTGTCCTTTTTGGCGAACACAAGTGTATGTTATGGAAAGTGTATCCTAAGAGATCTTTTGATGAATCTCAGGGCTCTAGACTCGATTAGTTCATTTTGGTTTTAGTCGTCGGAGGCATGCAGCAGAGTGTCTCCTTTTCAATATCAACACATCTCGTAGTAAGAGGTTGATATATTATGCAAGGTTCTCCGTGAGAAATGAAACAAGATCCTTTTAAGAGGAACTTGAGTGCGTCACTGGGTCCATGACGTCTTGTCTTCAATACCGGTGTTACCTTAGTGACCACCAGTAGCAAATGTATTGACTCGGTTTCTGTCCTAAGTTTCATGGACAGCTATTTTTTTCACCCTTTCATTAACTTTTCTTTATAATTCTTCAACCCCTTCATTCTCCTTTCATTTCATTTACTCTTTTTTTCAATCATATCTAAGGACTTCTAGTACAAAACTATTGGTATTGTCCCTAGGTAGATCCCTTCGGCTCTGGTGGATCATAGGACATAAACCTAAATATAATCACCTTATTACTCCATGATTATCCTAGGTTTGTCAATCATGTTGCCATAAAACCTTTTTTGTGAAAAATCTCTCAAAGTGTTTTTGATTATAAAACATATTTTGTTAACACTTTGAGAGTTTGCCTTTTACAGAAATACTCCCCCTTCACATGTGTTTATGAGTTTTTGAAATAAATTAACACTTGTTGGGAAGAGTTCGCACTTTTGAATTAATCTTCATCAATTCGTTGGTTATATCTGAGTCGAGCTCATTTGAGATTCCACATGTTTGTCAACATATTTTAATCACATTTAATTTTTCTCCCCCTCAAAAATAGCATATCTCATGATGTTTTTGATGTCAAAGTGATTAAAAGATATGTTTTTTGGGAAAGCATTTGGAGAGAAAAATGTCAAGCATGAATTCTTTTGGAACACTTTAACTTTTTAAGCAATTTCACATTAAACGATGAATAAATCATTTTGAGAATCGTTTAAGTGATTTGAAATTTTCTTTTATGCTCATTTACTCTCCCTAAAAAATTGCATCATTTTTGAGAAATTTAAACCTTTTAAAGTTCGAGGGAAGGAGTCTTTTTGAAGCAAAATTCTGAAAGATTTAGAAATTTCAGTTTGAAAAATTCTTGAATAAATTTTGCATCAAGGTAACTAAAATGTTATACTCTGAAATACTCCCCCTCAAAACTAGCATATGTTTTGATAATTTTAAAATTTTTGAGCAAATTGAGGAGTAATGTTTTGAAAAGTTGAGTAAAATTTTGAAAAGTTTTGGAAAAAAAACCTTTCGAAATTTTTTGAATAAATTTTGCTTAAGGTTAAGAAGTTTTTTATAAGCTTTGTGTAAGAACAACTTATCTGTTAGGATTGTCGCACTAAAATGTGCAACAGGGTCCTTTCTTTGAAAATCGCGGGTTATGCACTGTTATGTGTACATAAGCCACATACTGTTATTTTTCGATCTGGTCTAGAAGCTTTTTATGTTTCTTTATTCGTTCTTGCTTCACGACTTGTTTCACCTTCATTGATGCTTGTGAGACCAAAGAATTTATTGGTTTCTTGATGGATTTGCTTATGTATGTTGTATGTGTTGGTGGTGGAGATGAATGAGTTGAAGACTCAACGATATTTTCTTTAATGGTTTTGTCTTTTGGTGAGGTTGGTGGAGAATCTGGAGATGTGTCATCAGGACTTGGAGGAGATGTTGGAGGTGTCTGTATGTAGTTGTGAGTTTCCTTTTCTAACTCCTCTTGCTCTTTCGGTTTCTTCTCTTCCTCTTCCTTAGCTTTCTTAGCTAGCTCCATCTCTTCAGCAGCCTTTTGCACGTCTTCATCTGTCACTAACTCCATATTGTTATCATTGTCTTCATCATCCATAACAAAGTCATCAGTGTGATGAAATTCTTGCTGGTCATCTTCGGTGGCCATCTCTGTGTCTCCTTCCTTACCGGGTTGATTAACCGGATCAGAGGAGACAATCTTTGAAGAACCTTCACCCTTACCAGGTCGATTAACTGGAAGAGGTTGAGAGACATCACCAGCATGTCCTGACCCAGCAGGTTGATTAACCGGAATGATGAGGGTTTGAACAGCATGTGAGGTACTCTCCTTTGAATTCTTCTTTAATTTCTTCATGTCTACCACCTCGGTTTCCGTATCACCTCCTTGGGTCTAATCATCACCAAAATCTTTTTCAATGTCTTCATCCATTTTCTTCTTGTCATCATGCATTTTCTTCCTTCTCCTCTCTTCATCAAATGCAAGTGACTCAAGACTGGATTCTGAGCAAAACAGCTTAGGACCCGCAACCAACCGTCTAAACTTTTCTGATCAATCAGCTGAACCTCTTTCGCTAAACCGTCAAGAATTGGAAACCATGTTTGCTCCATTGTTTGATGATTCATTTGCATGTCGTGCACCAGATTTATCTAATGTTTCCGCTGCACCACCTGATAATATTCCTATACCTGATACACCTGCACCAACTACTACAACCGTTGCAACAAATGCACCTCCAATTGAATCTATGACAATAGTAGAACAAAGCGCTTCCAACACTAAAAATACAGCTGATGATCAAACTGAACAAGCAGTACCCGCACCTGCAGATTATGACGGAAATGCCTTCTTCAATCCATTTGCTCCGGCTCCAACCATTCCCGATATTGCAGAGTCATCTACACGCAACTTGGATCCGTCTAATATGCACACCTTCTATCAACATCACCCTTCAACACGCAAATGGACAAGAGATCATCCCTTAAATGTGATTGGTAATCTAGATAATCCAGTCATGACACGACAAAGACTTCACACGGATGGTGAAACCTGCATTTATGCTCTTACCGTCTGTCAAGCTGAACCAAATAACATTAAAGAGGCAATGACTTATGACAATTGGATTGAATCAATGCAAGAAGAACTTGATCAATTCAAACGTCTTGAAGTCTGGGAATTGGTAGAAAGACCCGATGGAGTCTATGTTGTTGGACTTAAATGGATTTGGAAAAACAAACTTGATGCTGATGGAACAGTAATTCGTAACAAATCGCGTCTGGTTGCCAAAGGCTTCAACCAAGAAGAAGGAATTGATTTTGAAGAGTCCTTTGCACCAGTGGCTAGACTTGAAGTTGTCCGAATGTTTCTGGCGTATGCTGCCCACAAGAACATCATCATTTATCAAATGGAAGTGAAAACTGCATTTATGAATGGTCAACTCCGTGAAGAAGTGTATGTCACTCAACCAGAGGGCTTCATCGATCCAGATCATCCTAATCATGTGTACAGACTCAAGAAAGCCCTTTAAGGCCTTAAACAAGCCCTGAGGGCATGGTAAGATAAATTGTCCGAATTCTTACTTGCTAATCACTTTACCAAAGGATCAGTTGATCCCACACTGTTTATTCAAAGACACAGGGAAGACATTTTAATTGTTTAAATTTATGTCGATGACATCATTTTTGGTTCAACACATAAAAAGTACTCAAATGCTTTTGCAAGACTAATGAAACAAAACTTTGAAATGTCCATGATGGGTGAACTAAAGTTCTTCTTATGACTACAAGTTCATCAATCCCCCCGTTGTATTTTTCTAAACCAGTCCAAATATGCTCTTGAGATTTTAAAGAAACATGGCATGACAAGTTGTGATACTTATAATACCCCTATGTCTGCCTCATCACCAAAGCTGGATGCTGATTTACATGGGACACCAGTTGACCAAACAAAATACCGAAGTATTATTGGGTCTCTCATGCATCTAACAGCCAGCAGAACAGATATAGTATTTGCCATATATCTATGCTCCCGTTATCAGTCAAACCCAACTGAAAGACACATCTCTGAGGCTAAAAGAATCCTTCGATACATAAAGGGAACCATTCACTTGGATGCTGATCATGCAGGTTGTTTAGATACACGAAAAAGTACTTCTGGTGGTGTTCAGTTTCTCGGAGATAAGCTCGTATCTTGGCAGTCAAAGAAGCAGGATTGCACTTCATTGTCATCAACAGAGGCAGAATATGTTGCCATGTCAGCATGCTGTGCTCAAGTCATTTGGATGAGATCACAACTCATGGACTATGGCTATGTATTCAACAAAATCCCGGTGTACTGTGACTCCAAGAGTGCCATTGACATCTCCTGCAACACTGTTCAACATTCAAAATCAAAGCATATCGCTCTCATATATCACTTTATCAAGGAGCATGTTGAAAAGGGTACAGTTGAATTATACTTTGTGGGTACACAATACCAATTAGCAGACCTATTCACCAAAGCCTTGCCTCATGAAATATTTATGGAATTAGTTCGCCAAATTGGTATGCGATTTTTGACTCCAGATGATCTGGAAAACTTTCTCAAATATCCTTGAAAAAATCAAACTTCAAAACAATTTTGTAAATATTTTTATCAAAAACAAAATACAAAAATATAAAAATTTCAAAATCAAAAAAAATATTTTACATTTTTTCTCTTTAAAAAAAATGCAAGTACAAAATTTCCATAAACATCTTGTTCTTTTAAACAAATTAACCATTTTTTCCGAACAAGTGTTTAGGGGGAGTATGAAATTCAAATTTTTTATATTTTCATTAAAATTTGTACTTGCATATTTCTAAAAGGATGTTGTTTGCAAAATGTGTTGGTAAAACTATCATCATAATACCCTCCTTGATCTCAAAATATTTTATATATTCTAAAGTCGAGGGGGAGTATTGAAAATTGTTTTTCATCAATAAATTATTGAGTGTGTCTAACCTTTTGTGAGTGGGGGACTTAGATTGCTAATTTATGCCATTAAGGGACTAAAGGTGTCAAAACGTGAAAGAGCAATTTTTTAACAAAAACAAAAATTGGGTAGCATTTACTGCTACTGCAAAAAAATTATTACCCTTCAACCACCAATATCAGCGAACCTCAATCATTCTCCTAATCCAAGTGTTAAATCACAAATCCGTAAGTGTTTTCTTAATCTTTAGACTAATCTAAGAAAGGGTTTTTGATGTTTTATCAATCCAACAGTTTGATTTGTCACAATAATCAATTTTGGATTTAGGGTTTAGACAAATTGGGGGTTTATGATTCTGTATGTTTTTGTTTAAATTCTTTGGTGGGTTTTGTTCCTAATCAAGTTCTTAACATGTTTCTATAACCTAATCATACCCAGAAACTTGTCTTAATTGATTCTTGATTTTAGGGTTTATGCGTATGAATTGGGGAAATTCAAATGATAATGTCTTGGCCTAATTAAATGGGTGGGATAGTGTTCTTACATGTTAAGTAACATAATTTGACCTTCAATTTGTGCCCAGAAACACGTTTGAATCAATTTTGATGTTTAGGGTTTAAGATGAACACGTTCAGGTCTCAATTTTTTTGATTCATGGCTAAAAGGTGATAAAATGCACTCCATTGTGCTTGAATTCATTATTGAAACTTAATTGATCCATTCATATATACATCTAACCCATTAACTTGAATTTCGACAAGTTTGAAATGGGGTTTATCGAAATTGCAAATGTTGGTTCTCAAATTAGATAAAATGTTATTGGACTTGTTTATATGTGATTATGGATTAAGTTGTAACATGTGGTTTAATCTAATTTGGACAGGAAGCGAATTTCGATAAAGATTCACAAGAATAAGTATGTCTACAGTGTTTATCGAAATTTCTTGTATAAGGAATTACCGAAATTGCAAAATCCATAGCAATTGGATAACTTTGTCGCAATTGCACAAAACTTATCGAAATTGGACTAAGTTTTATCAAAATTCAAGCTTCATCGCAATTGGTCAAAGTTATCGTGATAGGATCTAAACACACGGCTTGTGTTGAAGATACTTTGAGTTAATGTTAACTAGCACGCGGAATTTACTAGCTAACACTTAGAAGATTTTGTGTTTGGTAATGTATGTGATTGAATGAATGTAATAGTGTAAGCAAGAACACAATGTTTAACCAAACAATTAGCTTCAATATATTACGAGTGATCTACAATATCACTAGGGTTCGACAACCTTGAAGCTCTTACAATAATACGTATGATTGATTATCAAAACCCTAACCAAGGATCTCCTTTTATAGAACAAGAAGTCTTATACAAGTAAAACTATTATACGTATCAATCTATCTTAATAAGATATACATTACATCTTTTCTATATATATCTTTACGCGTATTTCATCTTCTGTCTTCATCTTATAATCAGTACTAACTTCTTGAGGTAGCAGTACTAATTGACTTAGTACTGTTAGTACATTCTTCATCAGTTGTGTCACACCCCCAAATTTCGTGACTTGCAGCGGAATAAGTCATTCAGGGGCACGATTGGTCATAGCACCAAAGTTGCAGTTATATTGAATGACCTAAAGTGTCGTTTAGAAAATACATCGTTTGATTATTTAAAAACATTCAGAGTTTCAAAGCTAGGTCCCAAAAGGTGAAACAAGTTTTCATAAAACAAGTTAATACAATTCAAACGATGGATAAGTGCATAAAATATAAAGTGAGACGTGTCGACTCCGCGACTCCATGATGTCCATATGCAAGCCAACATGCGATACCTTAATTACCTTAAAATACATTGCTAAAAATGGTCAACAAAAATGTTGGTGAGATCATAGGTTTATGTAAATGAAATATTGTACGGATACCACAAGTATAAAGTGTATGACAAAACAATGCCACATAAAAAAATGATACATTAGCTCTTAAGCTCATGACCCCGAAGCTAGACTGAATGAAATGCCCCAACTGAGTGTTTGCCAATCACTCTAATATGACAGAAATGAAATGCGTTTGTTTGACAAGTTGGCGCTACCAACCCGAACGGAGGAGTCACCCTCAATAGATCTATTCACTCACTCTCGCTTGCTAACAATTAACGGTTCATGATAATAAAAGGGGACTTTAATCTGGGCAATGATGTAACTTAAGCAATGTAATGAGTTTGTATACTTTGGTCCGCATATGAAAATGGTGCAATGTATTCTCCCCCGAGAGTTTAGAAATCAATAAACAACTTAAAACGGGGCTATGAAAACTCACCTGATATGATATAGCAACAATGACAATGATGGATATGATGAAATAAAGCTCGGTCTCTAACCGCGACCTATTATGAATGATGTGATTCAATGTAAGCAATGATACAATGCAACACATGCAATACGTATGTTAACGATACCACTTGTTAGTTTTGAAAATAACGTTTATCGACAAAAAATACACTTTTGACGTCTCGTTAAGTTATAAACTACTTTTCATGTAAGTATGTTGAAACAGTACTCCAAGATCCTCGTTTGGTGTTATATCGGCAAAATGTAGCGTTTTCATCACAATTTAATATTTTCCTTAACTTGTGAAAATATGTCCAAATTGGCTTCGTGAAACTAGTCGCGAAATATTGCACGTTATGTGTTAGTTGATCAAACTCGACGTTTTTGAAAACCTTGTAACAATGTATAAATGTCGTTTCATTTAACTTTTGATTGTACACGCCTCGATCAAATAGAAAATCGGCTATCAATGTTATGTTTCACAAAAACACTAGTTTTTATACTTAAAACACTTTCTAATAGTGGGCTGTCAAAATAAACATGGTACGTCGGGCTTCAAACGTGAATAACTCGGCCGTTACAAGCTCGTTTTCTACGTTCTTTACATCCACGGCTTCGTATAAATATGAACTAACATAATCTCAGTAGGTCGGGTAGTCTAGATCACGTCTAACGCCTCGTTTTGTCCTTTGAATCTTGGCGATCAGCAACTAAATTTTCAGAAAATTAGTTTTCGTCGTCTAACTTTGAAAAATCATATCTCCTTCGTTATAAGTCGGTTTTTAATGATTCTTGCGGCCACGGTTTTATTTTTGAAAGAAATTTCTGCATATGAAGGCCAAAATAGTTCAAAAGTTACTGAGTTTTCCAGCTTACACGTTTTTGGACAGAACCTAATTTAGATTGTTAAAAACTCACTTCCTTGGTTCTAAACTTGATCATACTAACTCAAATCAACTCCACAAGTTCGCAAATCCTACCATACACCTTCTTAGGGTGTCATGGGGTCCTAAACATCACCAACCTTGGTGGATTTCATGAGATCATTAGTGAAACTTATAGATCTAGTGATTTAGAGAGTTTATGTTCAAAAGTGGTATGTAAAACATAAATAACTTGCATGGATGACTAATATAACTTGAAAATACATGTACATATGAATCAAATGAAAGTAATAGATGATCAAAACATGTTCTTGAAACTTACTTGATGATTTGATGAGTTTTGGTAAGAAATGAGTAATAAACTTGAGGTTTGATCACAAATCCATAACTAGGAAGGTAAATGGAGTATGATTATGACTTGATCTTGAAAAATGTATGGATTTTGGTTGGTGTTCTTGGTTGGGCCGATCCTAGGGGATGAGATGGGAGAGGTTTTGATCTTTCTTTTAGCTAATGGTTTATGTGTTATGTGTTTGTGTTAGTGGGATTTGGAAATAAATCAAGGTAATTCATTAATGAGCTTTGGAAGTATTAAGCTAAATGAGGGGGTAGGGGGGCGGCACATGTGGGCAATTTGGGATAGATTTGATGTTAATTAAGACACTTGTCTCCCATTTATTTAGATATTGGATGATTAGTGTATACATTGAGTGTTATCGGGTACCGAGTTAACTAGAAATAACTCGTGACGAGGTGAAATGAGATACGACGAAGTTGTAAAAATTGTAAAATCATGTTCCTTGCAAGAATCGGGTGTTAGAATGATTATCAGATTGAAATTTCGTAAACCGACGGAGTTATAAGCGTCAAACGAAAAGTATAGCGATTGGTTTTAAAACACCGGTTAAAGTAAAAATATAATCTCTATATCATTAAAATTAGCTTGAAAATGCATTAGGATCATTGTCGGGAGTATTGGGTATAATGTTAGTAGAAATGACTGAGTGGTAACGTTAATTAAACAATTAAGCATACGTTAATGAAAATCACACAAACTCATGCATGAACTGATATGGAAATGATGTTAATGATGATATGCAGACTACTCTAGTCTGTATGATGTACCTTTTACTGATGATGCATGAATACGCAGCTAAACCTAACTGGTTACGCGCATTTGAATACCCGTAAACCTGGTTTACAACATGATGAATGATGCCTATGAATAGTGATTTCCCTCCGGGAATGAATAGTGTCATGTGAATAGTAAAATTTTTGACGACTTCTCAAAGTCTCAAACTGACTTTAAAAATGATGAATAGTGAAATGATAAATAGTGATCGATGAATAGTGTTTGATGAATAGTAACTCATGAATAGTAAATTGTCGAGGTTTGGAAAATGACCTGAAATTACGAGTTGTGACAGTCGACCACCCTAAAAATAATTCAGTCCCTGAATTCAGCTGATGTTGCTCTCTGGAGTGGTCTCGGTGAAAAGATGTGGGTATTTGAGTCGCATTTGGTCTTCCCGTTCCCAAGTAAACTTAGGACCTCTGCGAGAATTCCAGCAAACTTTGACGATCGAAATTCGACTTTGCTTCAACTGTTTGACCTCTCGGTCCATGATTTCTGCTGGTTCTTCCACAAAGTTAAGCTTATCATCAATCTGAATTTCTTCCAATGGGATTACGAGCGTTTCATCTGAAAGACATTTCTTGAGGTTTGAGACATGAAACGTGCTATGTACATTGCTGAGCTCTGACGGAAGCTCCAGCCTGTATGCTATCGGACCGATCCTTTCCAGAATCTTGAATGGCCCAATGTATCTCGGGTTCAACTTCCCGCGTTTCCCGAATCGTATCACGCCCTTCCAAGGCGAGACCTTCAACATGACTTTGTCTCCAACCTGAAATTCTAATGGTTTGCGTCGAACATCGGCGTAACTTTTCTATCGGCTTCTGGCTGTTTTGAGGCTTTCTCTAATCTTAATTATCTTTTCTGTTGTTTCTCTGACCAACTCTGGACCTGTTAGTTGTACATCACCAACTTCGGCCCAACAAACTGGGGACCTGCACTTATGACCGTAGAGTGCCTCGAATGGTGCGGCTTTTATGCTCGAATGATAACTGTTATTGTAAGAGAACTCGATCAATGGCAAATGGTAAGCCCAACCATTTCCAAAGTCAATGACACATGCCCTGAGCATGTCTTCCAATGTCTGAATCGTTCTCTCGCTCTGACCATCGGTCTAAGGATGATAGGCGGTACTCATGTCTAACTTAGACCCAAATGAATCTTGCAATGATTCCCAAAAATTTGAAGTAAAGTGACTATCTCTGTCAGAAATGATGGAAATTGGTGCACCGTGCTTTGAGACAATTTCCTTGACGTAAAGTCTGGTGAGCTGATCCATAGTATAAGTCTCTTTGATTGGAATGAAATGAGCTGACTTGGTGAGACGATCAACTATTACCCAAATAGCATCGTAACCTCCTGATGTTTTAGGAAGTTTAGTGACAAAGTCCATTGTAATGCGTTCCCACTTCCACTGGGGAATCTCTGGTTGCTGAAGTAATCTTGATGGCTTCTGGTACTCGGCTTTCACTTTAGCACAAGTAAGGCATTTACTAACATACGTAGCTATCTCTGCTTTCATATTCGGCCACCAATAAAGCTTCTTGACATCCTGATACATCTTATTAGAACCTGGATGAATAGAGTACTTCGACTTGTGTGATTCGTGCATGATTAACTCTTGTATTCCACCATAGAAAGGTATCCAACTTCTATCCTTGAAGCATAATGTTCCATCTAATCTTCTTACTAAACCTTTTGCATTATCTTGCATTCCTTTGAGTGTTTCACTTGGTAGGTTTTCTTCCTTGAGTGCTTCTACCTGAGCCTCGAGGATTTTTTATGGTAGTGGTGAAATGATTGTCATTCCCAATGATCTGACTCTCAAAGGCTTGAGTCTCTCTTTCTGACTGAGTGCATCTGCCACAACATTGGCTTTTCCTGGGTGATATCTGATTTCACAGTCGTAATCACTAAGTAGTTCCAACCAACGACGTTGCCTCATGTTAAGTTCCTTCTGATCAAGAATGTACTGTAAGCTTTTGTGGTCTGTAAATACTACACACTTTGTTCCATAAAGATAATGCCTCCAAATCTTGAGTGCGAAAACCACGACACCCAACTCTAAATCGTGAGTAGTGTAGTTCTTCTCATGCTTCTTAAGCTGACGAGATGCATAAGCTATCACTTTCTCATTTTGCATTAACACTGCTCCAAGTCCTTTGTGTGAAGCATCGCAATATACCACGAGGTTTTCAATCCCTTCTGGCAATGACAAAATTGGCGTGCTGCAAAGTTTCTGTTTCAATAACTGAAAAGCGGTCTCTTGCTTTTCTCCCCAACCGTACTTCTGGTTCTTTTGTGTCAACTTGGTCAGTGGCTTAGCTATCTTGGAAAACCCTTCAATGAACCTTCTGTAATATCCGGCAAGTCCTAAGAATTGACGAACTTCTGTGGGGGTTTTTGGTGTTGCCTAATCTTTAACTGCCTCAATCTTTGCTGGATCAACCTGTAGTCCCTGACTATCAATGACATGACCAAGAAATTGTACTCTTCTGATCCAAAAATCACACTTTGAAAATTTGGCGTACAGTTTCTCTTTCTTGAGCAGTTCTAAGATTGTTCTGAGGTGTTCTCGGTGCTCTTCTTCACTCCTTAAGTAAATCAAGATATCGTCAATGAATACGATCACAAACTTATCTAGATATGGCTTGCACACCCTGTTCATGAGATCCATGAACACAGCTGGTGCGTTGGTTAGTCCGAACGGCATTACCTGAAATTCATAATGGCCATAGCGTGTTCTGAATGCTGTCTTCGGGATATCTCCCTCCCGAACTCTAAGCTGATGGTAACCCGATCTCAAGTCGATCTTGGAGTAATAACTGGAACCTTGCAACTGATCAAACAAATCGTCGATCCTGGGAAGTGGATAACGATTCTTCACCGTTAATTTGTTTAGCTCTCGATAATCAATGCACATTCTGAAAGATCCATCTTTCTTCTTTACAAACAAAACTGGTGCTCCCCAAGGCGATGAACTCGGCCTAATGAATCATTTATCCAAGAGCTCTTGCAATTGGTTCGACAACTCTTGCATTTCTGAAGGTGCAAGTCGATAAGTTGCTCGCGCAACTGGTGCGGCTCCTGGCACTAAGTCAATCTGAAATTCGACTTGGCGAGTAGGTGGCAGTCCTGGTAAGTCTTCTGGAAAGACTTCTGGAAAATCCTTAACTGTTGGCACATCCTCAATTCGCTTCTCCTCCGATTTCTTTTCTGTGATATGAGCCAAGAATGCATAACAGCCCTTCTTTATGTATTTCTCTGTTTTAATGCACGAGATGATGCTGAATCTAGTCCCACTGCGTTCTCCGCGAACGACCAATGTTTCGCCATCATAAGGAAGATGAACAACTTTTTCATCACAGATGATTCTGGCATGATGTTGAGATAACCAATCCGTTCCGATGACAATGTCAAAACTTCCAAGTTCTACTGGCATGAGATCTATATTGAACGGGTGATTGAGAAAATTGAGAGTGCAACAACGAATGATCATGCCGGTGCCAACTAAACTACCGTTAGCTAGTTCAATGTGATATGGAGTGTCTAATACGGTTGGTTCAATGTTGAGTAATGGTGCAAATGCAGTAGAAATAAAACTTCTATCGGCTCCTGAATCAAATAGTATGGATGCATAACGATTATTAATAAGGAACATACCCGTAACGACACTCGGGTCCTCCCTGACATCTTCTCCTCCAAGAACATAAGCTCTTCCTCTAGCTGTTCCACCTTGGTTATTGTTTCCCTGATTCTTTCCTTTCGGACATTCCTTCTTGAAGTGTCCAACTTCTCCACAACCAAAGCATGTTACTGGGGGCTTCTAATTATCAACCACAATCGGAGCTTTGCAATCTCTGGTCGAATGACCAACTTTCTTACAGTTCCCACACGGATTCAGACAATTTCCAGGATTATGATGGGTTTGACATTTGTTGCACTTGGGTAAAGTACCATTGTAACCTCTTTTCTCAGCTTGACCTGCAACATAGGCCTTTGCAGTTTCCTGTCTCTTGGGTGGTGGTTGAGTAACATTGCTACTCTAGTTGTTATCCCGATTTCTTTTGTTGTTGTTGTTATTGGAATTGTTTCGGTTGTTGTTATAGTTGGTATTGTTTCGGTAGTTGTTGTTGGAGTTACGGTTGTTGTAGTTACGGTTACTGTTGGTGTTGGTGTTGTTGTTGTTGTCTGAAGCAGTTCCTTTCTTCACTATCTGAGCCATGAGTTTCTGAGACATTCTGATTGCCTCATCCAATGTTTGCGGGTCAAAAGAAATCACATCTCCACGGATGTTGTGAGGTAATCCTCCAATGAAATTCTCCAATAGCTTCTCAGTGTCCGGAACCATTGTCGGACATAATGCTGCCAATTCCTGAAACCTCCTGATATATGTCTCAATATCATTACCTGCTGTCACTAGCTCATAAAACTCTGTTTCCATCTTTTTCACTTCTATTCGTGGGCAAAACTTCTTTGTCAGCAACTTCTTGAATTCGTCCCATGTAAGCTTGTGAGCATTCTCCATTCCCATGGGCTTTGCATACGAATTCCACCATGACATAGCTTCCCCAATGAGTGTACTAGTAGCAAACTTTACTTTGCTGTCCTCCGGACAGTTGCATAGAAGGAATACTGATTCTGTCTTTTCAAACCATCGGATCATGGCAGTGGCTCCTTCAGTGCCTTTGAATTTTTCCGGATCACCACTCTTGAAATCTTTGTACGTACACTTACGTCCATTTGTACCATTGGTATTTGTTCCTGCGGCTTCCGCGGTTTCTGCCCGCGATGCGGCTTCAGCAGCTGCTGCAGCTATGGCAGCTCTTTCTGTAACCAATGCTGCCTCTATACTGTCGGCAACAAGCTTTCTGACTTCGGCTGGTGTCATAGCAGTAGTGGCTCTTTTGGGTGGCATAATTCTTCACAATCACAAAAGATAACAACAATGAGAATCCACAATAGAAAACGATCATCATACACAATATATACAATCACAACATGTATATACATCCACAACACGTATAAATACAACCACAGCATGTATAAATACAATGAAACCACAACGAAACATCATAAATATAATCACAACGCACATGAATATAATACATGAAAATTTCGGTTACGCAAACCGATATCATAAAATAGCACAACGAAAATCCTGCATAGTAGAGTCACACTTGATATATTTTTTTGTACTACAAGCAAAAGACAACAAGTACTAACTATGTCCCACACCCCGGAACTAGGAAAATAATGTACAAGCTACATGATAACAGTCTAACACTAGGCACCTCCTCCGGGTGCTCCATCTAGCCTGCGGAAAATCCTCTGAAGATCCCTAGACATCGCAACAACGATCTCCTCTAGGTGCTGAACTCGAAACTGGAGATCAGTCTCCCTAGTCTCTGATGCAGACAACCTAGCCTGAACTGAAGATAACTCACCGGCCTGGCGATGGTGCTCATCCTGGAACATCTGTGCTCTGTCGACTAACCCCGGCATCTCCTGCCTTAGCTGTGTGATATGCCCTGAACTCTCCAACTGACGAGCCTCTAAACCCTGGTGTGACACATCTATGGCAACCCTGCCCTGGATCAATCCCTCGACCTCCTCCTCAATAGCCTCTATACGGCTCACTGGAGTCTCGTCTAGATGAGACAATGCCCTATCAATCTCTCCCTGAAGCTGATCTAGTCGCGAGTCAAATGTAGCAGCAGTAAGCAGTCTGTCAGCAGCAGCCCTCGAGCTCTCACCAACCTCGAATCTGCTGGGTGGTGTTGTCTTTGTAGCATTTGAAGTATCTGGTGATGAGATATCAAGACGAGCTCGCTTCTTGAGCGGTAGGTCTGACATAGGAGTAGGATCTCTGGTGTGGACTGGTGCTGATAGAGATGGCAATGGTGGAGACAATGATGATAAGGATGGTAAAGGTGATAATGGTGGTGGTGTACTGCATGCCACACTCCTCCTCGCTGTCAAGCGGCGACGGAGTGGATGAGATGAAGTAAGTGATGATGGTGGTGGTAGGGATAAAAATGCAGCTGGTGACCTGACAGTGAGACGATGAACCCGCTTAGCAGCAGTGCGCTTCATGCGCGGCCCACCTGGATATGTACGGTAAACTCGACCATAGGGTACAAACTCTCCTGGCTGGATAACTGGAACAACTCTGGGACCACGACGGATCACAGGTGACAGTGGTGGGGTAGGCACGACTTCCCCCTCCTCAAAGGGTTCTGTCTCGGCCTCTGACATCACCGGTGAAGACTGTGGAGTAGGCTCCACTGATGACAAAATGATAGTGGGTATCGGGGATGATGTAACCGACTCTAGTATGATAAAGGGTAGTGAGGAAGTATCGTCCGCTGACTCAGAGTCAGACGAGATAACAATAGGGTGTGAATCCGAAGACATCACTGAGACAACAGATGTGAAATAAAAGTAAATAAACATTTACACAATGCGGGTTATGATGAAATGATATATGTATGAAATCGCAATTACTACATGTGATATAATGAATATGCACTTATGCTACAATGATGAGATGCTATGATGGTGCAGCTATAGTCTAGGATATAATGGACAACCTAGTTCGCTATAACCTTTGCTCTGATACCAATCTGTCACACCCCCAAATTTCGTGACTTGCAGCGGAATAAGTCATTCAGGGGCACGACTGGTCATAGCACCAAAGTTGCAGTTATATTGAACGACCTAAAGTGTCGTTTAGAAAATACATCGTTTGATTATTTAAAAACATTCAGAGTTTCAAAGCTAGGTCCCAAAGGTGAAACAAGTTTTCATAAAACAAGTTCATACAATTCAAACGATGGATAAGTGCATAAAATATAAAGTGAGACGTGTCGACTCCGCGACTCCATGATGTCCATATGCAAGCCAACATGCGATACCTTAATTACCTGAAAATACATTGCTAAAAATGGTCAACAAAAATGTTGGTGAGATCATAGGTTTATGTAAATGAAATATTGTACGGATACCACAAGTATAAAGTGTATGACAAAACAATGCCACATAAAAAAATGATACATTAGCTCTTAAGCTCATGACCCTGAAGCTAGACTGAATGAAATGCCCCAACTTAGTGTTTGCCAATCACTCTAATATGACAGAAATGAATTGCGTTTGTTTGACAAGTTGGCGCTACCAACCCGAACGGAGGAGTCACCCTCAATAGATCTATCCACTCACTCTCGCTTGCTAACAATTAACGGTTCATGATAATAAAAGGGGACTTTAATCTGGGCAATGATGTAACTTAAGTAATGTAATGAGTTTGTATACTTTGGTCCGCATATGAAAATGGTGCAATGTATTCTCCCCCGAGAGTTTAGAAATCAATAAACAATTTAAAACGGGGCTATGAAAACTCACCTGATATGATATAGCAACAATGACAATGATGGATATGATGAAATAAAGCTCGGTCTCTAACCGCGACTGATGAACTCAAATAAGTACATTTTATTACTATCATTTATCCTATTAATTTGACTTGTTTTATTATATTATGTATGAGGATTGATACTTAATCGTTTACTTTTGTAATTCTCAGGTAAAAACAAGCATTTGGTGAAACTTGGCGATTTTGGACTAATTATGGAGCAAAACATGCAAGAAGTTAAGAGTCTACTGAAATGTACAAGATCAAGACTATTCTGCTCCAGATGCGCCGCATCTCACTTATTACATACGGCGCATCACTATCAAGATTTCACCAGATACGATCCAAGATACAAGAGGACATGCGCCGCATCTATTTATGGAGTTACGCCGCATCTTCTGGCGGTGTACGAATATTCCTGAATATATTAATCTTGGACCCCACGCGAAGTTAAGTCAATGCGCCGCATCTTACCCTCAGACAGAAACTATAAATACCCCAAGACCAGACGAATTTCGGACATATATTATATACGAAGTACGAAGACCAGAGAAACCTAAGGCCGAATTCAGACGAATAGGCAGCACAAGACACACCCGAACGAAGATACAAGAGCTGTAAGAAGGTGCTGCATGTGTTTAATTCATTAAGTAGTTTTGTTTTATTGTGTTAGTAAACTTTAATTCATCAGGATTGATGGCTTGTGTAATGTGACAACGGAAAGATTGCACTCCCTTAAAACTGCTTTCCCATCAATTAAAGTTTATATGTTGATGTCTTTGGTTACTACTTATTAGTGCATTGATAACCTTTGTGTTTATTAGTGGCCTGCGCATTTGACTACGGAAGAGAATGTGGCTCCCACGGTTGTTACTAAATTGATCACTTAGGAATAACTTTTAGACATAAGTAATTATTAAGGGTTTACTCGCCGATAAGAATAGGGCCAACGAGAAAGGGTTAACTACATACACTTCATATAAAACTATCAATAAAACAAGTGACAATCTACTTAATCATCAGGACAGATCTTCTTATTGTCTCAAGTATTTATCTGTGTACGTGTGTGCTATTCGCTGATTCGTGCCTATTGGTTTAGTTTATTATTTAATTGCAACCAAATCGTGCCAGTCTCTCAGGATGAACCCCCTTGCGTTAGATTAGGTTGTATAGCTAACTTAGTATATTAAAATACTGATTAGAATAACGAGATAATACGTTCCACTCTTAGTGATCGACACTCTACTTACCATTATATTCATACTGACCGGGTACACTGCTCGTTAAGTGTGTGTGTTATTGATAAGTCGGCTAAATATAAATTTAAAACTTGAGTAGGCATTAATACTGCTAAACCGCAACGACACATCGCACGCATCAGCGACCTATTATGAATGATGTGATTCAATGTAAGCAATGATACAATGCAACACATGCAAATACGTATGTTAACGATACCACTTGTTAGTTTTGAAAATAACGTTTATCGACGAAAAATACACTTTTGACGTCTCGTTAAGTTATAAACTACTTTTCGCGTAAGTATGTTCAAACAGTACTCCACGATCCTTGATGAACTCAAATAAGTACATTTTATTACTATCATTTATCCTATTAATTTGACTTGTTTTACTATATTATGTATGAGGATTGATACTTAATCGTTTACTTTTGTAATTCTCAGTTGAAAACAAGCATTTGGTGAAACTTGGCGATTTTGGACTAATTATGGAGCAAAACATGCATAAAGTGAAGAGTCTACTGAAATGGACAAGATCAAGTCAAATCTGCTCCAGATGCGCCGCATCTCACTCATTACATGCGCCGCATCACTATCAAGATCTCACCAGATACGATCCAAGATACAAGAGGACATGCGCCGCATCCAAAGATGAAGATACGCCGCATCTTCTGGCGGTGTACGAATATTCCTGAATATTATAATCTTGGACCCCACGCGAAGTTAACTACATGCGCCGCATCTACTTACAAGATGCGCCGCATCTCACCCTCAGACAGAAACTATAAATACCCCAAGACCAGACGAATTTCGTAGGACATATATTATAACCGAAGACCGAAGACCAGAAACCTAGGACGAATTCAGTCAAGGTAGCAGCACAAGACACACCCAAATCAAAGATACAAGAGCTGTAAGAAGGTGCTGCATATGTTTAATTCATTAAGTAGTTTTGTTTTATTGTGTTAGTAAACTTTAATTCATCAAGATTGGTGGCTTGTGTAATGTGACAACGGAAAGGTTGCGCTCCCTTAAAACTACTTTCTCATCAATTAAAGTTTATATGTTAGTGTCATTGGTGACTTTTATTAGTGCATTGATAACCTCTGTGGCTAGCTGAGCGTTGATCGGGTCGCCATGCCTCTGCCCTCGCCTGTTTATTAGATGCCTATGTATTCTATGGTCTGTAGAAAAGTAGGAGAAAGATAAACGGGATAGTCATAAGTAATCATTAAGGGTTTACTCGCCGATAAGATTAGAACCAACGAGAAAGGACTTAATCTCGGTGCGTTGCATCGAACTATACACTTCATATAACACTAGCAATAAAATAAGTGACAAACTACTTATCATAAGGACAGCCCTCTTATTGTCTCGAGTATTTATCTGTGTACGTGTGTGCTACTTGCTGATTCGTGCCTATTGGTTTAGTTTATTATTTAATTGCAACCAAATCGTGCCAGTCTCTCAGGCTGAACCCCCTTGCGTTAGATTAGATTGTATAGCTAACTTAATATATTAAAATACTGATTAGAATAACTAGATAATACGTTCCACTCTTAGTGATCGACACTCTACTTACCATTATATTCATACTGACCGGGTACACTGCTCGTTAAGTGTGTGTGTTATTGATAAGTCGGCTAAATATAAATTTAAAACTTGAGTAGGCATTAAAACTGCTAAACCGCAACGACACATCACGCGCATCAAGTTTTTGGCGCCGTTGCCGGGGAGTGAATTGTTATTATCTGTTAATTTGATTAGTATTTTAATTAGGTTTTAATTTTTTTTCTAACCGCTAATTTTGTTGTGTATTAGATTAATTTGCATTCATTGTACTATTTTGCATATTTTCTGTTTTTGTGTGTTATTTGTTTGCTTTTATTTGTGTTTATTTTCGTGTGTTTTTATTTGTTTTATTTTTCGTACTTTTTTGTGTTCTGCTATCGTTGTACTGAGCTAAATCGAACGATACGGCGCATCTGATTTTTCAGATACGGCGTATTGCGTTCAATTTTTATAAAATACAACGCGTTTAATTAATTCGATACGACGCATCTTTTCCCCAAGATACGGCGTATCTGTTTTTAATAAGAAAATTTTTCTAAGCGATAAAGTGATACGACGCATCTTTTCCCCAAGATACGGCGTATCTGTTTTTAATAAAAAAAAAATTTCTAAACGTTAACGCGATACGACGCATCTGCTTTAGCAGATACGGCGTATCTATTATTTTAATTAAAAACAGTTTGCGAATTATTAAACAGATACGGCGTATCGATTTTTATTGATACGGCGCATCTTCTGAATCAAAAATCTTATATTTTGAAACGTAACGAAAATACGGCGCATTAACTTTCGTTAATACGACGCATTTAATTTTAAATAAATATCGATTTTTGATTAATTTAATTCGATACGGCTGGTATGTGCTTATTCACATACCTTTTATTTACCAAAAACCGGACCAAAAAGACCAAAAACCCGACCAAAATGCCAAAAGATATTGTGTTTTTGTATTTTTATATATGCAGGGACGGATATCAAGAAAACCGACAAAAGACACAGAAAACCCGAAAAACGAGCACGAGATGTGGAATGGACTCAAGCCGATGCCGGGAAAGAGATTATGGTCAAAAAGTCAACCGTGGTCCTCATATTATCAGAGATGTTCATATTCAGCCCTTGGATCTACTTTTGAAAAATGGCAGCATAAACCCCTTCACTTTCAGAAATTACAAATTTAGTCCCTACAATTAAATTCCTTAACCCTTTTAAAACCCTTAAATCCAAACCCAAAATACAAACTAACCCAACCCA
Source organism: Artemisia tridentata subsp. tridentata (assembly GCA_021014915.2). Taxonomy (NCBI): domain Eukaryota; kingdom Viridiplantae; phylum Streptophyta; class Magnoliopsida; order Asterales; family Asteraceae; genus Artemisia; species Artemisia tridentata. Next base: position 158,880,489 of record CP139506.1, read on the forward strand.
TCCTAATCAAATACCCAACCCACCAATTAAAATAACCCACAGCCCACAAAATCAAACACCTAATCCGGCCCAACTTTTATTATCTAAAAACCCGGATCCACCCATTTTACCCAAACCCGGTGGTCAATGAATAAAAATCTCGGTCAAACAAAACAAAATAAACAAACACACTCACCTTATCTCTTTCACAATCCCGCTCCCCCAAAGTTCTTCCTCCTTTCACAATAGTTACTATTCACTCGAACCCTAAAATAACCTCACCAAAAATTACCGCAATTAAGGGTAATACGGACAATCATTGGATATTCTAGAAGACTCTGACAAGGAGAATGACGCGTGGCAGCTACTGATTGGACCGAACACCTCACACTTTTGATCATGCGGCTGGAAATGAAGCTTGCTGAGCAAGATGTAATCTAAGGGTGGATATTAGCTCAAGTGCACGAGGATCGCCAGCGTGGACACTCGAGAAGGATCGGCCATGGCCTATAAATAGTGGGGATTTCTTCTCAGTCGAGGCTTGTAATTTTTATTTTCTTTAAAATGTTTTAGTTTAATTGTTTTATTGTAATTTTAGTTTTAAATCAGTTTTAAGTTCATCCGAAATCTTCTTTGTAATTTCATTTGGATTAATGAAAATTTTCATTTGCAGTTTAATGTAAGTTTCATATTCTTGAATTTAAATTTCATTTAGTTTTATTCTAATTTGAGTGTTATTTCAGAAAAAAAAAAAAAAAAAGAAAAAAATATTTATAAGCTTATTATTAAGCTGTTTGTCTGACTTTATAAGCTTATGTTAAGCTTTTGTTGAAATCCATATTGTTTGTTTCTCAAAAGAGAAAAAGTCAAAGAGAAGTTAAGAAAATCACTTGAAATAGCTGTGGGATGAGATTGTGATTGAGCTGGATAATGGGTATTGTTATTGGCTATAAGCCTGGGTTGAATTAGATTGATAATCTGAGTTCTGAGATCACTAATCACAGCAGGAATCAGTGAGTACCATTTTGCTTGTCTAGTTAATTTCAGCTTTTATTAAGATCTGCTTATTTGCTAGATTTTAGTATTTGTCTTGTGTTGTGTTAGATTATTAGTAGCTAAAATTTTATAGGATAGCTTATAGTTTGAATCTGCTAGGTTCTAGGGTACGTTTGCAAAATCAGTTAGATATAAGGATGTTTGATCTGTGTTTTTTTTCAGTGTTATTATTGTTAAATTGTGGCTGCTAAGTTCATGGGTTCTTTTTGAATGATCATTAGTGAGTAGAATTGGATTTGGATTATTGTTCTAAGTAGCCTTCCAGCTTGTGAGTTTAGATCAATTAGAAAACCTCAGTTTGGTGCTCAGAAGCTAATTTTTATTTAAGCTCAAAGTAGCTTGGCTGCTAGATATCTACTATGCTATTCAGGAAGATGCCTAGTTCACAAGTTAATTTCTAAGCAATCTAATTGAGTTTAGTAAGAGGATATTGGGGCAAAAGCTAGTCGATATAGCTGTTAATCAGATTCTGCTTCTGTTTTGACTTCTTAGCTTATTTGGTCAGCTTAATTGAGTTTTATTATGAGCTTGTTGAGGCTGTTTTTGAGTTGAGTGTGAAAACTCAATTGGTCTGTGTACAAGCTACTTTCCAGCCTAGTCTAGTTTTTTTTAAAAGCTCTTTTCTTTTCTAAAAATTAGTTTTGTTAGTTGTTAATTGAATCTTGAAAGAAGAAAATAAAAAAAAAAAAAAAAAAAAAAAAAAAAAAAAAAAAAAAAAAAAAATCAGTTGAGTTAATTTGTAAATACCCAGGATCGAACCTGGGGTATTATTAGTTTAAAATCGTTTTTCTAATTTCAAGTATTTGCCAAGTAGTCCCCGAGTTTCAGTTTAAACAAAGTTGGTCCCTTGCCTTGTTTTCAAATCGTTTTAAGTTTAATTAAAGTTTCAAGAATTACAGTGTAAGTCCTTGTCTTTGTTTTTAAAAGTTTTAGTTTAAATATAAGTTTCAAAAATTACTTTTTCAGTCCCTTAACTTTTATTAAACTTTTTATTCTTTTTATCTCTTTAAAAATTAGTTTTGTTTAATTGCAGTTTTAGTCCCTTAGTTTTTAATCTTTGCATTTTAGCTTATTAATTTCACTATTAGTTTTATAAATCTCGGGAATAGCCCGGGATTTGCGTTATTTGATTTCTTGTTGTGTGCATTTATTTTAATAGCGTAGATTGCTTTTAATTTTCCTTATTTTAGTGTAATCAATACTAAAAAAAATAATCTTTCACGTCACTTATTCACTTCACATTTTCACGACACCGATTCGACTTATTCGCCGTCAAACCTTCGTTGGGAGAACGACCCGGGGAAATATTTTCGCGAATATTTCTTTGGTAAAATAACTTAAAAAAAAATGGCGCCGCTGCCGGGGAAGGCTTGAAACGAGTGCGTCGATTTCGTCCGTTGTTTTTGTGATTTGAAGATCCTTCCTTGGAAGTTATTGTTTTATAAAAAAATAAAAATACAAAAATATAATAAATAAAACACTTTTCCTAAAGTGTTTTCATAAATACATCTTAATAAACATCCTCGGTCTTCCGTTGAAGGAGGGCGGTTGTAAACCATTCCAAATAACAACAAAACAAATCGTGAAATTAATCGTTATCGGATTACTTTATTACTACAACCTAATTACGGGGTTTAAGGAAGCTTGACATTAAATTGTCGAGCTGAAGAAGGCGGGTTTTTAAGCATCTTCGGAGCTACCTTTGCCTTCCCGCCACGCTGCGCGTAGTTTAAAGGAAACGGTTACGGTTAACGTAACGGTTACCAAAAAGAAAATAAAGTTTTTTTGTTTTTCAATATATTAAAAAAGCCAAAAAAAAATTCCCAACCAAAAATACAAAAAGATTTTTTATTTTTATTTTTGATTTTTATTTTTGTTTCCATTTTGGTGTATGCACACCCGTTCTTCTTCTTCTAATCCTCTTCTTTCACCACTTTCTAATCCCGAGAGGATTATCCGTCAAAACAACCGTGTTCATTTCTCAACCGTTGAGGAAATGGCCAACAACCAACACAATCAACCCCCGCCGGTGGGTGTTGACAATCACAACCAAGGGCAAGCTCCCGATCTCCGCACTATGCAAGAGTTACTCCAGTGTCCCACCGTGGGATACGGAGACGCTATTGTCATACCCCCAATTCGAAATACAAATTTTAAACTCGAGACCGGTTTAATCCAACTTGTCACGGGAAATCAATTTCATGGTTTTGATCGGGAGGATCCTCACAATCACATCCGATGGTTCAATAAATTAACCTCAACACACTACCATAAGGATGTTCCTCACGAAACAATCAAATTGATGTTATTCCCATTTTCGATCGAGGGGGCGGCCCGAATTTGGCTCGAGAAAGAACCTCCTCAATCAATCCGTACTTGGGAAGATCTCGTCCATAAATTCGTGAACTATTTCTTTCCTCCGTCTAAAATGACCAATGCTAGGAATGAAATCACAAATTTCCAGCAACGATTTGATGAGAATTTCGGTGAGGCATGGGAACGATTTAAGGATCTCCTACGGAAATGCCCACATCACGGATTCTCGGAATTGCATCAAATCGATACGTTCTACAATGCCTTAACTCAATCAGATCAGGATTCACTCAATGCAGCCGCCGGTGGCAATATCATGAGTCGAATGCCGAGAGAAATTCTTTCAATTATTGAGAACAAATCCAAGGTACCTACCTCAAGGAACAAACCGGTTGTTTCTAAGGTGAGTACCCAAGCTTCTAGCAGTGATGCTAAGATCGACAAGCTTGCAGATATGTTCCAAGCTTTCATTCTCTCAGAACAAAAGAAACAATCTTCTCCATCCGCTCAAGTGAAAGCGGTGCAAGAAAATTGTGTTATTTGTGGTGGTCCCCATCCGTATTATGATTGTCAAGCTACCGATAGCCAAGTTTGCAATGCTACTGCAGCAGCCACAAACTACAATCAAAATCAAGGATTCCGTCCTCAAGGTGAAGTTAACTACCGAGTTAGCAACCAAATGGGACCACCCGGTTTTACACCCGTCCAAAACAACCAAAACCGTTTACCTCAAATCAATCAAGGTTACAATCAAAATCAAAGCTACAACCAAAATCGTGGAAACAATTATCAAGCTCAACCGCAACAAGTCTATCAACCTCCTCCTCCCCAAGTTTTACTTCCTCCCGACTTTGTGAGTTATATGAAAGCAACCGATGCTAGCATACGAACTATGCAAGGTCAAATCAACAATATGAGAGCTGACTTTCGGAAGGAGATTGATACGACAATATCTCGACAAACAAACGACCTTAAGCAAATGATGAGTGGATTTTTTCAGATGAATCAACCCTCAACCTCGGGTACTTCTTCTCTTCCTAGCAACACAATTGCTAACCCGAGGGGCGATGCTAAGGAGATAACGACTCGTAGCGGTGTTTCATATGATGGACCCACGGCTCCGGCTACCGCTTCTTCTCTACCTCCCAAGGTAGCCGTCCGTGAACCCGAGGCGACCAAGGACATGGAACCTCCTACTAACAACGGAGGAACCAAAGACGTCCAACCTCCGGTCATCCATCCATCTGAACCAAAGAATGTGGAACCAAAAGAAATTCCCGTCAAAGCAAACCTTCCATATCCTTCGAGATTGAATGATCAAAAGCTCCGCGATAAAGCTTCAAATCAAATGGAAAAAATTTTCCAAATTTTTCAAGAGTTACATTTCGATATAAGCTTCGCGGATGCTTTACTTCTGATGCCTAAGTTTGTTTCGACTCTCAAAAGTTTATTAAATAACAAGGAAAAATTAATTCAATTAGCAAAAACTCATCTGAATGAAAACTGCTCAGCGGTAATTCTCAAAAAGCTTCCGGAAAAGCTTGGAGATCCCGGAAAATTCCTTATTCCATGTGAATTTCCGGGAATGGTTGAATGCTCCGCCTTGGCCGATCTCGGTGCTAGCATCAACCTAATGCCGTTGTCAGTATGGCAAAAGCTTTCTCTGCCCAAACTTACCCCCACTTGTATGACTCTCGAGCTTGCGGATCGTTCCGTAACCCGTCCCGAAGGTATAGCCGAGGATGTCTTCGTTAAAGTGGGGAAGTTCCATTTTCCTGCAGATTTTGTGGTTGTTAATTTTGACGCTGACCCCCGGGTTCCTCTCATTCTCGGAAGATCATTCTTGAGGACCGGGCGTGCTTTGATTGACGTATACGGAGAAGAAATAACTCTGCGAGTTGATAATGAAAAAGTCACGTTTCAAATTAATCCGAACTCGAAACCTCAAACCGACAAATGCAATGTCGCCACGGTTGATCAAAAGTCCGATCCCGTAATTGCTCCTAAAAGAGTTGATCCAAACCTTTCGAGATTCACGGTCAAGAGTATGTCAGAAAAACGTGCTGAGCTCAAGGCTATGAAAATCAATCCTGGATCGAGCAAATGGTTTAAGTGTTGTGCTGCAAATACTAAGAGTATCCTTGATGATGATGAATCTGATTCGGAGACCACAACGGAAAAGGTGGAAATTGCTAGCTCTAAGAGCACACCTCTTGTCCCACCTCCGGAGACGGTTTATCGTGTAGAGATGATTGATTCTGTTCTTTCCGACTCTTCCCATCCTTCTCCTCCGATTGAGGGAAGTGATATTCAGAGGGAAGAGTTCGAGTTGTTGTCTGTTAATACTCCAATTTCGCCGGAAATTGTTGAGACCAATAGTAATCCAGGGGAAGATATCTTGAAATTTTATGAACCATTGTTTCCCCTGGAAGATGTTAAGGAAAAACCGCCTAAATTCGTTCCAGATGTTGATTCAAAATCAGAAGAGCACAGTAGTGGCAGTACCACTTCTAGTATTGATTCTCTTCTCGAGGAGTTCGCCGATGAACTCGCTCACATCGATCCAATCCCACCGGGGGATGAGGACGATGAGTTTGATTTTGAATCTGACTTAAGAAAATTGGAATCGTTGATGAACCATGATCCGTCTAAATATGATTCTGATCCCGAGGAGTTCGCCGATGAACTCGCTCACGACAATTCACTTCCATCATATGATGATGATCTCTTTGACGTTCATGCTGATTATAAAGAAGTTGAAAATATTTTGTACCATGCCCCATCATCTGATTCTTACACTGAACTTAAAGATTTACAAGATGATGATGACCTCTTCGATTTTAGGGCCGATCAAACCGAATGGAGAAATCTTTTATATGGCAAACCTAATGATGAAAAAGGCCCTAAAATTGAAACCATAACCGAGGATGCTTCAATAGTATCTCATGACTTAGCTCTTCATTCTTCGAGGATGATTTCTTTATTGAGTCCTCCATCAAGTACCCTGCTGAGTTTTCGTGTGAAGACAAAGTATTTAAGCCAGGCTTACTCGATGATGGTGAAATTCATCCTTTGATGAAAGTGACTCTTGATACGAATTTAAAGTTTCCTGCCTCATCAAAGGAACTTTTAATTCTGGAGAAAAATGATTCCTCTCTACCTCTTTCTATTCAAAAACTCCCATTCTGTCCGGAGTCATCTCTGCTTGAAACTTTACTATCGTTTCCAGCCGGAAACGAAGACAAAGTTTTTGACCCCGGCATCACCGCTTTCATCTTCTAAAGCCGTGGGTATCTCAATCGAAGTGGAACTTTCGTATGCTTCAATGTTTATCCAAACATCCTAAAAGAAAGTCCGATTGAGATTATCTCTTCCACTTGCTCCCCCAAGGACAATATAATTCGGGGTCGAGTCAAGCTCATGTGACTCGGTTAACAAAAACAAGCGCTTCGTGGGAGGCACCCCATGCTTATCCATCTATCCTCTTATCTTATTTCTAATAAAACATGAGGAGGGATCCCCTTCTCCATATCTTGTGTTTCGTGGTTTTTCTTGTGATGTGTCCAGGAATGCCCGATGATGAAGACTCTCGTGCTCGTAGTTTCCTTCACGCTACTCGAGTTTCATCATCCGCTGCTTATCCGATATCCTAAATCTTATCGTTTTACATCTATCTTTTGGCATAATTCATAAACGGCCTTAGATTTATGTAGGAGAACCCTTACCTTTAAGACATTGAGGACAATGTCTCGTTTTAGTCTGGGGGGGGGGGTAATCTTTCGATTTGATTTTTGCCTTGCATTTTTGCCGTTTACTCATGCAACCCCGTTTTTCCTCCAAAATTGAAAAAATCCAAAAAAAATGAGAAAATTTTAAAAATTTTTTGCAAAAATATAATAAATTTTGACATTTTTGTTGACTTTCCGCTGGAGAGAGTAGGAATAAAATTCTGACTTGACCGGGCGTGTTGAGCCCTAGCTTGTTCCCTTAACCATTTATGATCCATAAGCTCGTGCTAGTCTTGTACACAAGGAGCTAGAAAATGCGAATTCTTTTTAAGAGTTTGCAAGTTCCCGTATTTGACTTTATATATGCATGGCTTGATTATTGGCTAAGCATTCGCGGATCTTATTATTTAAGATTTTAAATTTGCGAAGAACGAGAAATGATAGAGTTGTTTATAAGTTAGATTGCTAAACGTGGAGTAGTTGGATCTCTTTAGAGCTCATCGAAGTTACTTGTGGCTTTTTGTTCCCATCAACTTGTTTCACCAAAAAAATAGTAATTTAGGAATAATTAAAGCTATTTTGGTTTTGGCAATGATTAGTTTTTATTTCTTCCTTAAAGAATCCTTGCTTATGAAAGTTGGGTACACATCAAGGTACTGTCAGTGTTGCGGTGTAATAGACTATTCCATCTTGCCGGCTCGCAACCGATGTTGGGATTGTTATAAAAGCCGTAGGACTCGGGATTTGGCAAAATATATAATGAATAATGAATAATAATAATAATCCAAAGCCATAAAAAGTTTTCTGCATCTTGCCGGTTCGCAGCCGATGTTGTAGACTTCTAATAAAGGCAGAGGAAAAATTCCAAGGTCATAATAGACTATCACATCTTGCCGGTTCGCAGCCTGATGCGTGGTTTTGCAACCTTACAACAGGTTTTACCTCTCGAGGGATCTCAAGAGGCTTACAACCCCACCAGGCAGTGTACCTGACCGATGTAGTATAGTGTAGTGGTAAGTACGGGGGATTGATCGTTCTCCACAGGGAATAGTGTTCGTTAGGTGTGAAAGACTACTCTAATTAGGTCTAAGGGTTGAGGAAGATTCTTTTTATGTTTTTATAATTTTTATGAAAGCAAGTAAAATCTCGGTTTTGAAGGAGTGGGCGGAATTAGTTGCTAGTCAACTAACCCAAATTACTACAAATGCAAATAAAATAAAATAACAAAAATGAAAAGTGGTGAGAAACTTATGTGTAGAGAAATGTGTTTACTTAGATTTCTTACTCCCTAACTATCTTTTACCGGTTAATTAGTGTGTATTAGTTGCGTGGATGACGGGTGTATTCCTTAATACCATTCGTGGGGTGGCGTACTTACTTCCCCAAACTCTACAAGCTCCTACTTCACTCCTATGTCGAGCCGGCTAGGAAGCTCCTAACATGGGATCACTAGAATTCGCTTGTGCATTAAATACAACCATAAAAACCTTTAGTACGCGTTTGGTTCATGTTTCTTAAGACGTTCAAGCAAGTTACCGAATAGGAAGTTAGCCAGTTTTCTTAAGCCTAACATAGATAAACAATCATCCAATACAACTAACAACACACTAACAACCAATAATCAATAGCTAGGTTTCATTAGATCTAAGCAAACACAAGATAAAATTAGCCTAACATGTTAAACAAAAGACAAGCATAAGATAGAATCAAACAACACATAGACATATTGAATGATTAATTGATAACTTATCTTTCAATGAAACATGGAAGATCTCAAGGCAAAAAGCCCTGAAAAAGTAGCTAAAATCGTCTTAGGGTTTTATCCCAAAATTCCACACACTAAGCTCTCCCTTAATGACAAAAAATTAGAAAACTATATATAGACTTTTGCATCTGACGGCGTCACCTTATGGATTGTGACGCCGTCACCTCGCCGCTTTTAGGGTTCTCGGATGACCATCTTGACGCCGTCCCTCTTTAATTCTCCAAAATCCGTTCTGGCCTATCAAGGCTTGACGCCCTCACCTCTTGAACGTGACGCCGTCCCCTTATGAATTAAGCCGTGACGCCCTTGATTTAGTTAAAGCATGACGCCGTCAGAATTCACATGCTAACTCACTGGCCCGTCATGAGTAAATTTCACATCCCACTTTTCTTGCCAAGGCATGACGCCGTCCAGAGTTAAGTCTGACGCCGTCAAGAGTAACTTTTAGCCGATTCTTGAGACTTTGCCGTTTTCTTCACTTTGATGCTCCAAAAACGTCCAAAATGCCTCCTTTTCCAGATTTCTCCTCAAAAGTACCTAAAATGACAAAAGGAACGATTTAGGGCGATATTTGATCAAATAAATACGATTTCGGGCTTAAATGACCCCTTAAAAGCGGTACACTTTTCGCTTCATCAAATACCCTTACACTTGAGATTTGCTTGTCCTCAAGCAAATGCGCTTTTATTCTAATCAAAATACAAGTTAGGGGTCATTTAATACTAACATAAAAGTAATTACAACAAATAATCGTTCCACTTCAATCATAATAAGCACGGAGATTACATACTAGCACCTCACAAGTAGTGTTTAGATACTCACATCTCTCAAGTGTCATCAAAATAAATCTCATAAATGAAAACGGAAAATATCTCTCACTACCTGTCATAGCAAATAGATTACCATAGGCTTGGGAAAGGATCGAAAACCTCCTCCACTAGGCGTAAGCACCAAAGATAAACTATCAAAGAGGGCTTTTAAATGGGTTGTAATGTTAGGTGTAGGGAAAAGGAAAACACGGTTTGGTTGGATAAAGGATATTTTACTGGTGGCGAGTTAAAAATCCTTGTCAATTACATGTACTATACAATGTTGCTAAGCCAAGACTAGACTCGATCTTAAGCTAGAAACGAAATAACAAAATAACAAAAACATAAAACAAACATAAAATAAAACGGGATGGTAGTCCGTATGTTTTTTCTATTTTTCATTTTCTCATTTTTTTTGTATTTTTCTTGATTTTTCGATTTTTTTTTTTTTTTTTTTTTTTTTTTTTTTTTTTTTTTTGCATACACTTTTGCCCTACCATCCAAAATAATACATCAAAGGGGCGTTGCATTCCCCTTACACTTGAACTTTTACATAACTTTACAAATACTAATCTAATGACTCGAATTAAGATAATTGAAAAACTTGGAGTACTTTTAAAACATTTAGCACATATGGGGGTAATAAATGATGTTCTTCCCCATTACTCCATTACACTAGTACTTTACCCATGAGTCCCAATCATCCCAAAACAATATGTACAAGGATATGACTCGACTTAGCAACCATGTAATCAACTAGATAATTAACTTGGGTTTAAACAAATGTTGTCACAATAATGCACTAAAAATGAGTGCATACAAGGTAGGCTAAGGCGATTTGGGTGTACATTTTAGTGGGGTGTAACAAATTCTTCCTTTAAGTAAAATGCTTAAAGGTCTAAACGAAAAGATAGGCTCTGAGGGGTGTACTAGGGGTATCGTGTACTAAAAATGAGTACAACGCAAAGGGTGTGGGAGAATTACTTGACCAATGTAGCCAAAGTAATTATAACAAAAACACAGGTGTAAAACAATGGGTTTATCCTAATGCCTCTTATCATGTAGTAAATCTAACTACACGAATGTAGTCTCACTTGTGGCCTTGGAATGGTCCTAACGCAAGTTCTAGAATCTAAGTGCTACCGGTACACACATCATAGCATAAATGCTTTTCCTACCAATTCTAGGGGCGAACCTCACATATTTGGGGGTGGAAAATTTTTTAGTGGTACGGTTTTTGTGCTAGTCATATAACTCCTATCCGTGAGACGCTCATTAAGATCAAAGTTTCACTCCTATATGTTGTAAAAAATTTTAAATTTGGCACTAAAATTGCCCTAACAAGTATTTATCTCAGTTTTATTACACATCTACCATCAAACAAACAAAAATCAAGCGTAATTGTATTCTCTAAAATCGTACTTTTACCCTCCCCTTACACTTAAGATGAACATTGTCCCCAATGTTCAAATAACAAGATGTAAAAGCATAAAGTAAAAGAATGAAATCAAATACTCCCCTGATTCGCTCGTTGGATAATGAAATTACACGGTTAAATCTTCCTCCAAAGTAATGTAGAAGCTCCATGACTAATGCATCGCCATAAGCTTGATTCCATAAACATCTCCTTGTCCAAAATAACCTGTTAAACCTGAGAAAGCAAACACGAAAACCTGCATAACATCGGCGGGATAAAATCTATATATAAGGATATAATGCTTGTGGAATGATAATTTTTGCAGATTCCTGGAGATTATAAGTTGGAGATTTTAATAAAAACTTTTTATGAAAACAAAACTTTCAAAAATTTCTGGAAATTAAATCTGACGCCGTCAGGTTATAACCCCTGACGCCGTCAGAAATGACCTGACAAAAATTTTCATTTTAAGTTTCCGGAAAATTTCTGGAAAAACCTTTACCTTACTTCCTGGAAATCCTGCAAAACATCACTATGACTCGATACAAGCATTTGACTCAAACAAACACAAATATGTATGTTAATTTATTATTATTATGATTCATGTTAATTTGTGTTCTACTAAACCGATTTAGATTTCCCTTACACTTATCTTTTGCAAAATACCTTTATATGTAGTTAAGACGAAGTTAAAAACAAAATAAAGCATTTTCACAATTTTCTTTTTAACATGAATCAATAATGATAAAAATTAAACACACATACGGAAGCAAATAAAAACAAACAAACAAGCAAATAGACACACAAAGCAAATAAATAAAATAAAGCTTGGGTTGCCTCCCAAGAAGCGCTTTTCTTTATTAACGAGTCTTGTAGCTAGACTCAAAGTCACGTACATTACGTGATTCCATCATCGGTCACGGTTCCTAGGCCATTCTCCTTCCCGGTTTTATATTCCGGTCCTAATTTCAAACAATCCTTGTAGAAACCGAATATCCTTTTCATAACATAGTCTACTCCTTTACTTCTATCCTCATCATTCCTATAGTAGACCGCTTGCTTGAGCTCCTTCTCAACATTTGACAAGTGTTGGAATTGTTCTATCTTATATGGCATTTGGTAGCTTACTTCATTGGTCTCATCCTTAAATCTAACTATCCCTAAGGAAGGTTCATAAGTCATTCCAGAGACCTCAACAAATGGTTTTCCAAAAACCACTTGAGTTAAGGACGCATCGACTATTGGGCGGATATCTTCTACAATTACAAAGTCGGTGACATAGGTGAAGTTTCCTACATAAACCGGTAATCCCTTAACTCTTCCCGTGAAGTTACTCATCCAACCCTTGTCAGGGAACATCCTATACCCAAGTTGATTCTTCATTATCAAGTTGTAGTGGGCTCTAGTCATGATGTTTATGGGTGATTTAAGGTCGATGTAAGCTTTCCACACATGTAGATGTCCGATGTTGCATGGTATGTTGAGATTAGAAGGGTCGCCTATTTCAATGATTGGTCTACCTAGGAAGTATGGTGTCTCGAGGTCATCGAATAAGTTTGTATGATATGCGCGCTCTTCCTTAGTGGGTAGCCTATTGAAGTAGTCCTCATCATCATCTACTTCTTCAATCTCACTTGTCCTAACTTCCTTATCAACCTCGACTTTCTTATCCTCATCCTTAGGTTCACTATTATCCTCATTCCTATCAATTGGTTTAATAGTGACAATGTTGACAAAGTGGACGTGTTTGGATGAAGAGGGGTCTTTTACTTGGGGTCCGCTATTTGTGTTCCTAGCGTCCTTATGTGGAGGTGATAGCACGTGGTTATTGAGGGCTTTCAACAAATTGTCGATTTTGTTGGTCATCTCTGTTTGTTGTTGATTGAATTCGGATTCGAATCTAGCTATCCGAGCTTCTTGAGATGCCATAAATTGAGACATCAATCCTTCAAAGTTATTGGTACTACCATTGCCGGAAGGATTGTTGTTGAAAGTACGGTTCGAGTTGGAACCGCTTGATTGGAAACGATTAGGTGGGTTGGAAGAATTGGTTTGTTGTGAGTTTTGGTTTTGTTTCCACCTAAGGTTCGGGTGATTTTTCCATGAGGGGTTGTATGAATCACCGTAATGGTTTGGCTCGGGTTTGAAAGTGTACCACTTGTCTCCCGCTCCGTCGGTACGCGAGGATGCGTAGTCCACAAAAGCTTGTTCGGGGAGTTCCATGCAATCACGAGTGTCGTGGGGACCACTACATAATTCACATGAAGAAGTGATTTTGTTCACTTGGCTTGAAGGTTTAGGAGCCTCGTAGGATTTCATTAGAAACTTGACTTGGTCTTCAAGTTCTATGATCCTACGGTCAGAAGTGCTTGAATTGTTCGAAGGCAAAGATATTGCCTTGACCGTTTTATTCAAATCACGGGGATCACTCCAACTTTCGTTGTCATAAAGAGCAAGATCCTCTAGGAGAGCCCATGATTGTTCCGCACTTAGATCACGTAGCTTGCCACCGGCCGATTGGTCAATGGTTTGCCTCGTGGAGAGATTGATATGGTCATAGAAGATTTGGACTTGGAGCCAAAGTTCTATGCCATGGTGAGGGACTTTTTGGAGTAAGTCCTTGAATCGAGTCCATGCCTCGTAGAGAGTTTCGCCTTGACGTTGTTGGAACATCAAGATATCATTCCTTAGCTTGGTAGTTCTTCCCGGTGGGAAAAACTGAGCAAGGAAACGAGTGGTGAGATCATCCCAAGAGGTGATGGATCCTGCGGGTTGACGTTCTAGCCACTGACTAGCTTGGTCCCGCAGAGAGAATTGGAAGAGACGCAATCGGGTCGTCTCTCGAGTGGCAACATCAAGGTCTATAGAATCAACGATTTTAAGAAAGTCCTTGAGATGTTGATTAGGATCTTCAGAACGAAGTCCATGGAATGCGCATCCGCTTTGCACCAACCGGATGGTGTCGGATCGCAAGGGTGTGATATTGGCTCCTTGAGTGAGCTCAATGGTGTTTCGATAGCCATGGTGGCTAGGACGGGAATACTCTCCTAAAGTACGGGCTCTAGGAGGTGGTGGTGGTTGTTGTGGTGGTGGGTTGTGGGGGTTAAGGATATTACCATCTTCCATGATGTCGGATGGTATGGTTACGAACAAAGACACGAAGAAAATAGATAGACTAAAGAAAACCTAGAAAAATAAAATAAAAAAATCTCACTAGAAAGGAATCTAGTGAGTAGACCTAATAGAAATAAAAATTCAACCTAAACAATAACTATTCCCCGGCAGCGGCGCCAAAAACTTGATGCGTGGTTTTGTAACCTTACAACAGGTTTTACCTCTCGAGGGATCTCAAGAGGCTTACAACCCCACCAGGCAGTGTACCTGACCGATGTAGTATAGTGTAGTGGTAAGTACGGGGGATTGATCGTTCTCCACAGGGAATAGTGTTCGTTAGGTGTGAAAGGCTACTCTAATTAGGTCTAAGGGTTGAGGAAGATTCTTTTTATGTTTTTATAATTTTTATGAAAGCAAGTAAAATCTCGGTTTTGAAGGAGTGGGCGGAATTAGTTGCTAGTCAACTAACCCAAATTACTACAAATGCAAATAAAATAAAATAACAAAAATGAAAAGTGGTGAGAAACTTATGTGTAGAGAAATGTGTTTACTTAGATTTCTTACTCCCTAACTATCTTTTACCGGTTAATTAGTGTGTATTAGTTGCGTGGATGACGGGTGTATTCCTTAATACCATTCGTGGGGTGGCGTACTTACTTCCCCAAACTCTACAAGCTCCTACTTCACTCCTATGTCGAGCCGGCTAGGAAGCTCCTAACATGGGATCACTAGAATTCGCTTGTGCATTAAATACAACCATAAAAACCTTTAGTACGCGTTTGGTTCATGTTTCTTAAGACGTTCAAGCAAGTTACCGAATAGGAAGTTAGCCAGTTTTCTTAAGCCTAACATAGATAAACAATCATCCAATACAACTAACAACACACTAACAACCAATAATCAATAGCTAGGTTTCATTAGATCTAAGCAAACACAAGATAAAATTAGCCTAACATGTTAAACAAAAGACAAGCATAAGATAGAATCAAACAACACATAGACATATTGAATGATTAATTGATAACTTATCTTTCAATGAAACATGGAAGATCTCAAGGCAAAAAGCCCTGAAAAAGTAGCTAAAATCGTCTTAGGGTTTTATCCCAAAATTCCACACACTAAGCTCTCCCTTAATGACAAAAAATTAGAAAACTATATATAGACTTTTGCATCTGACGGCGTCACCTTATGGATTGTGACGCCGTCACCTCGCCGCTTTTAGGGTTCTCGGATGACCATCTTGACGCCGTCCCTCTTTAATTCTCCAAAATCCGTTCTGGCCTATCAAGGCTTGACGCCCTCACCTCTTGAACGTGACGCCGTCCCCTTATGAATTAAGCCGTGACGCCCTTGATTTAGTTAAAGCGTGACGCCGTCAGAATTCACATGCTAACTCACTGGCCCGTCATGAGTAAATTTCACATCCCACTTTTCTTGCCAAGGCATGACGCCGTCCAGAGTTAAGTCTGACGCCGTCAAGAGTAACTTTTAGCCGATTCTTGAGACTTTGCCGTTTTCTTCACTTTGATGCTCCAAAAACGTCCAAAATGCCTCCTTTTCCAGATTTCTCCTCAAAAGTACCTAAAATGACAAAAGGAACGATTTAGGGCGATATTTGATCAAATAAATACGATTTCGGGCTTAAATGACCCCTTAAAAGCGGTACACTTTTCGCTTCATCACAGCCGATGTTGTGATTGTTATAAAGGGCCAAGGATCAATAATAATATGTGCTTAATAATGTTAAAAATGCCAAATTTTGACTCCGAGGTATCCTAATAAAGGCTTCCGTCTCTGGACTCGTAGATGAGTTGTTTCGGTCGCAAATAAAAGGGATATTCTCAAAATCGTGTTAAATCAGAGACCTTGATGTGGACCTCATTTTTGTATGCAACGGTTTTTGAGGGAAGATTTAGAAACTACTTAGCGTCTAAACTAGGTATCTTTATCGGATTAAAAATTATCAAAACGAGAATTTGAAGAAATTCATTTCTCACCAAAAATAAAATAAATAGAGGAAAATAGGAATTTGGGAACGAGGTGTCCACAATTAGCTTTCTGAGTAGTGTTGGCAGTCTAACTTGTAGATGACAATGATTTCGTTTTTAAGCTTAGTTTGGGGACTTGTGAAAAATCAGGAACGACGAATTTTATCCGTATGGTCACTTCTTCATGAGTCGTGTTTCCTACTCGAAGACCCTAAAAATTATCGAAAGATAATGATTGTCAACAAAAGCCGTCACATGAATAATGAGAAAAATATAAAAATACAAAAATAGAATAAAAAGGAAAAATGGGGAGTTTTTATAACATTGCATGAGGACATTGCAATAGCTTAGTCTGGGGGAATTTGGTATGTGCTTATTCACATACCTTTTATTTACCAAAAACCGGACCAAAAAGACCAAAAACCCGACCAAAATGCCAAAAGATATTGTGTTTTTGTATTTTTATATATGCAGGGACGGATATCAAGAAAACCGACAAAAGACACAGAAAACCCGGAAAACGAGCACGAGATGTGGAATGGACTCAAGCCGATGCCGGGAAAGAGATTATGGTCAAAAAGTCAACCGTGGTCCTCATATTATCAGAGATGTTCATATTCAGCCCTTGGATCTACTTTTGAAAAATGGCAGCATAAACCCCTTCACTTTCAGAAATTACAAATTTAGTCCCTACAATTAAATTCCTTAACCCTTTTAAAACCCTTAAATCCAAACCCAAAATACAAACTAACCCAACCCATCCTAATCAAATACCCAACCCACCAATTAAAATAACCCACAGCCCACAAAATCAAACACCTAATCCGGCCCAACTTTTATTATCTAAAAACCCGGATCCACCCATTTTACCCAAACCCGGTGGTCAATGAATAAAAATCTCGGTCAAACAAAACAAAATAAACAAACACACTCACCTTATCTCTTTCACAATCCCGCTCCCCCAAAGTTCTTCCCCCTTTCACAATAGTTACTATTCACTCGAACCCTAAAATAACCTCACCAAAAATTACCGCAATTAAGGGTAATACGGACAATCATTGGATATTCTAGAAGACTCTGACAAGGAGAATGACGCGTGGCAGCTACTGATTGGACCGAACACCTCACACTTTTGATCATGCGGCTGGAAATGAAGCTTGCTGAGCAAGATGTAATCTAAGGGTGGATATCAGCTCAAGTGCACGAGGATCGCCAGCGTGGACACTCGAGAAGGATCGGCCATGGCCTATAAATAGTGGGGATTTCTTCTCAGTCGAGGCTTGTAATTTTTATTTTCTTTAAAATGTTTTAGTTTAATTGTTTTATTGTAATTTTAGTTTTAAATCAGTTTTAAGTTCATCCGAAATCTTCTTTGTAATTTCATTTGGATTAATGAAAATTTTCATTTGCAGTTTAATGTAAGTTTCATATTCTTGAATTTAAATTTCATTTAGTTTTATTCTAATTTGAGTGTTATTTCAGAAAAAAAAAAAAAGAAAAAAAAAAGAAAAAAATATTTCTAAGCTTATTATTAAGCTGTTTGTCTGACTTTATAAGCTTATGTTAAGCTTTTGTTGAAATCCATATTGTTTGTTTCTCAAAAGAGAAAAAGTCAAAGAGAAGTTAAGAAAATCACTTGAAATAGCTGTGGGATGAGATTGTGATTGAGCTGGATAATGGGTATTGTTATTGGCTATAAGCCTGGGTTGAATTAGATTGATAATCTGAGTTCTGAGATCACTAATCACAGCAGGAATCAGTGAGTACCATTTTGCTTGTCTAGTTAATTTCAGCTTTTATTAAGATCTGCTTATTTGCTAGATTTTAGTATTTGTCTTGTGTTGTGTTAGATTATTAGTAGCTAAAATTTTATAGGATAGCTTATAGTTTGAATCTGCTAGGTTCTAGGGTATGTTTGCAAAATCAGTTAGATATAAGGATGTTTGATCTGTGTTTTTTTTCAGTGTTATTATTGTTAAATTGTGGCTGCTAAGTTCATGGGTTCTTTTTGAATGATCATTAGTGAGTAGAATTGGATTTGGATTATTGTTCTAAGTAGCCTTCCAGCTTGTGAGTTTAGATCAATTAGAAAACCTCAGTTTGGTGCTCAGAAGCTAATTTTTATTTAAGCTCAAAGTAGCTTGGCTGCTAGATATCTACTATGCTATTCAGGAAGATGCCTAGTTCACAAGTTAATTTCTAAGCAATCTAATTGAGTTTAGTAAGAGGATATTGGGGCAAAAGCTAGTCGATATAGCTGTTAATCAGATTCTGCTTCTGTTTTGACTTCTTAGCTTATTTGGTCAGCTTAATTGAGTTTTATTATGAGCTTGTTGAGGCTGTTTTTGAGTTGAGTGTGAAAACTCAATTGGTCTGTGTACAAGCTACTTTCCAGCCTAGTCTAGTTTTTTTTTAAAGCTCTTTTCTTTTCTAAAAATTAGTTTTGTTAGTTGTTAATTGAATCTTGAAAGAAGAAAATAAAAAAAAAAAAAAAAAAAAAAAAAAAAATCAGTTGAGTTAATTTGTAAATACCCAGGATCGAACCTGGGGTATTATTAGTTTAAAATCGTTTTTCTAATTTCAAGTATTTGCCAAGTAGTCCCCGAGTTTCAGTTTAAACAAAGTTGGTCCCTTGCCTTGTTTTCAAATCGTTTTAAGTTTAATTAAAGTTTCAAGAATTACAGTGTAAGTCCTTGTCTTTGTTTTTAAAAGTTTTAGTTTAAATATAAGTTTCAAAAATTACTTTTTCAGTCCCTTAACTTTTATTAAACTTTTTATTCTTTTTATCTCTTTAAAAATTAGTTTTGTTTAATTGCAGTTTTAGTCCCTTAGTTTTTAATCTTTGCATTTTAGCTTATTAATTTCACTATTAGTTTTATAAATCTCGGGAATAGCCCGGGATTTGCGTTATTTGATTTCTTGTTGTGTGCATTTATTTTAATAGCGTAGATTGCTTTTAATTTTCCTTATTTTAGTGTAATCAATACTAAAAAAAAATAATCTTTCACGTCACTTATTCACTTCACATTTTCACGACACCGATTCGACTTATTCGCCGTCAAACCTTCGTTGGGAGAACGACCCGGGGAAATATTTTCGCGAATATTTCTTTGGTAAAATAACTCTAATCAACGGCGCATTCAAATTTCTAAGCGGCGTATCTATTTTCTGAATAAAGTCTGATTTAATTTTAACGATTATAAGATACGGCGTATCCAACTTTTTGGATGTGGCGCATCCTCTGCAAATATCAGCTATTTGTATTCTTATTATCCGTTTCTATATTCATTAATTTCTCTTCTAGCGAACAAATCCTACTGATGATTTTACCTTTGATGACAGGATTTGCTATGGAAGACATGTCAGTTAACGGATATCTTGCTAAGGAATGCTTGCTTTCAGATTCATTCAATGTGCTCATGATCGATGCAGATTTATTCTCTTGGGAGACCCCTCTTGAAGCTGCTTTTAAGGAATTCATGCGTTTATGCAACATTGACAAAGGGGTATTCTCTTATGATGTATTTGTGAGGTACACTGGAGATGAACTGTTGCTCTTATGGCCTATAATTGAATCCAAAGGATTGAACTGGACTACTATCGAAGAAGATGATGGGAAATTATACCTTGCATACATGGACTCAAGCAACAACAGCTGTGGTGGAGGCAATAACCAAATCTCTTACATGCCTTATTCCGAACAGCACTGGGGATTGAACGATAGCTGTCTGGACGATGAAAAAATTTATGCTGTGGCGGAATTACTATTTCATGGCAAGTTGGTAAGATTGATGGACCTCTCCCTCAATGATTGGCTAGAACTTAAATATGGTAGTCCGAAATTTGCCCCTGCGAGTGAAGTCAAGCGGATTACGACTTCATGGTTAACACGGAGTTTTAGGGAGCAATTTAACGAGTTCATGGAAATAAGGAGGAATATGATAGGAAAAACTTGCTTTGACGTTGACCATGATCCTAACGATGTTGATTTTTCAGAGTGGTTAGCTAGTAAGTTTAATAACCATAAGAGCATGGATCGAGCTACTAAGGATGCATTATGGGTATATTGGATGAGAGGTGAAGACGAAGAAGTAGAAAGCGATTATGGGTCGTCACTTCATGATTCTACAGTCAATGAGGGGATTGAAGAATTATTCAAAATTGACATTGATGTGTTCGATTATGAGACACCCTTGTGCAAGCAGTTCAAGGAATTTAACTACCTTCTTCGAGTCAACGATGATGTGCTTACTGGAGATCTACCAGGATTTAAGACTTATGACGATTTCAAAAATACCTGGTACTATGAATGGAATGACCAAGTACCATGGGTTTGGGATAAACCATGGGAATTTGAGCACATTAATCACACCTGTACACCCTTCGTTTTCAAGGACGGGAGTAGTGTTTGGCCGACCTGTGATTATAAAAGTGACGGAACCTGTAATGGGGGAAGTATAATTGGGATGAAACGGGTTGGAAACGATGTAACCTTTGAAGATTATGAGTGGTACGATAATGTTGAAGACTGCCCACAAAAAGCGGAGGCTTTGCAAGAAAAGGGTAGAATTGAACGCTTGAAAGGACTTAAGGGAACATCGGATACTACTTTCTGGGAATGGGTGCATAAACAATTTGATGATTTCACGAAGCTTAGTCGACGGCTACAATGGAAATTGGAAAGAGAGTGGGAGGCAATTCAAGAAGATGATAACAATGAGTCATTAATCAATGAACTTGATGACTATTTGATTAAGGATCCTTACTTTAAGTTTGTTGATAAAGACGAGGAAGAGTTCACCAAAAGAAAGTGTCAACTACTTGGAATCCCTTATAATAAGCCACCCATGATTATTTCTGAAAAGTTTAAAATCATCAAATATTCTTTGGGACCAGAGGAAGAGTATGTTGCGACGACGACCAAGAGTTATACTAGATTAAGTCGAACGGAGGAAAACGTCGCAGAGCTATACGGGAAAATCTTTCGGATGAAGGAAGAAGGATGGACCGTGACAAGAACTAAGTGAAGAGCTGAACGTGAGTCTAACTTGAAGACTCTGGAATAAAGACAAGTGCTTACCGGGAGACAACCCGGATTTATCTTTTAATTTTCTGTTTTTTGTGTCGAGTCAGTCAGGCCGCAGAGGATACGGCGCATCTCAATTCTGAGATGCGACGCATCTCCTGCAATGGTCATATCTTTATTTTTCTGCATTTTATATCTTTCGAATTTAAAACTTTTTATCAGTTTATTTTTAATGCGGCGCATCCCTGGTTAAGGATGCGGCGCATCTTCTATTCTGATCCGTATTTATTCCAGGCTCGATACGGCGTATCTTCTTCCATAAGATACGGCGCATCGACTGACCTGATGATTTTCATTTTTAATTTTTATGTTTTATTTTTCCTAACTACTAATGTATTATGCAAGTTTGAACCTTTCTTACCTTAGGTGTGTTTTGAAGTGTTATAGATTCCTGCATTTCCTGTGGATACATCTAATATGAAGCTTAAACGTTCTAATCCACAAGAAAGATGATTTTTGCTCTACTACTAATGGAGGATCATACCGAGCAAATCTCAGGGGAGTTTTTCTGTTCTAATTCTTTTATTTTCCAGTTTTTAACCTTTATTACAAACAACGAGGACGTTGTTTAACTTAAGTGGGGGGATTGGAGAATTAGAACACTTAACACTTACTTGTCCTTAAACTTTTCAAAATATGCTTAAAATGTGCTTAATATATCAAAATTTAAAATTTTTAGCATGTTTTTGTTTAAAGTCTAAGTTGCATAGCTGCACACAAGACGTTATTTTCAAAAATTGTGATTTTTCAAAAATTCACAAATCTATGAGTGTGCCGGTGACTTGTAAACTTTAGAACTTGGCTTGTATACTATTCGAGACCACCATAATAAGTATTATTTTATATAATTGGAATGACTTGTCTAAATTGGTAAATTTCTAGGATTACACCCAAAAAGCCTTTATATGTTTTGTGTTATTAGCTAACTACACTGGTTAGTTAACCCCCGTATAAACCCTTTTGTTACTCTCATTTTTAGAGTAAGATACCCCTAGAAAAACACTCAGAGCCATTCCTTTCGTTTCATACACCTATGTTTAAAATGTTTCGTTACACCCTTACACCTTAGCCTACCCTGTAGATTAGAATCCGTGGTTGGTTAATTGCTATAGGCAAAGTGTGTTTCCTTACATTACCTGTGTTCGCGTGCGTAATTCATTATCTATGGTTAGGTCGGAAAATTGCACAATGCAATTGGAGTGAAAGTAAATATTGTATATCTTTGAGTTTATTTTTCGTGCGTTTACTACTTTCACTATTACCGTTATTTCTGAAGTATGAAAAGTATGGAAAAATTATCCAAAATTATCATTATAGTGATGTGGTGAAATTTTACACATCTTTGTTTAAAAAAAAAAAAAAAAAAAAAAAAAAAAAAAAAAAAAAAAAAAAAATCGAAAAAATGAGAAAAGAAAAAGAAAAAAGAAGAGTTGGATGTTTGTTTTTAAACCAACGATGTAAAGTTATGTAAGTGGTCGATATCACCACTAGTTGTTATATATTTATGGATTGAATGGGAGTTGGCAGTTATGGGAACGTCAACTAAGGTTTATTCTTTGATTAAGATCTTGTTGAGTATAATTCGTGTCTACCTAAAGCGTGTGTTTCAAGTGATCAAAGCGTGAGTTATTCAATGATATGAGTCTTATTCATGGGATGGTTGGGATAGTGATTAACCACACTTAGGATTTTAATTTATTTGTTTTGTTTATTTTTCATTTTACACCAATTTATATCCCAAAATTTATCCATGCCCTGTATTATTCTTTATCCAACCAAACCTTTGATTTATTGAGATTAGGGATTTGAGCAATCTTAAGTATCGTAGTCGTGGATTCGGCTATGTATTTATGATTTTGTCGCCCTTTTTGATATATTATTATTGGTGAAAGTTTGGACCCATCTTTAGCCTATTCGAGTTAAGGATTTGAGCAATTGCAAGTATCGTGTTCGTGGATTCGATCATGTATTTGTGATTTTGTCGCCTTTTCTGGAATTTGAGATCGATGGAGATTAAGAATAATTAACCCTTAAGCCTAAAAACCCTTTTTACCGCTTTAGACTTGTTATTCCTTAGCTTTAGTGGTGGAGATGTGTATACTTGCCAAGCTTATGATAGAATATTCGTCGCGACTGGACAGTTAAACGATTAGATTTGCTTTTATCAGATTATTTTATTTTACTTCTAATTCGTTAAGTGTTTAGTTGTGTGATTATGATAAAACGAATACATGCTTAAATATAAAAATACATCCTAATATCTTTTAGGATACATTTTCATAAGTTTTAATCTAAGGTTTACTTGGGGACAAGTAAAGTTCAAGTGGGGGGATATTTGATGAACTCAAATAAGTACATTTTATTACTATCATTTATCCTATTAATTTGACTTGTTTTACTATATTATGTATGAGGATTGATACTTAATCGTTTACTTTTGTAATTCTCAGTTGAAAACAAGCATTTGGTGAAACTTGGCGATTTTGGACTAATTATGGAGCAAAACATGCATAAAGTGAAGAGTCTACTGAAATGGACAAGATCAAGTCAAATCTGCTCCAGATGCGCCGCATCTCACTCATTACATGCGACGCATCACTATCAAGATCTCACCAGATACGATCCAAGATACAAGAGGACATGCGCCGCATCCAAAGATGAAGATACGCCGCATCTTCTGGCGGTGTACGAATATTCCTGAATATTATAATCTTGGACCCCACGCGAAGTTAAGTACATGCGCCGCATCTACTTACAAGATGCGCCGCATCTCACCCTCAGACAGAAACTATAAATACCCCAAGACCAGACGAATTTCGTAGGACATATATTATAACCGAAGACCGAAGACCAGAAACCTAGGACGAATTCAGTCAAGGTAGAAGCACAAGACACACCCAAATCAAAGATACAAGAGCTGTAAGAAGGTGATGCATATGTTTAATTCATTAAGTAGTTTTGTTTTATTGTGTTAGTAAACTTTAATTCATCAAGATTGGTGGCTTGTGTAATGTGACAACGGAAAGGTTGCACTCCCTTAAAACTACTTTCTCATCAATTAAAGTTTATATGTTAGTGTCATTGGTGACTTTTATTAGTGCATTGATAACCTCTGTGGCTAGCTGAGCATTGATCGGGTCTCCATGCCTCTGCCCTCGCCTGTTTATTAGATGCCTATGTATTCTATGGTCTGTAGAAAAGTAGGAGAAAGATAAACGAGATAGTCATAAGTAATCATTAAGGGTTTACTCGCCGATAAGATTAGAACCAACGAGAAAGGACTTAATCTCGGTGCGTTGCATCGAACTATACACTTCATATAACACTAGCAATAAAATAAGTGACAAACTACTTATCATAAGGACAGCCCTCTTATTGTCTCGAGTATTTATCTGTGTACGTGTGTGCTACTTGCTGATTCGTGCCTATTGGTTTAGTTTATTATTTAATTGCAACCAAATCGTGCCAGTCTCTCAGGCTGAACCCCCTTGCGTTAGATTAGATTGTATAGCTAACTTAATATATTAAAATACTGATTAGAATAACTAGATAATACGTTCCACTCTTAGTGATCGACACTCTACTTACCATTATATTCATACTGACCGGGTACACTGCTCGTTAAGTGTGTGTGTTATTGATAAGTCGGCTAAATATAAATTTAAAACTTGAGTAGGCATTAAAACTGCTAAACCGCAACGACACATCACGCGCGCATCAATCCTCGTTTGGTGTTATATCGGCAAAATGTAGCGTTTTCATCGCAATTTAATATTTTTCTTAACTTGTGAAAATATGTCCAAATTGGCTTCGTGAAACTAGTCGTGAAATATTGCACGTTATGTGTTAGTTGATCAAACTCGACGTTTTTGAAAACCTTGTAACAATGTATAAATGTCGTTTCATTTAACTTTTGATTGTACACGCCTCGATCAAATAGAAAATCGGCTATCAATGTTAAGTTTCACAAAAACACTAGTTTTTATACTTAAAACACTTTCTAATAGTGGGCTGTGAAAATAAACATGGTACGTCGGGCTTCAAACGTGAATAACTCGGCCGTTACAAGCTCGTTTTCTACGTTCTTTACATCCACGGCTTTGTATAAACATGAACTAACATAATCTCAGTAGTTCGGGTAGTCTAGATCACGTCTAACGCCTCGTTTTGTCCTTTGAATCTTGGCGATCAGCAACTAAATTTTCAGAAAATTAGTTTTCGTCGTCTAACTTTGAAAAATCATATCTCCTTCGTTATAAGTCGGTTTTTAGTGATTCTTGCGGCCACGGTTTTATTTTTGAAAGAAATTTCTGAATATGAAGGTCAAAATAGTTCAAAAGTTACTGAGCTTTCCAGTTTACACGTTTTTGGACAGAACCTATTTTAGATTGTTAAAAACTCACTTCCTTGGTTCTAAACTTGATCATACTAACTCAAATCAACTCCACAAGTTCGCAAATCCTACCATACACCTTCTTAGGGTGTCATGGGGTCCTAAACATCACCAACCTTGGTGGATTTCATGAGATCATTAGTGAAACTTATAGATCTAGTGATTTAGAGAGTTTATGTTCAAAAGTGGTATGTAAAACATAAATAACTTGCATGGATGACTAATATAACTTGAAAATACATGTACATATGAATCAAATGAAAGTAATAGATGATCAAAACATGTTCTTGAAACTTACTTGATGATTTGATGAGTTTTGGTAAGAAATGAGTAATAAACTTGAGGTTTGATCACAAATCCATAACTAGGAAGGTAAATGGAGTATGATTATGACTTGATCTTGAAAAATATATGGATTTTGGTTGGTGTTCTTGGTTGGGCTGATCCTAGGGGATGAGATGGGAGGGGTTTTGATCTTTCTCTTAGCTAATGGTTTATGTGTTATGTGTTTGTGTTAGTGGGATTTGGAAATAAATCAAGGTAATTCATTAATGAGCTTTGGAAGTATTAAGCAAAATGAGGGGGGTAGGGGGCGGCACATGTGGGCAATTTGGGATAGATTTGATGTTAATTAAGACACTTGTCTCCCATTTATTTAGATATTGGATGATTAGTGTATACATTGAGTGTTATCGGGTACCGAGTTAACTAGAAATAACTCGTGACGAGGTGAAATGAGATACGAAGAAGTTGTAAAAATTGTAAAATCATGTTCCTTGCAAGAATCGGGTGTTAGAATGATTATCGGATTGAAATTTCGTAAACCGACAGAGTTATAAGCGTCAAACGAAAAGTATAGCGATTGGTTTAAAAACACCGGGTAAAGTAATAATATAATCTCTATATCATTAAAATTAGCTTGAAAATGCATTAGGATCATTGTCGAGAGTATTGGGTATAAAGTTAGTAGAAATGACTGAGTGGTAACGTTAATTAAACAATTAAGCATACGTTAATGAAAATCACACAAACTCATGCATGAACTGATATGGAAATGATGTTACTCATGATATGCAGACTACTCTAGTCTGTATGATGTGCCTTTTACTAATGATGCATGAATACGCAGCTAAACCTAACTGGTTACGCGCATTTGAATACCCGTAAACCTGGTTTACAACATGATGAATGATGCCCATGAATAGTGATTTCCCTCCGGGAATGAATAGTGTCATGTGAATAGTAAAATTTTTTACGACTTCTCAAAGTCTCAAACTGACTTCAAAAATGATGAATAGTGAAATGATGAATAGTGATCGGTGAATAGTGATTGATGAATAGTAACTCATGAATAGTAAATTATCAAGGTTTGGAAAATGACCTGAAATTACGAGTTGTGACAAGTTGTAACATTATGCTTGACAGTACTAGCTTCATACCTGGCAGTACTAACTGTTGGTTTAATTCCCAACAATCCTCCCCTAATCTTATGATTTCTGTGCAAATCATTAAGTTTATTCTTGAATTAAACTCTGTAGATGATGGAGTGGATTCTTTCAAACACTTATCTTCAATCTTGAATCACTTCAGTAGTTTCTTCACATATATTGAATCTTGAAGAAACCATAACAGTAAGCACTCCAGCAATAATCTTTAAATTTTAAACTGATAACTGATATCCTTCCCTGAGTCACATAATCATTTATCCCCTGAGTCACATAATCATCTATCCTCCCCTGTTTGGAAGAATCTTCACCATCACTTGAAGTTGAATATATGACATTTGAACTCAGTCTCCAATATGACAATTTGTACAAGTTTTCATCAATTCATAGTAGTTTCAAGCTGCTCTTAACACTTCCAGATGTGTAACCTTCTGAGAAAGGTGAATCATAGAGCATAAACTTAGTTGTAAACAAAGTTCAAACCATCAGTACAAACTAGTTGGAACTAGCAGTACAAATTGTTTAACAAAATTTTCAAAGACCAGGATAAACTTAATGTGGACTTGAAAACATTTTTGCCCACTTATAGTTTTTAGCCAACTATCAGCTATCAATGGATTTGATATGTCTTTACCAATAGCCATTTGCTTTAGACTAGCCAACTCTTCACAGTGAGATATGGTGAGTTGATAACCATATAGTTTTTGGTAAACTATCAACCATAAACGGATTTGATTAGTCTTTACCATAAACCATTTGATCTGGACTAGTTGGTTCTTATGTGGATTAGACATGGTGAACCAATTACCATTTATTGTGTGACAAGATCTCACACTTGACATTCCAAATCACCATACTTTCCAAAGCACAATCCATCTCAAAATGCTTTCATAACCTGTAAATGTTAGTCCAAAACCAAAGAAAACACAATACAAAGTATTTCCTTTTTGACATTTATCAAAAATGACTAACAGTTAAGATAAACAGTACCAAAAATTATTCAAGCAGTACAAACTATACACAACAGTTTCATCAGACACACTTAGCAGTAAAAAATCCCTTTTATTACAAAAACACTTAGACATCAAATTTTCAAGGATTAAGCATTCCAATACCTGTTACCAAGTACTGAAACCTTGTCACATCAAAACCTTGAGTTAGTAAGTCAGCAAAGTTGTCATCAGTATGAATTTTGACAACCTGAACTAACTTCTTTTCATTACAATCTCTTATAAAATGATGTCTAATCTCAATATGTTTAGTTTTTGAATGTTGAACTGGATTTTTGACAATACACATTGTACTGCTATTGTCTATGAAAATTATTGTATTCAAGAAATTATACCCATAATCAAGCAATTGATTCTGAAGCCAAAGAACTTGAGCACAATAACTTGCTGCAGCCACATACTCAGCTTTTGTGGTAGAAGTGGCCACCATAGTTTGCTTTTTGCACTGCCATGAGATTAATCTGCATCCCAGAAACTGAAAACCACCAGTTGTAGATTTTCTATCCATACTAGCTCCAGCATAATCAGAATCTGAGTAAGCCACCAGATCAAATGCAGACTCTTTAGGATACCACAGACCTAAATTAGGTTGACCTTTAAGGTATCTAAAGATTCTCTTCACTACAGTCAAATGAGACACCTTGGGATTAACTTAGAATCTTGCACAAGCACATACTGCAAACATAATATCAGGCCTGGATGATGTGAGATACATCAAAGACCCAATCATAGATCTATACATGTGCACATCCACAGCTTCACCACTTTGATCTTTCAATAGTAAATGTGTCTCCTTATCAATTGGTGTACTAGCAGCTTTCACATCTGTAAATTGGAACTTTCTCAAAATTTCAGCTACATATTTATCTTGAGAGATAAATATTCCATCTGATTTCTGCTTCACTTGGAGTCCTAAAAAGAAAGTAAGCTCACCCATAGAGTTCATCTGAAACTGATCTTTCATAAGCTTTTCAAACTCTTTACACATTTCCTTCTTGGTAGAACCAAAAATGATATCATCTACATATACTTATACCAATAGTATATCACCCTTGTTCTTCTTGATAAAAAGAGTCTGATCAATCTTTCCCCAATGGAACCCATTCTTCAAAAGATATTTAGCTAGAGTTCCATACCAAGCTCTTGGAGCTTGATGTAATCCATAGAGAGCTTTTACCACCTTATATACTTTGTCAGGATGATCTGGGTCTATGAAACTTGGAGGTTGAGACACATATACCTCCTCATCAATTGTACCATATAAAAAGGCACTCTTCACATCCATCTGATATACCATAAAACCCATAAATGAAGCATAAGCTAGAAAGAGCCTTATAGCTTCAATCCTGGCAACAGGAGCAAAAACCTCCTCATAATCTATCCCTTCTTCCTGAGTATAGCCTTGAGCTACAAGTCTTGCTTTGTTCTTTATCACTATACCCCGTTCATCCTTCTTGTTTCTAAATACCCACTTAGTAGCAATAACCTTCATTCCCTTTGGCAAATCAACCAGAACCCAGACTTTTTGAATCTTGAATTGAAGCAGTTCTTCTTGCATTCCTTCAACCCAACTTGAGTCCTACAATGCCTTTAGCACATTCTTTGGTTCAATATGTGATAGGAAGCATACAAATAAACACTCATTCTCATCCTCATGGTGTTTTTCTTCATACACAACACTTAGAAAATCATGATGATCTGGATCTTGTATCTGTCTTCTAGTCTTTACTCCAGACAGAACATCTCCAATTACATTTATAGGTGGATGATTCTTGTTAACTGTTGTATGGGGAGTAGGAAGAACTTTATAATTTACTGGCATGTTGTGTAGCTCCACCTCTTCATCAGAAAGACTACCAGTATCAACTGTTGGTTCAGCAGTATGAAGATTTGAACCATCAGTACCTTCTTTTGGCTCAGCAGTACTAACTCCATTTGTACTGCTCTCAGGAATTTCTGTTTCTTTACCTTCCAGTCCACTGATTTCACCATCATTCTTCTCTTTATCATCATCCTTAGAAGAAGAAACATTCAATGGACTATCTTCCAAGATTGGCATCAAAATATACTCTTCATCATCTTCTTCTGAACCTGTATCATGGTTAGTATTTGTACCTGTAACAGGCACATAATTCATAGAAGCTGAAAGCATATCAAGATCAAACAACCAATCTAGACCAGCACCTGCAACATTTTGTATATTTTCTTGAAATTCTATGTGCAGATTCTCTTCTACATGCCTAGTGTTCTTGTTATACACCCTAAATGCCTTGCTATGCAAAGAATAACCAACAAAGAAACCCTCATCAGATTTCCCATCAAACTTTCCTAGTTGGTCTTTGGTATTAAGTATAGTGACATGGCAACCAAAAGGTCTCATGAAGCTTAAGGCAGGGGTTCTACCTCTAAAAAGTTCATTAGCAGTCTTGTTATGAGGTTGCACAACTAGAACCCTATTCTGAACATAACAAGCAGTACTAACTGCTTCAGCCCAAAATGAAATAGGTAGCTTAGAGTCTGCCAACATTGTCCTAGCAGCCTCTATTAAAGTCCTATTCTTTCTCTCAGCTACTCCATTTTGCTGTGGGGTCCTAGCTACACTGAATTCTCTCCTAATACCCTTTTCTTTGCAAAATTCATCCATAACCCTATTCTTGAATTCTGTTCCATTATCACATCTGATTATTTTGACTTTCTTATCAGCTAGGTTTTCTACCTCAACTATAAATGACTTAAGGATCTCACTAGTCTCATCCTTAGTCCTCAAAAAGAAAACCCAAGTAAACCTAGAATAATCATCAGTAATAACCAAACAATACCTTTTATAATTCAAGCTATTCACAGAAGTTGAACCAAACAAGTCCATATGAAGCATGTATAAAGCTTGATTATTAGAGTTATGCATCTTTGGCTTACAAGAAGCTCTGTGTTGCTTACCCTTAAGGCAAGAAACACAGGTTTGGTCATTTTGAAAAGTCTTGTTAGGTAAACCTCTTACCAAACCATTTTTAGCAATTTTGTTAATGGTTTTAAAATTAACATGACCAAGTCTTCTGTGCCACAACATTGACTCCTCCAATGTGGATTTTGCAACAAGGCAAGTAAGACCTTCTTTGGGAACAAGTTTATTCATCTCAACATTGTATGTGTTACACTTTCTGGGAATTTTAAGCAATACTTGATTTTCATCAGGTAGCTTGAAATCAGGAGAAAGAATAAGACAATCAGTATCAGTGAATAAAACCTTGTTCTATTTATCACAAATTTGTGATACACTAAAAAGGTTGTACTTTAGCTCTGGTACAAAATACACCATTTCAAAGTCAAGATTACCAGTTTTAATTATACCTTTACCAGTAATCTTACCACCAACTCCACCTCCAAAGATGACTGGTCCACCATCCAGAGCCATAAAGTCTGAAAGGTATGACATGTTACCAGTCATGTGCCTTGAACATCCACTATCTGAATATCCTCTATCTTCTCCATTATTTGTTGGATGTTCCTGCACACAAAATAAGGGGGTTAGTTTCTTTTGGGGACCCAAGCCATTACTGACTTGGATCTGCCTCGTGCATCAATATAATTATATCTATTGAAAGTCATTGATCCACCATTGGATTTGGTAGGTTTCCAAACCCAACGTGCTGAGGCCTTAACAGCATTGCCCCATTGACCCTTAACACTCATATGCCTAGCAGTAGGAATTGCTGGCCTAGCAGTTGGAACTGCTGGTTTAACTTTAGGCACCCATTTTTGATTACTCAAAGATGTTTTCTTATAAAAGGGCCTTTTAACTGTTTGTGCATGATTTGAAAATGGTTTTGCACTTGAAACAGTTTGTTTGTTATTAAACCACTTGTTTTGTCTAGCAGTAGAAACTGGTTTAATGCCAGACTTTAACATAACTGCTCTGGGTGTCATCTTTTGGTTCACATTAGGGTTAGTCAATCTAGTTGGACTGTTTTGATTTACCCTAGCATTGGTATTCCCAAAAACCCTCTTTTTCCATGGGTTTAAATTACAATAAGCAACCAAATGGTCAAACTTGCCACATACAAAACACACTTTGTTCTGCATAACAAACTCTTCTCCTAGTTGTTGAGATTTTAAGTTGTTCCAGTTCCTTTTATTGCCCCTAGGAACTGATGATCTATGTGTAGACCTATACATCTCAGCATACTTAACATTTTTCCTAACTGGTTTTATATTTTCATTCTTAACCACTTTAGGAACATGTTTTGCTTCTACCTTAACAACATCAGGTTTAACCTTAACCTGATCATCTTCATCCTCAGATGTCCAATCCTCTATAGTTGGAGCATCTGAGTCCCTACCAGAGGACATCTTATCCTCAGAAAGTGATTTCTCACTAGCAATCACAAAAGAATCCTCAGCCTTAACAAATTTAATAGGACTCTCATTGATCTTTGGACCATATCCAGGAAACTCAATATCTTTAAACTCTTCTAAACCAGTATGAGCTAAATCTATTCCTGGAGGTACAAACATTCCTCTATTTGAGGGTGCAACTGACTTATATCCTAAACCAGACTTTGCTTTATTAAGTACTTGAATCTCTATTGTTTTCTGAACTCCTTTAGATGTATGCTCAAGAGTGTCAACACTTAACTGTATATTTTCTTTTTCTTTCTTAAGCTTCTCTAGTTCATATACAAGCCCACTCATTTTATCATCTGTCAGTTGCAAGTCTCTCTTTAGAACAGCTATATCATCATTAAAGTTTGATTCATTCTTTTTATAAAAATCAAGTTGTTCTTCCAAAACAGCTAGTCCTCTTTTATGGTTTGATAGACTAAAATTTACTTGATTAAATTCTACTCTAAGATCATCATACTGTTTCTTAAGAATTTCATAATCTTTTAAAGCATGACAAGAATTTGAACACTTTTGAACCTCATGTACCTCTGAGTCTGAGAAGGCCATCAATCCCAAGTTGGCTGGTTCCTCCTCCTCTTCCATGAAGCTCCAATCAAAACCTGCTCCATCAACAGCTACCATTGCTTTGGAAGAAGTATCTTCCACATTCACTGTTCTTCTATTTCCCTGCTGACCTCTATACCCTTTAGCCTTGGAATCTTGTTGTCTTGGGCTTCTACACTCTCTGGAAAAGTGTCCCATCTTGTGACAATTATAACACTCCACCTTGGACTTGTCATATCCAGCAACATCCCCTCCATTGAGTGTAAGCTTCTTTCCAGTTCTTTGAAAATATCTCTTTGCCCTAATACTCAACAAAGCCATCTGCCACTTCAAGTCCATGGCATCCAAGTCATCTTCATCAATCTGAAAAAGGTCTTCATTGTAGATTTGAGACCCATTGGATTGTTCAGATACAAAGGCATATATAGTCTGATCACTCAAGTTAGCAGTACTAGTTTTTACACTAGCAGTACTAACTGTAGGGCTAGCAGTACCAACTGCTTCAACATTTTCAGGACTGCTATTACTGGAAGATGATAAGAATGCTATGTTTCCAGAACTAGTACTGGTGCTTCCTCATTTCTTCACCTTTTGTTCAACAATCTTAAGATTGTTGTACAATTCATTGAGAGTCATCTTCTCTAACTCAGGCTTGTTGCTCCAGACCACTACATAGGTGTTCCACTCAGCAGGTAGACTATTTAGAAACTTCATATTCAGATCTTCTTGTGGAATCACAATTTTCAGAACAGTAAGCTGGCTAATAATCCTTTGAAGTCTATTAAAGATATGATCAAGTGTTTCATTGCTTGATGCACTAAAGTTCTCATAACTCTGCTTGAGTAGGGTTCTTTGTGCTTTCTTGGTGGCTTCATTACCACCAAATCTCTCCACAACTGCTTCAAAAAGGGTCTTAGCAGTTTCATAGTGGCTAAAGTTTAACACTTGGTCATTAGGAATTGCCATGAGTAACAAATTCCTAGCCTTTTGATCATTCTTCTTCTTTATTCTTTCATCATTAGTAACAGGCTCAGTGTTAAGCTTTGTGGTCTTGGAACCATCAGCATGTGTTTCTTCAGAAGTAGTAGGTTTGAAGGAATCACCATTGATAATGATATCCCATAATGCATAGTCTTGCACCATGAAATATTGCTCAATTCTGAGCCGCCATAGATCATATTCGTTTTGTTTTAGCATGGGGAGTTTGGCAAGGATTGAGGTTTGTGGTGTCTCCATGTCCATCTTCTTGGTTGCAAGAGAGTAAATACTTCTGGATCTTCTAATTCAAAGTATCAGAACCTGTCTCTGTTACCACTTGATAGGATCTAAAGACACGGCTTGTGTTGAAGATACTTTGAGTTAATGTTAACTAGCACGCGGAATTTACTAGCTAACACTTAGAAGAATTTGTGTTTGGTAATGTATGTGATTGTATGAATGTAATAGTGTAAGCAAGAACACAATGTTTAACCAAACAATTAGCTTCAATATATTACAAGTGATCTAAAATATCACTAGGGTTCGACAACCTTGAAGCTCTTACAATAATACGTCTGATTGATTATCAAAACCCTAACCAAGGATCTCCTTTTATAGAACAAGAAGTCTTATATAAGTAAAACTATTATACATATCAATCTATCTTAATAAGATATACATTACATCTTTTCTATATATATCTTTACGCGTATTTCATCTTCTGTCTTCATCTTATAATCAGTACTAACTTCTTGAGGTAACAGTACTAATTGACTTAGTACTGTTAGTACATTCTTCATCAGTTGTAATATTATGCTTGACAGTATTAACTTCATACCTGGCAGTACTAACTGTTGGTTTAATTCCCAACATATCACAATTGTTCAAAGTTCCATTGCAATTGGCCAAACTTATCGCAATTGAGCAAATCTGTCGCAATTGGTCATAATTATATCGCAATTTAAACAAAATCACAAGTTGTCGCAATTGAATGAGTTTCATCGAAATTGAAAGTGTTGTAATTGAAATTTCATCGAAATTAAAAGTGTTGTAATTAGACGATAATTACAATTGCTCAAAAGTTTATAAAATGTTCCAAAAAACAATGTCAATTTAGCATAACACTAAGTCACAATTATGTCTGATTTGCAAAGTTTATAATTATTAGACATATAAAATCAATGATACAAGGAATTAGACACATGAATGATCTCAACTTAAACAATGTGCTAACTTTCATGTATCCTGCATATTTGTGTCTTTGATTGATGTTTCAGATTTCACAAATGGCTGCTAAACAATCACTTCCCATGCTCACAAAAGAAAGCACTTTTCCACAATATTATGATGTGGAAATTGGCAAGAATAACGCACGTCTTGAATTTCACAAGATCAAGTGTGCTGAACCTTCGTGTCAAATAGCAATTGAAGTTCTTAAACTACACAAGTGTAGGAGCATGCTAGATAAGTCTTCATCCATTTCTGAGTTCTACATTCACCAGATGTGGCACACAATCAAACTGGATATGACAGAAGACTCATTCACCTGCACACTGGACATTTATTTGATACTTTTCAAGAACATTGGGGACAATGTTCAATTTAAGAGTAGGGAGGGTAAAATGGGATACCTTAGAAACTATAACTTCACTTGGTGATTGTTTGGTGTCAAAAGTACTAGTTTGTTATGGAGTAATGGGGAAGAATTATTACCCCCATATGTACGTTATTGTTTAAAGTACTCCAAGTCTTTTGATTTTCTTAATTCGAGTCATTAGTTAGTTGTGTGTAAAGTATGTAAAAGTTCAAGTGTAGGGAGGTTGCAAGTAATCCCTTTGATGTATTATTTTGGATGGTAGGGCAAAAGTGTTTAAAAAAAAAAAAAAAAAAAAAAAAAAAAAAAAAAAAAAAATAAAAAAAAAAAAAGAGAGAAAAAAACATACGGACTACCATCTCGTCTTTTATTTTTCTTTAAGTCAAAATAGTGTTATGAAAAATACAAAAATAGTTAGTCGTTAGCGATTCGAGTCGAGTCTTGCCTTAGCAACGCCTCATTGTACATGTAATTAACTAAGATGATTGACTTGCCACCAGTAAATTTCCCTTATCCAACAAAACCGTGTTTTTCCATACCCTTACACCTAACGTTACACCCCTTTAAAAGACCTCTTTGATAGTTATCCTAGGTGCTTATGCCAAAGTGGTGGAGGTTTGATCCATTACCAAGCCTATGGTAATCAATGTGCTATGACAGGTAGAGAGTGTTTTATTTTCCCGTTTCCATATGTTATATAACTTTATACACCTGAGAGATGTGAGAATCCAAACACTTTATGAGAGGTGCTAGTATGTAATTTTCGTGCTTATTTTGACTAATGTGGAACGATTGTGTGTTGTAATTACTTTTATATTAATGTTAAATGACCCCTAGCTTGTAAATTGATTATAATAAAAGCATATTTGCTTGAGGACAAGCAAATCCCAAGTGTAGGGATATTTTCAAGGATTTATTTGGTAACTTTTTAAGGGGTCATTTAAGCCCCAAAATCATATAAATACGATCAAATATTGCCTCAAATCGTTTCTTTTTGTATTTTGGCTACTTAGGATGAGAATTTTGTAAATTGGCACTTTTTGGACGTATTTGGATGAAAAAGTGAAGAAAATGACGAAGTTGCAAAATTCTGTCAGACATGGGAGTCTGACGGCGTCACAAGCAACAACGTGACGTCGTCATTTGTTAATCAAGCTGGATTTCTAGTGGAAAGCTACCAAGTGACGCCTCAGTCAAATTCTAAAGATCCATAACCTAACGCCGTTAGGTGTTAATTAAAGATAGGAGTCATGTTTTAAGCAAACAAGTGACGGCCCAGATGGTTTATCAAGTGACGACTTCAAATCATTCCTGACGCCGTCATAACGGCGACTTGCACAAGACAAAACCCTAAAACAAGGCAATCTGACGGCGTCATATCCATAAAGTGACGCCGTCACCAATGTAAATCTATATATATTTTTCCAATTCTTCTCATTAAGGGTAACATCTTAGAGACATCTTTGGAAGTAGGGTTTTGGGACGAATTTTACAGCTTTTGCGACGCTTTCAAAGCCCTTGAACTTCATGTTTCAATAAAGATAAGTATCCCTTTAATCATTCAATATGTCTATGTATTGTTTGATTAGTTGTTTATCTTTTCTTTGCTTTAACATGCTAGCTTAAGTTTATTTGTGTTTGCTTAGATCTAGTGAAACCTAGTTGTTGAATATTGATTTGTTGTCTCTTGTTTAGTTGTGTTAGGTTACAAGTTTATCACACAAGATTACTTAATTCTAGAGAGAGAAAGTTAGAGAGAGAAAGAGTGGAAGGTTAAGCATAAGACTAATGACAAATCAAATAACATTAACCAGCAACCCTCTCCTTACAAGGGAGGGGGTATTTATAGTTTTCCTACAACAATGGGGCGTTGCACTAACTACATAAGTAAACAAAATAAATAAAAGGTCATGGCCCATGGGCCTTCTACACAGGCCGCACCTTGATAACTAACATAAAGGCCTAAGCAACCTATTACAAACTATGATCAATACTTGATAATTAATAACGTGTTCCCAACAATCTCCCGCAAAGTATTAGTCATCGAGGTTGCTTGACGTCATCTTTGCTTCACAGGCTTCGACGTCTTTTGTATCTTTGTTCTTTTGTTCTTGAATTATGTGTTATGGTATTGTCTTGATCTGCCTTCCACCAACGTTCTTTGATGACTGTGTCTTTATGCCTTTTCCACTATGCTCATATGTCTTTTGACTTTTGTTCTTCAAGTGGTTCTCACTTCATAAGCTTCAATCTTTGACTTGTGAAAATTTGTTATGCTTGATCTTTGACTTTTCTTTAACTTCTTTGAAATTTTGTTATCTCTTAGTCTTTGTGAGAACTTTTCTTCTGGATATGAGCATGATGGAATGGTGGTGGTGGAACTCCTAGTCTCCATGATTTCCTGCAGGTAAACAGTTAGCAATAAATCATCCGGCACTTACAGATTCAGACTTTGAGATCGTCAATAGCATAGTGTGAAGACTTTCTCTAATCCTAGCCAAGGCCATTCTGAATCGGATGCCCCCGAAAGAGCTGACACAGATACACCGAAGTGTATCAACGATTCAGTGAGCCGCTGAAGTATACCGAAGTATCACTCCACGACTGTAGACCGTTTTGGAACCACTAAGCGTAATCCACAAGGGATTACCGAAGTGACCTGCTGTCAGGGCTGTTTGATGTTGACCCTGGCAGGATTTCCATTCAATCACTGAGAATCACAATATGTGAATTCTCTCATGAATGTTCTCGGCAGATTACTAAGACCTGCGTAGGACTCTTATATTTTACAACTGGTGTTCCTTTTGTTGAACAACCAGTGTAACAATGCTCAGTGTTCCTAAGAGATCTTTGATGTATCTTGTGCCTCTAGACTCGATCAAGTGCTTATTGGTTTTGGTCGTCGGAGGCATGGAGCAGATTGCCTCCTTTTCAATATCAACACATCTCGGAATGAGAGGTTGATAGATAATGAAGGGTTCTCCGTGAGAAATGAAACAAGTGTCTTTTGAGAGACACTTGAGTGGCTAGAAGGTTTAGTGCAGTGCGTCACTGGGTCTATGACGGCTTAATTTTCAATACCGGTGTTACCGTAGTAACAACCAGTAGCATATGTATTGAACCTAATGTCTGCCCTAAGGTTGATCAAATGGAGGGCTATTTCTTTTCACCCTTTTCTTTACTTTTCTTTTTAATTCTTCAACCCCTTCTTTCTCCTTTCATTTCTTTACTCCTTTTTTCATCATACCTAGGACTTTCTAGTTCTAAACTATTGGTATTGTCCTTGGGTAGATCCCTCCGGCTCTGGCGGATCATAGGACGGTTTCCTAACCTTAGTCACCTTATATCTCCATGACTATCCTATTGTTGCCATAAACTAATTATTTGAAAATCTCTCAAAGTGTTTATGATTTTAAAACATATTTTGTTAGCACTTTGAGAGTTTTGTATTTTCATAAATACTCCCCCTTAACATGTGCTCATAAGTGTTTAAAGTAAATTTGCACATGTCGGGTAGAGTCAGCACTTTTAAAATTGATTGATTTTCAATGAACATGATTATTGCGAGACACATTTACATCACTAGTAAAACTAGCTTGAAATTATTACCCGTCCAGATCATATTCAAAGAAAATCTCTCGAAATCGCTACATTCTACTCAGACAAGTCCTTTACGAGACACGTTTACATCACCGGATAAACCGGCTTGAAATTATTACCCGTCCAGGACATGTCTTTTCGATTACTGACTATTGATATCATCAATTCGAGGGTTCAATTCTGAGTCAAGCTCATGTGAGATTTCAACTTTTTATTTACCATATTTTAATCACATATTCATTCTCCCCCTCAAAAATAGCATACTCATGTTGTTTTTGATAAACTTTTGATTAAAATATGCTTTTTGAGGTTTACGGGAAGAATTTCAAGAACTTTTGTTGTTTAGAACAAAGAT
This sequence comes from Artemisia tridentata subsp. tridentata, assembly GCA_021014915.2. Lineage (NCBI taxonomy): Eukaryota > Viridiplantae > Streptophyta > Magnoliopsida > Asterales > Asteraceae > Artemisia > Artemisia tridentata. The sequence goes on from CP139506.1 coordinate 158,920,063, forward strand.
GTTTTGTTTTAAGTACTCCCTCTTGACAAGGGAATACTTGTTCTTTTGAGCAGAATTTTGAAAATCTTAGAAAATTCTGGTTAATTCTACTCAAAAGTAAGAAGCTTTCGCTTCTTTTATTAGGATTGAGGCACTGAAGCGTACCTCAGGGTCCTTTCTTTACAAGAACGGGTTGTGCACTGTGTTATGTGCACAAGCCATAGTCATATTAAAACAAATGATGAATGATGATAAAATGTTACAATGATACCATTGATTTCATTCTAGATGGCGGAAAGTAAGAATGTTTGGAATTCTAGCTCGTCCTCCCACATAGCTCTCTAGTCGTCTCATCTGCACCCGAAACTTAAGCCTTCGGTCAATTCGTTCCACGAACTTGACTGCTTGCTTGACATCATTTCTCGTCCAGGTCATGTGCCTCAACCACCCCTGTTTCCTTCCTTGTCTATGGTTCTCCAGAATGTGAAGAAGTTCAGACTTCACTTGTACCAAAGTTTCATCGCTAAATTTATGAATATCTTGATAGCCCATGAACTTAGGTGTGCTTTTTCTGACGAACACTACTCCAAATGGTCTGTCAGTGAAGGTATATGGTTTCTTTTCTGCGATTCCCGGAGGTTGAATGTTAGGCTTGATTAGATTCAACTTCTTCTGGTAGCTTTCCACCCCAAGATGAACGTCTTCAACTCTCGCTCTGATCATAATACTGCGGATGAAGATCAGAATGGAGTTGATGATGTCGTATTGGAGACGACCAGGAAGATGCTCGAGTTTGCCCTGAATCTTGAGGAGATACATATCTTCAATGTCGTTGATGTTCAAGTATGGATAATCAGCTTCATTGAATGTGTATTCCTGGTCATCTTGCCTTCTCACGGTGATCTTTGTCAGAAAATTATACCCATATTTTGATTCCGTTTCAGCACTTGTGATGAAGAGAATCCTACTTTTGTGATAAACCTTAGTCTTCGATGTAAAAGTAAGCTTCCATTTGTAGAACCATTTTCTTATATCTGGCTAGTGGTAGATTCCCAAAACAGCTTCATCGTTGTACTCTTCAACTGAGTTGATGAATAATTCGTTGATCTGTTCTTCAAATCCTTCTAACTCATATGTTGCTACCTGGAACTTGGTGAGAGAATTAGCGTATCGTTTTTCTGTATTGGTGTTGCCATAAATTAGATACTCTAAGTCGTTGTTGAAGAAATACGCCTTGGGTATCTTAGGATTGTGAGCATGACCGATGAGGGGTAAGGGTTGTGAGTAATCACGAATTTGAAAGTTATCAGTTGGATGAGAAGAGCTAGCATCATCCCAGTTTACATTCTCAGACAGAGCCCGTGCCACTTGTTCCAGATTGTATTCAAAGTCTAGCTGTGAGGTTGTTGCAGTCTTGAATTTAGAGAAGCCTGCTTCGCGGACTTTGATGATGTCGGACAGTTGTAACTTCTGAACTTTCATCATGTTCTTCAGTCTTTTAGTGAAATCCACAACGGAGCCTTCTTTAGGTGCTTCATCTTCTGGAACATCGGGATACGCATCCACTATTGCTTCAAACCATTCAAACTTTGTAGCGTCAGGATTGACCCATTCTGGTGCTGGTTTACGGGGTGCATCGGCAGGTGGTGCAGGTACAGTTGCAGCTTTGGGTGGTTCAGCAGCAGTTTCAGCTTGGTCAATAGTGAAATCTTCATCATGTTCAGCTTCGTCAAAGGTTCTGGTCTCCTGAGGCACCAATTGCTCTTCGCCTGTTTGCTGAATGATAGAAGGTTGTAGTGTTGTAGAGGGTCCAGCCAATCTTGTACGTTTATCACTTTTCTTAGCTTGGTCGTCCTTGTCATGATCGTCACGACGACGTTTGGTTGGCTTGGTCGTCTTGCAAGACTCCCCTTTCTTCTCAGCTTTACTTATTGACTTGATTAATGCTTCATGAAGATCTACCTAGCCTTGAGCAATTTTCCTTTGAGGTCATCAGCAGAAGGTTGTTATGGCAGTGTCGGGATTGTGATCGGTGTAGACTGGATGTGATGTGCCACAATGCCATCAAGCTTCCTCTTAACATATTCTTTAAAGAGATCAGGAAGCGTCTCATGGAGATGTTTGCTGACTTCTTGCGGTAAGTGAGTGCTAAGATAGTGCTCTGTTGCTCGCTCAACATCATAAGATTTAAACTCATTGATGTCAGTTTGTTGGGCTGTCACTTGCGTTTGTAATATTGTAACCTGATCTTTAATAGTCTGAAGTTCACTGTTATCTAGCTGCTGAGGTGTGGGTACTAGTGATGGAGGTATGATCTTTGAGGTTTGATCCACAGATGATGGTGGTCGAGTAGGTATCGGATTGTCATCTTGATTGTCATCATCTTGGTCGTCATCATTCTCATCACTTTCACTGTCTTGATCATCATCACTTTCATCTTTCTCATCCTTATCTTTTTCGTCATCGTCCTTGTTTTCATCTTTATTAGATTCAGATTCTGATTCTGAGGGTGAGGGTGTGTGTGTATGCTATTCAAATTCTTCTGATTCAGCCTCAGATTCCGTTTGTGAGACACTTGCAGATTTAGTCCTTGTAGCTTCAGAATCATCTTCAGACTGTGACAAGTTGTCTTTTTCCTTAACCTGTGAAGCTGATCCTTCACTTCTCTTCATTTTTTTGAGTTTCACCTGATCAGCCAGGAATTTTGCCCTGCTTTCATTCATGGCTTTCTCGAGTTGTGCAATCTCTTCTTTTTGAGTCTCAGGTGGTTGAATGGGTTCAAAAGATTGGTCGTGTATTTTGATCGATTTTCCCTTTCCCTTGCCCAGTCCTTTATCAACCTTTGACAGTTCCTTCTTGATTGTTATAAGTTTTTTCTTTCTTTCTTCCCTTAGATCTACTTGCTCTTCTACTTCTTCTTCAGTGGAATCATCTTTCAGTGTTAGTTTCCTTTTTGAAGCAAGGGTGACCTTCTTTGTCCTTGTGGAGGATGTAATGACTTGTCTTTCTCTTCCTCGTCCTCTACCTCTGGTTGAACTTGTACTTTTTACTGTAATACCGATTGTTCCTGCCTTTTGCGCTTCATCATACCATACATATGTTGTGGTAGCGTTCACAGCCTCGGTTAGTAATGTGTCTGGAATACGAAAACCTTGTTTGGTGGTGTTGGTTGTATGAATCCTTACCCTGGTGAGTACATGATCCATCTGTACGGTATGTGCTTTCTCATTAACACGTCTGTCAATTTCTGGATGTTTTGCCACGAAGTGTGCAATCAACAGTTTGGTGAAGCGTGGGAAGGGTATTTTGTAGCCTTTCTTCTGGCTGAACTGACGGGCTTGATATATCATGTCCGTCCAGATATACTTGGCGTAGTCCATATGATGTAGGTTAATGGCACCCCAAAAGAACAATAACTATTCAAATCTGGGGTACTCAAGACCCGTTTCCTTCCCTATGATACAATGGCTCAATATGGCGTACATGGTTAACCAAGGTTAACATATGTGTTTTCTGTCCACCTTTGAGTGTGAGGAGAGGTCTTCAATTGGAGCGTCATAGCCAATGTGTTTTAATGTCTTGATCACACGTTCAAAGTCTGGATCTTCATGAAACTTAGTATATCTGCCATGTACTCTTGGAAGAAGCTCAAGGAGTTCACAAAGAAGATGAACATCGAACTGGATCTTTGTGTAATCGAGGGTAGTTGTCATCGTTTTGTTATCTCTGCTGATGAATAGTGTGTGCCAGAACTGGTTCAGATAAACTTCTGGTACATTGGCAGACTTGGTCAGAACATGCTTGCAGAAATGACTCTTTAGAATCTCGACCATTATTTGGCAAGAAGGATGGCATGGTAACTTCTCCAAATCCACTCTTGAGTTGGAATCACTGATCTTTCTATCGTCACCTTTTGGGATCAAATTCTTCCTAGCAATGGATGTTTGAGACATGTTATACATGTATTGCACAAACACCAACAATGACACACAATGGAAATTGCATATATATGTTAGTGTGAGTACTTATTACATGATCTTAGCCTAACTAATATGATGCATCACATAGAGAGACATAATCATGAATAATATGCACATATCAAACAAACAACTATGCTGAAGCAAACTCATTTTCCATTCAACTGAATTCTGAATTATACTTAAAAAAAAAATCAAAGTCTGGAAAACTGGCTTACTCGAAGGATTCGTTAGTAACTCGAAGGTTTTTCAACTTTTGACCCTTACTCGTAGGATTTAAAAAATACTTCAGTAACAAGATTGAATCTGTTACTCGAAGGATCTCATAAAATATTTCTAAGTAATCAAAAACTATACTCCTTACTCGGAGACTAAGTCAAAGGATTTCTTGTGTTACTCGGAAATCTTCTTATCAATCAAATTTCATTTAAGATAGTAATAGGTAACAAGCAACAATCAAATATCATCCTAACCATGCACTGATCAAGTCCAGACATTCAGAAATCCAAACAAACAATCACATTATTCTACACAGATCAATGAGCCACATGCAATCTTTCGACTAAGATTTTGAGTGAGATTCAGATTATGAAAGTTAAGGTGCATAATCTAGGACCATATACAAGCACAAAGAACAGCCTAAAGCACTTAAACATTTCCTCATTCATTACCAGCAAGATAATCGACCATATAACCCTAATTAACTCGACATTCATCACTTGATGTTATTTAACTCAATTAAGCAATTGCAAGACACTCTAAGATATGTTGTTAAGCTTTTATACTAACTTAATTAGACTAAAAACCTACAAGCAAAAAATGCCGAAATCGATCTCATAAACCCTAATTCGTCAATCACAAAATTTAGCCACATAAACGTTTCATGAAATCGAGCGAGTGATTACAAAGCATAATTGATTATTAATAACACTTACAATCGATTTTTAGAGAAAGATCAAAGTTCTTGAATTTGAGACAGAATTTGGCGGGTTTTTGCAACGTATATGAATATTGTGAATGATTATAAAAACTATTTTTGGCTTATATAGGCATAAGTTTGATCATTTGACATTTTAAGTCCCTTAACTTGCTTTCTAGTTCACACAAAATCCTAATGTGGTTTTCTTTTGACAACTTGACAAATCTAGCCCTTAAGGTTTATAATGGTTAAAACCTTTATCCAATTTGATGAAAACTTGAATTATTTTCATTTCTCCCCCTTGAACTAACGCATACTTTTGAAATTTTGACAAACTATTAGTTCACGAGATCATGGAAATATGATTTGATGACGATTTTGATAAAGATGAAGAATTAGATTAAAAAAATGTGCAAAAGTTAGAAAAATTCTCCCCCTCAAAATATGTTCGTGATTAAAATTGATTAATTTTGAAATTACGAGAACATAGTTGGATTTTTTTTGTCTTTTGCACACATAAAGATATGATAAATTTTTTTTTTTTTTTTTTTATTTTTTTTTATTATTTTTTTTTTTATATATATATATATATAATATATATATATATATATATATATATATTATATATATATATATATTTTTTTAAAGAATTAGAAAATCTTTTTGTGTTTTTGAGAAAATATTTACAAAGATAGTTTTGATGTTTGACTCTCTTAATTTTGTTTAATAAAATTGTTTAAGTCTTCTGGAGTCAAACATCGCATACCAATCTAGTGAACTAATTCCACAAATCTTGCATGAGGCAAGGCTTTGGTGAAAAAATCCGCCAATTGGTATTCTGTACCCACAAAGTAAAGTTCAATTGTACCCTGTTCCACATGCTCCTTTATGAAGTGTTATCGAAGTACTATATGCTTGGACTTCGAATGCTGAACGGTGTTGCACGAGATAGCAATGGCACTCTTGGAATCGCAATACATCGGAATCTTGTTGAAGACTTATCTGTAGTCCATCAGCTGTGACCTCATCCAGATGACTTGAGCACAGCATGCTGACATAGCTACGTATTCTGATTTAGTGGATGACAGTGATGTACAATCCTGCTTCTTCGACTGCCAAGAGACAAGCTTGTCACCTAAGAATTGCACTCCCCCAGATGTACTTTTCCTTGTGTCTAAGCATCCTGCATGATCAGCGTCTGAAAAGGCAATTAGTTCAAAGCCAGAATCCTTCGGATACCAGATCCCCAAATGAATGGTTCCCTTTATGTATCGAAGGATTCTATTAACCTCAGAGAGGTGTCTGTCAGTTGGTCTAGACTGATAGCGGGAGCAAAGATATGTGGCAAATACTATATTTGGTCTACTGGCTGTTAGATACATGAGTGACTCAATCATACTACGGTATTTGGTAGGGTCAATTGGTGTCCCATGTAAATCAGCATCCAGCTTGGGAGATGATGCAGACATTGGGGTATTATACGTGTCACAACTTGTCATGCCATGCTTTTTCAAAATTTCTTGAGCATATTTGGACTGGTTTAAGAAAATGCCACGAGGTGATTGATGAACTTGCAGTCCTAGGAAGAACTTAAGTTCACCTATCATGGACATCTCAAAGTTTTGTTTCATTAATTTAGCAAAAGCATTTGAGTATTTCTTATGGGTTGAACCAAAAATGATATCATCCACATAGATTTGAACAATTAAGATGTCCTCCTCGTGTTTTTGTATAAACAGTGTTGGGTCAACAGAACCTTTTGTGAAATGATTAGCAATTAGGAATGCAGATAGTTTATCGTACCATGCCCTCGGGGCTTGTTTAAGGCCATAGAGGGCTTTCTTGAGCCGGTACACATGCTTTGAATGTTCTGGGTCGACGAAGCCCTCTAGTTATGTGACGTATACTTCTTCACGGAGTCGTCCATTCAGAAATGCCGTCTTCACGTCCATTTGATATACGTTGATATTCTTGTGAGCAGCATACGCCAGAAACATTCTAACGGCCTCAAGTCTTGCCACTGGTGCGAAAGATTCCTCAAAGTCGATACCTTCTTCTTGACTGAAACCTTTAGCAACCAAGCGAGATTTGTTATGAATAACCGTGCCATCAGCATCCAATTTATTCTTCCAGATCCATTTCAGTCCAACAACATATACTCCATTTGGTCTTTCTACCAGTTCCCAAACTTCCAGACGCTTGAATTGATCAAGTTCTTCTTGCATTGACTCAATCCAATTGCCATAAGTAAGGGCTTCTTTAATGTTTTTTGGTTCTGCTTGACAAACGGTGAGTGCATAAATGCAAGTTTCACCGTTTGTGTGGAGTCTTTTTCATGTCCTGACCGGGTTGTCTGGATTGCCAATCACGTTCACTAAAGGGTGATCCTTAGTCCACTTGTGGGTTGAAGGGTAGTGTTGAAAATTTTGCTGCATATTTGACGGATCCAAATTGCTCGTTGACGACTCAGTAATATCTGGAATGGTGGGAGCCGGAGCTAATGGATTGAAGAATGCGTTTTCGTCATAATTAGAAGGTGTGGATACTTCAGGAGGTAAGAGGGGATCTTCAGCTGCAGTCTTGTTGTTAGAAGCTGTTTGTTCTACTGATGATGATGGTTCTGTTGGAGGTGCATCTGCAGCAACTGTTGTTGATGTAGTTGCTTGTGTATCAGGTACTTAAATTTGGACAGGGTGTGCACCGGAACTGGAGGATACTTCAGAAGCACGACTAATGAGAGAATCATCGAACATCGGAGCAAACAAATCTTCTAAGTCCTTGCGGTTGAGAGAGAGAGGTGCAGCTGGTTGATCAGGGAAGTTCAGACGGTTAGAATCGGGTCCTAAGTTGTTTTGCTCAAAATGAGCGTGTATTATCTCTTGAATTTCCCTAGTTCGACGGTTCCAGATACGAAATCCTTTTCAATTTTCACAGTATCCAAGGTCATCACGATCATTATTTGGGTAACAGAGGGCCCCAAATACATGAAAGTAATTTATGTTTGGTTTTCTTCTGTGAACAAGTTCATATGGAGTTTTTTTGAGCCTATTGTTGATCATACAACGGTTTTGGGTATAGCAAGCGGTTGAGACAGCTTCAGCCCAGAGGTAATCAGGTAATTGAGCATTTATCAACATCGTCCTTGCGGCTTCCACCAACGTCCGGTTTCGTCTTTCCACTACTCCATTCTGTTCTGGGCTGCGTGCAATTGATGTTTGGTGTTCAATCCCTACTTTCTCAAAATATTCACGAAGAGTGTGAATCTTAAATTCGGTTCCGTTTTCGGTTCTTACTTTTCGAACGGTGTTGCGGAGCTGAACCTGAATTTTGGTGAGAAAGGTGATGATCATCGAAGGAGCTTGATCTTTGGTGTGAAGAAAGTAGACCCAAGTCCATCTAGAGAAATCATCAACAATTACCAAGATGTATCGCTTCCCATTAATTGTCTGAACACGTATCGGGCCACACAAATCCATATATAGAAGTTGGAGAACATGATCCGTATTGTGCTCGGTTTTAGGAGGAAAATGAGCAAGAGTACTCTTCCTTTGTTCACAAGCTGGACAAAGGTGATCTTTGGCAAACCTAAATCTTGGAAGACCGTCTACTAGTTTATGACGAGCAAGATCTGTCATTGTCTTGAAATTCAAATGGGACAAATGTTTATGCCATAGCCATGATTTTGTAGAGTGAGCCTTGGAGAGTAAACAAATTGGAGAAGAAGCGGTAATGTCTAACATAGAAATGGTGTAGAGACTCGTTCCGTGTTTTCCTGACATGAGGTCATTTCCTTGTAGATCACCAACAAAGCAGGTTTTCTCCCTAAATGCAACTTCCAAGTCACCATCACAAAATTGCCCTACAGAGAAAAGGTTATGTCCAAGACCTTCAACGTAGTATACACGGCTGATTTCGATGTTTCCGTTGACATAGTCCCCATAGCCCATTATAGCGGCAAAGTGATCATTCCCGAATCTGACAGTTCCTATGAACTTTGCGACAAAGTTTACTAGAAGTTTTAAGTTGCCTGTCATGTGTCGGGAACATCCGCTATCAACAATCCAAAGGACAATTTGAATCACCTGCATCACAAGAAGATGACACAGATGGAGAGTTGGTAACGGTGGATCCCGTTGGGTTAGTAGCACAGTTTTTAAGCATTTTTGGTAACCAAGTAAAACTAGGTTTATGCTGTAGTCAATGCTGCCATGTCCAACTAGATTCTGCTTTCTTCCTAGTGAATGCACTTGGTGAGTAGATTGTTTTAGGGGCAACTATGGTCTTGTCTACGGTAGGCTTAGAAACTACTTTTGGCGGTTTTCCAAAGATTGACTTAGCAGCGGTAGTGGGCCTAGAGGAAATGCCATTAGTACGTTTCTGTTTACGAGACAAAAGGGTCTTTGCAACACATTTTTGATGATTACTAGACAAAATACTTGTACGACAAAACACACAATAAGCATCAACAATAACATCATTCAGAACATTCTTAGTCTTAGCATTCGTTACATCACAATTAGAATTACACGTTTTAAAGTTTGATTCTACTTTAGACATAACATGCTTTTTATTCAGATTCCTAGTGTGATCTTCTACTTCTTGAACTTTAGGTGAGCTGCTCTTAGGTTTCCAGATACTAGTCTTCTTTTTGTTCTTTTTGGTCTTGGATCTGCTAACATTAAGAGAGGTACCTAGTCCTGTAGAAGTCGAAGCATGCACATTAGTGGTCTGTGAAGATGCTTTCTTAGGTATCTCATCTACTTTATACATGTCTGGTTCTATCACATTCTTGTTTACAAATTTCCCTTTTTCAAGTACTTTGATTTTCTCTTTCAACTCAATGATGATGTGTTTTTGTTGTTGAATTTTTGAATCCAATTCTCGGTTTAATCGAACAGTGTCATTTCTGTTTTGGCAAACTTCATCAATGTCCTTTTCAAACTCAAAAATTTGATGTTTTAAAATAGCATTTTCTTTTTCAATATTCTGAATTTTTGAAGCATGACTGTTTTGAAAGGACAAAAATTCTTTTTGGTTTTGTAATTTTAACTCAAAGTCAAGACTCTGAGTCTGACACCATTGCAACTTTTGGTTGAGTTGGAAAATTTCTTTTGAAAATTTGTTTTCCACATCATCATTGACTTTTCGAAGTCTCTCATTTTCTCTTTTCAAATTATCAATCTCAAATCTCAACATCTCAATATTAATAGAATGATCATCAACAAGCATTTCATTACACGACAGAAAAATGGAATTCATGATCACAGATATTACATCAGAACATAGAACATTCTCCAAGAGTCGATCTGCTTCTTTTTGCAAAGCTTTGTTTTTACATTTTTGTTTTGAGATCGTTTGTTCAGTTGTTTCAAAAATGTTCATCATGGACGCAACTTCTGATTGAAGTTCTTGTTCCCAATGTGTAGCACAAAGTCGCAGGTGTTGAACGTGTGGCAAAAATTGTTTTTGAAAAACCTCTTTCTTTTCTTTTTCATATGGAGAAAGAAAAGTAGAGACTTTTATCTCTGAATTTCGTTCAATTGCCTGTTCTAAAAATTGTATGTCTTCCATAAATGTATTAAAATGTCTAAGGACAAGACATTGTTTTGGCAATGGTGCAATTACACCTGGATTTGGTAAAGGGCCATTGACTTGTGCTACTTTAGTCACAGGAGCAACCTTAGAAGATTCATTCATTTCTATTAAAGACCATGTTTGTTCTAATTTATCTTGTTGTGGTACGAAGGTGTCGCTAATATGAGGTACTCTTGAGTAGTCATATGGTTTATTAAATTTGACATTACTCATTTTAGATCGACTCTCTTCGTCCTGTTTCATTTCCTCTTAACGATTATAAACAACAACAGGCATGAAAGAATCATCAAACAAATGCTCTGCACTATATAACTTTGGATTTTTCTTGAGTGCTTTATGTAAAAAACTTGTTTTGTCATCCCCAATAGCAAAGCCATATCCTTGGGGATTTTGCTTGAGAGAAATTTTTTGAAGGGTGGTTACTGACTCACCAGTTTTATACACAACGTTTTGAAATTCTTTAAGTTTGCATTCTAACTCAACAATTTCCTCAAGGTAGGAATCAACTCGTTTCCTTGAAATTTGTCGGTGTTCAGAAAAGTTATCTTGACAAGTTGACAACTCTGTTTTTGTTTTGGAAAGTTCAGAGTGTAGACTGTCAACTTGTTTTTGAAAATCTAATCTTTCTTGTTCCTTTTGTGAAATTAATTCATTTTTGGAAACGGTTAATTCACGTACCTGATGTTCTAGCTCTTGTGCTTTTACATAAGATTGTTGGAATGCAACCTCAAAACTTTTCTCCCATTTTTCTTTAGTTTCATAGTTTGAAAGTTAAAGTTTGTAGCACTCAAGATCCTTAGTCAACAATGCAACTTTTGCTTTTAAATTTCTATTAATTTCATTGCACTTATCAAGTTGGGATTTCTGTGCATCTAACTGTGTTTGGGTGGTCAAAAGCAAGGTCATGAGCTCTGGATCTGGACCAAGCAAAAGATCATTTTGTTCAAGTTGATTATTATTATCATCATCAAGAGGATTATCAAATGAAACAACGGGGTTAATTTGATCTTCATCAAATGTAACTACGGTGTTTATTTGGTCATCGACTTGAGAGGATAAGAATGAGTCATTTTAACCAACATTTTCTTCAGCTGATGTAGATGCAGAGGGTGATACAATTTCATGAATGAGACATTTAGAGTCAGGTACCTGAGACAAGCCATCGGTATCATAAACCGGGCCTGTTTCACCCATGTGCATCTCTTGCATATTAGCCATCAACATTACAGCTGCATTGGCCTCCAGATCTTCCATATCATCGTCTAAGTATGCATTAGCCATAAAGTTGCGCTCCTTCTCTGTAAGAGTGCTACCAGCTTCATCTTTAAGAGCCAGAAGAAGAGCTTCTTTGTGATACACACTGCCTCTGGTCCTTAGCTTGGGGCAAGCATTGGCTATGTGACCTTTCCCTCCGCAGTTGTAACATCTGACCATAGTGTTTCCAATCCTTGTATTCCCTGTATCAACAATTTATGCCCTCCTCTGTGTGTTACCAACGTTGTTCCTACTACTTCCAGCTGAATTAAACCTCTGCCCACCATAATTTCCCATGTAATTACCCAAACCATATCTCCCAGAAGCTCTGTTTTGAATATCAACTCTGCTATCATAAACAACTGCCTGATTACGAGTGTTGGATGAAGACCTAAGACGGTTGTTTGATTTGTTTGAAAATTTGCTGAAAGCTCTAGCAATCAAAGCAAATCCTTCGTTCAACGAGTTGAAAGCATCGTCCTCATCACTGTTGACATTTGAGTAAAGCGTAGAATCAGTGTTGTCATATGGAACCAGTTGATTATCAGCTTGTTGTGGTGATACTTCATATGAGACGAGTTGACTTGATGAAGTTTGTGAGGGATAAGCAGAATGAGGTGATGGTTGAACAAAACTCTGATTTTGTTGTGGAGCAAAGTGAGACTGAGCAATTAAAGCTAGTGAGTTTGGAGTTGATGATGATGAGTAACCTCCATGAGCTACTCTGTCTTTGTCAACCTCTGATTGGTGATGCTTCAAGTAATCATACAACAACCCATAAGAGGTGTTGTGTAGATTCTTAGCTTGGCGAACAAAATTTACATACTTCTGCCAATCAGGTCCGAGACAACTTAGGAACTTAGTATTCACTGCAATCCTGGGTAGTACGATGTTGTGACGATCCAAGTCATTGATGATATTGGTAAACCTATGGTAATAAGATTCTAAGGATTCCCTAGCTTCAATCATAAACATTGTGTATTCCAGATAGAGCTTAGATTCCATATCCTCTTGGTTTAACTCTGTTCCTTCCATGAGAAGATGTACATGTTCCCACATGTCTTTTGCAGTCTTTTGTGCATCAATTCTTCGAAAGATAGGATTTGGAATTCCTTGAAGGATGTAAGACATTGCTAGTTCATTTTCTTCTTGTTGTAGTACTTGTTCTGTTGTGAGCTGAGCAATAGGAACAAGAGTAACAATTGCTTCTCTTAGAGGAATGGCATTGGGATCGCCAGGAACCGTTGTGGTAGGTACTGGATATGGTCCTTCAATAATTACCTTTTTCAAGTACTTTTCATAGGGTTTCTTGATTTTAATAAACCGTAGAAATCGACAGGACCACTACACATAATTACCCGGAGTTAGCATGGGAGGTGTATCTAAGGATCCTGTCTCGTGTCAGGATTATTGACTGCTGATTGCTTCGCACATTTGGTCAAACCAGTGAGGTTGTTTAGGAGAAAGTTGGTAAGACTGCATCGGTTGTTATGAATATGGTTGTTTTTGAGGGAATTGTTGTTGTGGAACAAATTGATGTTGCTGCATGAGGATGTGTTGTTGCTGATACTGTGGTTGAGGATACTGTTGCTGATACGGTTGTTGCTGACGATACTGTTGCTGTTGATTGTAGAAGTAGTTGTAGTTCGGTGGTTGAGACATCTTGAAGAAGTAACTTGTGGATGTTGGATCTTTAAGGATAACAAAGGTTGTTGTTGAAGATTAGGTTTGTAAGTTGAAGATTTGAAGAAAAAATCCAAAATCGAAGAATAACTGCCCTTGCTCGGAGAAATTCCCTTACTTGAAGAATAAGCCCTTACTCGACGAATAAACCCTTACTAGAATCCTTACTCGAAAACATTTAACCTTGCTCAGAGAAATAAACCTAAGTCAAAGAAATATTCCTTTGCTCGAAGAATTAACCCTAACTCGAAAAACAGTTGCTCGAAGAAAAATAGCCTAACTCGATGTTTTCTTGCTCGAAGGATTATATTCTTACTCGAAAAATTCTGTTAACTCGGAAAATGCTTCTAACTCGAAGCTTTCTTAGTCGAAGGATTTATCTTCTAACTCGAAGGCTTACTCGATGTCTTCTAATCTTGAAGACTCTAATTCGAAGGATTATTCTTCTTACGGGAAGAATGATGTTGCTCGAAGGAAAAAGACACAAGAAATTCTAACTCGAAGCTTCTTTGTTACTTAAATTTCCTTACTCGGAAATTTCTTCTAAGTCGAAGGATTAGTCAAATTGTTCTTCTTACTCGAAGAATAACTCGAAACCTTACTGTTTACTCGAAGAAAATATCTCCTAACTCGGAGAAGTACAGATAACTCAAAGGCTTACTTGAAGAGTATCTTATAACTCGAAGATCTTCAAGTTATTGCTATAAAAAATTGCTCCTAACTCGGAGAAACTCACACCTAATGTGTCTTCCTCGATGAACTGTAACAAGAATCTTCAAATTTCTTCCTAAATCTAATCTAAAACAATCTAAATTACCCCTTGACGATTGATACCGCTTGTTAGGTCATAAGTTTATCACACAAGATTACTTAATTCTAGAGAGAGAAAGAGTGGAAGGTTAAGCAAAAGACTAATGACAAATGAAATAACATTAACCAACAACCCTCTCCCTACAAGGGAGGGGATATTTATAGTTTTCCTACAAAAATGGGGCGTTGCCCTAACTACATAAGTAAACAAAATAAATAAAAGGCCACGGCCCACGGGCCTTCTACATAGGCCGCACCTTGATAACTAACATAAAGGCCTAAGCAACCTATTACAAACTATGATCAATACTTGATAATTAATAACGTGTTCCTAACAAGTTGATTGCCTCGCGTTAGGCTAAGAAAACTGGCTGACCTCTTAAATGTAACTAGCTTGAACGTCTTAGAAAACGCAACCGTAGAGTGCACTATTGGTTTTTCTCGTTGTATTTATTGCATGAATTGCGGCTTGTAGATCCTAGAATACTTAATAGACTTTAAGGTTTTTAGGGGAGAGTAAGATTCATAGAGTTGGGGACTTCGGCACCTCCCCACGACCGATATAAAAGAATACAGCACTTCAACTAAAACAAGGACGTGACAATTCAACAGATCAATAGGAGATAACTAGAGAGTAATTAAATCTAAGTAAACACGCTTGTCTCTATTATAAGAAGTCACAACTTGTATTTTCTTTTCTTTTTAATTAGTTTAATTTAGTTATAATTAGTTTTGGGTTAGTTGAATAGCAGCTAATTTCGCTCACTCTTCTAAAAACCGAGATATTTACTGCTTTCATAAAATATATAAAAAAAAATACAAAAAGAATCATTCCTCACCTTTAGACTTACCTCGTCATACATCTTGACCTAACGACACTATTCCCCTAGAGAACGATCAATCCCCTGAATTTACATATACTACACTACAGCGATCAGGTACACTACCTAAAGGATTCTAAAACTTCTTTTCGAAGTCTTGCAAAGTATACTTATTGCATAATACATACTCTAACTTAGAAGTATAAACGATAACAATGAAATTAAGGATACCTAACTAATGTCAGTATATTCCACATATATAGGAGCGATTCATTTTGTTTTATGTGCAGATTTTCGAGTTTCTTTTGAGGTGTTACCCGTCATTAAAAAATACGCTTACTTATTTACACTAAATAAGGACGTAGAAAAAACATATTTGTTTTAAAGTAATTCTAAGAAAACTAGTAATATTAAACATCCGATCAAAATAACTTACGCTAAATATAAATTAAGCACCTATCGCATAGGTGTGTTTTGCAAAACTATACAAGCCGAAATTACGAGAGTTGGAGATGAAGCTTTTACTCATATGTGTCAAGCAACTGAAATAATGACATAAAAAGACGAACAATTAGCTCAAGCTCCTCCGTTAAAATAAAAAAGTCTAATTGGGTTATTTACTCTTTTCTAACGGATTCATAAATAAAATTTTCTAACAAAATACTGAAATAGGAATATGGTTATCTATATCGAAAACTTAACAAGCAAAATCACAATTTGATAATAACCCTAATTTACCAATTTAACCTTTTTTTTTTTTTTTTTTTTTTTTTTTTTTTAAAGTTTGGTAAACAACAATGTAAAAAGAAGCATATCTAGAAGGTCAAGTTAGATGAAAACTGTCGGATATTGACTTTTTTATTTATTCCATTTCACACACACTTTTTAACCTCTTTAAAACCCTTTAATTTCCATAAAATCACCACCCAAGAATCACGGGATCATCATCATCAAGTTCCCATTTTTTTTCACAAAATCATATCAAGATTCATTTTCTTGAAATACCCATTTCAGGTTTATAAGATCTGATCACTTTAAAGTTACCTTTATCTTTGATCTTTTAACTAGTTTTGGGTTTATTTGATGAAATTAGTGATACCCATTTGGAATAAAGTGCTTAATTAGCTTAAAGATTGAACCTTTATGAGAAACTAGGCAAAAAGATTTGGCTTTTAAGGTTTAGTTAATATGGGTAATTGTTGTGCTACACCATCTACTAGTGATGAGAACAAGAAAGGTAAAAATAAACCGAACCCGTTTTCGTTAGATTACGGCGTGTCGAACCCATCTGCAAATGGTGGATATAAGTCAAATAGAGTGTTGGATAATCCAACAGGACATGATATTCAGGAAAGATATGTTTTAGGTAAGGAAATGGGTAGAGGTGAATTTGGGATTACTTATATGTGTACGGATAAGTTGACGGGTGAGGTTTTTGCGTGTAAGTCGATTTCGAAGATGAAGTTGAGGACTAGAGTGGATATTGAGGATGTAAAGAGGGAAGTTGAGATTATGAAGCATCTGCCGCCTCATCCGAATATTGTTAGTTTGAAAGATACTTATGAGGATGATAATGCTGTTCATTTGGTTATGGAGTTGTGTGAAGGTGGGGAGTTGTTTGATCGGATTGTTGCGAGAGGGCATTATACTGAAAGAGCGGCTGCCGGAGTGGTTAAGACGATTGTTGAGGTTATTCAGGTGATGTTAATCTCTTTTATTTGTGCTATGGTTTGTCGTCTTCGGATAGATTGTATAGTGTTATCATATGTTAAGTATCATAACTGCTAAAACTTGCATATATTTTGAGGGCTTTTGGATGTGCGTGTTTAAGTAATTGTTGTGATTTTAAGACATGTTAACGAGTCTAGAGTGATTGAAATGTTGGTATGAAGTTTTAGTTTGAAAATTTATTGTTGAGATAAATATTACATTACCTAAATATAGATAACTTTGATTGTTTTGTTTCTGGTATACATTGGAATGTATAAATTTTGTTGAATGTTGCTGTCCAAAGTATATGAGAATTTACTTGATTGTAATTCATCAACTTCTCAAACCATCTTATCCAGCTATTTTAGTGAAAGTGCAGAAAAGAAAACAAAAAACATCGTTCGCAAGAATGAGCGATGCAGTGATTTTAGATCAGATTTTGTATTTGAACTCCCTACAATTTACCCAAAATCACCCAGTATTCACAAAATGTAGCGCCTTTCATTTGTTTGTATTTTTTCAAGAATGATTGTTTGTTTGCAGTTGCAGAAAAACATAAGTACAATTTTAGCCACTCCTCAATTTGATTTGGAGCCGTATGGATGGCTTTAGTAGATAGTTTCTCAGTTTTTATGTTTTATTGCAGATGTGTCACAAGCATGGTGTTATGCATCGTGATCTTAAACCTGAGAACTTCTTGTTTGCAAACAAGAAAGAAACCGCAGCCTTGAAGGCAATTGATTTTGGGTTATCTGTTTTCTTCAAACCAGGTGCAAACTTTGAACATGACCTATTTATATTTGCTCTATAAAACATTGATATGGCCTTATAACTATATTTGTTTGCACTAAATGAAAGTCTTTGTAATCTTCTTCAGGTGAAAGATTTAATGAAATTGTAGGGAGTCCATACTACATGGCTCCTGAAGTCCTGAAACGGGACTATGGTCCTGAGGTGGATGTATGGAGTGCTGGAGTAATCTTGTACATTTTGCTTTGTGGTGTCCCACCTTTTTGGGCAGGTCAGAACAACCATAAAACTTGAACATTTTTTTACAAAACGAGAAAGTCTATACAATTTATATACAAGGGAACAGCTCAAACTGTTTAAAAAGTCACCCATAGTGCCCCTGAATTCTTTTTTATAGTTCTTTTATCATTATTTTTTTTTTTTTTTGTAATCATATTAAATATATTAGTAGTAACTTTTTGTATGAATCTCAAAATAAGGGAAAAATACATGCTGAACTGGTCAACCCAACTTGACCGGTTACCTGTATCATCCATGTTGCCTCCTATTATAAAAGTTTTACCACTTAAATCATTTTAACTGTTCCAAACATGGTGTCATTTAATAAGATCAGAGCAACCTTATCACAACATTATTTTAACATGCATAGCTAATCAATACCTGTTGTATTATGATATGGAGTCATTTGTCCCGATGATGGTAATTGTAGTTACAGAAAGATAATATATGGCTGTAATATGTAAACATATAACTTATTGCGATCACATGTTTATTGAGGTTTAAGATGATGTGGTTCTAAATATTTTGCCATCTTAATAACAGAAACTGAACAAGGTGTTGCACAGGCAATCATTCGATCAGTTGTAGATTTTAAGAGGGATCCTTGGCCCAAGGTATCTGATACTGCAAAGGACCTTGTCAAGAAGATGCTCAATCCAGACCCAAAGTTACGCCTAACTGCTCAGGAAGTTCTAGGTGCGATACAGATCATTATTTATTTATTATTTTTTTTTCTCATTATATTCATCTTTTATGTTCAATATACTCTATTATTATGGGTTTTGTTCAGAGTTTCTAAATCTGTTTGCTGTTCTTAAATTCTTTCAGATCATCCGTGGATACAAAACGCCAAAAAAGCTTCAAATGTTTCTTTAGGTGAAACTGTTAAAGCAAGACTCAAGCAATTTTCCGTCATGAACAAGCTTAAGAAGAGAGCTCTAAGAGTAAGAAGATGCATTCACGACTTTCGTTTTTGAGACAATGTATCATTTTATTATAATATTGTAAAGCTTTTTCTGGTATATTTGGTTAAGCTGAAGTCCCTGTATAACAAACTTGCAGGTAATTGCTGAGCATTTATCTGCAGAGGAAGTGGCAGGCATAAAGCAAGGTTTTGACTTGATGGACACGAACAAGAGAGGGAAGATAAACATTGTTGAGTTGAAAGCCGGGTTGCAGAAACTTGGGCATCAAATTGCTGATGCAGATCTTCAAATACTTATGGAAGCAGTAAGTTTTTAAAGTTGACTTCCGTAAGTTTTTAAAGTTGACTTCCGTGGATTTCTTGTATTCGAAATGCATGAGATCAAATATATAATTTGTTCAGATCATGGAGTTAAACAAATGACGTTAATTATTAATAGAGGTGGCAATTTTGACCCATTTACTTATGGATGGGTAGATGCAGTTCATTTTTTATTACTAAAGGGTCAAACATGTCGAATAAAATACGTTAGTTAACAAGGAAACGGATCAAAGTGGGTCAAAGTCACCTAAAGTGTACTTGAGTGCAATTTACTGTCTAAATCATATAGTAAAAAAAATGAGATGATGAAATTTAAACCGTATTTGACACACTGTATATAGATGTATTAATAATGAAAGGTGTTACTACAGGGTGATGTTGACAAAGATGGATTCTTGAATTACGGAGAGTTTGTTGCAATATCAGTTCACTTAAGAAAGATGGGAAACGATGATCATCTTAAAGATGCCTTTGCATTCTTTGATAAAAACAAAAGTGGGTACATAGAGATTGAAGAACTAAGGGAAGCCTTATCCGATGAAGATGAAGCCAACAGTGAAGAAGTAATTTCGGCAATCATTCATGATGTCGACACTGACAAGGTTTGATTTTGCATCTTTCATTTCTCATTTGTTCACTCTTTTATCTAGTTTAAGAACTTAGACTAATTTAGCATCACAAAAATTGGAAGGGGTCATTCTTCCGGGTAGCCTCTATGTGCTTCCCCCACTATATGTTTGTGAAGCCTTTTTACTAGTCTTGTTTACCTTTTATCTATATGTTATTCTATGGTGATAAGATACCGAACTTACCTAGAGAATCAGAGAGCATAAATTGGGTTTGCCTCAAAATGAGTCCTTGGGTGCTATGTGCATGTTGAGTTTGTTACTTAATAGTTAGGGACTTACAGTAATAATCACTGAACTATCTTTATAACATCTCAACTTCAAGTATCCAATTTATACCTACCCACATCATCAGTTTGGCATGCACATGCATAACCCAAGCTCTTTTTTGTAGTACAGTGTATAAGTTTATAATTATTACGAGATTTAATCATAGTTTCAAGTCCATGTGGTTTGGCCATACGCCAGCCTTAGTCATTAAGTTTGAAGTGTTACAGTCAAAATCCCTACTTGTGAAACTAGTCACTGTTAATCCCTTTCAGTTAATGCTCGCATGGGCGTTACACTCGAGGGTAATCTAGTCCTTTCCGCTTCCATCTTTTACAAATATGAATTGTCTTTCTTCACTTAAGGGTATGATGCGAACAAAACCGACGTTTTTAAAAAAGTTTATTATGAAACTTTAATTTTAACAAATCAAGATTGCTAGTATTGTCGGATTCTCCATCATATGAAACAAGATATTTAACAAACCTATCATACCTAAGAACATGTCTACTTAACACCTAAAACCTCGCAAATTCAAGATTGCAGCAACAGTTACCAAATTTTTAAGATAGAAATGCCATGCAAATTATCTTGATAAATGAACTCGACCACATATGTTAAGTGTATATATTGTTTATTCCTTGTTTGATATGTTCAGCTTCGACCATATCAAAATTACACTTACGCATGTCATTAAGATAATGCACTATGTGTTTTTCGTCTTAAATGGTAAATGGCCATTAAGATGATACACATGCATTTTCATCTTAAAATTTTGTATTGTGGTTTCTGTTACTTTGAACTTGATTTGCAAGGGTTTGCGGTTACTATGTTCTTTAAGTAACTATATGTTTTTTGGTATGGAAGGTCTGTAAAATATATTGATACAAATACTCGAGAATACAAAAATAATTGCAATTTTAGATTGTTATCATTAGAGTTTCAGTATTTATATCATAATCAAAAACTGCGTAGGTTTGCATCATACCGCTTAAAAGTAGGGTCTTGACTTAGGGACTCTGTCCCAAACCTTAATCAACTATATGTATTATTATTTCAACCCTGATCATGCATACCCTAGTTAGAAGGTCACAGAACCACCATCAGCTATGCTACCCGAACAAGTTGGTTGACTAACTAAAAACTCTTGGCTGATTTGTGCAGGACGGAAAAATTAGTTTTGAGGAATTCACGGCAATGATGAAGGCGGGAACGGATTGGAGAAAAGCATCACGACAATATTCGAGAGAAAGATATAATAATTTGAGCTTGAAATTGTTCCAAGATGGGTCATTGGATTCAGCAAATGAGGGAAGATGACTACAAAACAATTAATGATTCAGTTAAAAAGCTTGAAATTTTCTTACATACATACATACTTCCTCAAGGTTTTTTCTTTTGTTTTGACAAAGTTGTCGTAAAGGGCTTTGATTGTTGTAAATATACGTTTACATATCATTGATAAGGGCCGGTATTCCTTATTTTCATGTTGTTAGTTTGTTTCATTGGCAAGAAAGAATCATGTAAAGCATGCTAATCAATAACAACTAGCAAGTGTTCAGTTTTTTTTTTTTCCCCCTTTTGATTTAGTTATGTTTTATATATCTATTATAGTTGCCAGTTACGATGACACTCAGAAAATTGTAAGACTGAATTTATATAAAATAAGGTTTTGAATTTGACTTGAGCATGTTTTACCAAAAAAATTGAGGCGTCATGTTCGAGACTGGAGAAGTTACAAAACATTTGACTAATCGACATGCCTAACAGTGTTTCAGCTCACCAAATGTCATTGCAAGAACATCTTCCGCCAACAAATCTATGAAACCGGACTCGATCCCTAAGAATGATCTCTCGCTCATATAATCTGCTAATAATCTTGGTCACTTCATGGCAATCACCGCAAACTCTAAGATTCTTAACTACCCTAATCACGACAGGCGATTTAGTCTTCAAGATCCCATAAGCAATGGCTAATCTTTCGCTATGCTCACAAAGAGCTTCCTCCTTCACTTCATCGCCCACATCATGAAGTATTTCCGAAACATTCGGTTTATGCCCCAAAGCTTTAACCTGTAGCAAAATATCACTCAGTACTTCCTTAATCTCCTTCGTCTCAGGGTGAGACCAATCACCTAACACAAACTCGTGTACGGTTCCATCAATTTCCATGGAACTACACCCTGGAACGGTTTTCAACCCCTTATCTCTCATTTGTTTCTTCATATGGCCCATTTTAGACCATTCTGAACAAGCTGCATAAAAGCTCGAAAAGAGGGCATAGTTTTCTGGATTAGATGGTTCTAATTCGAGCAGTTTTTGACCAGCTGCCTCTCCTTTCTCCATGTCCTTGTTTTTCTTGCAGGCAACAAGGAAAGTCCGCCAAATTACTGGATCAGGGTCAGCGGGCATGTTGTTTATAAATGTGGAAGCTTCTGGAAACAAGTTGGCACGACAATATAGATCAACCATGCAACTGTAGTGCTCCATTGTTGGTTGTATTCCAGACTCCAGCATTTTAGCCCACATTCTTTTCCCCTCGCATACTAGCTGACCATGGGCACATGCTAGTAAGACACCAAGATATGCTACATGATTGGGTTTCACCTGTAAAAGTTTTCAAACACCATAAATTCAAAAAAGTGAAAATGCTACATAATCGTGGTGCTAATAATAGGGCAAATAGTATACTGCACGCAAAATCAATGTCTAACGGCATATGTTGTAACCGATTACCTTCTTATACAGGTAACCATGTCCCTTATCTGGTTATAAACTTACAACACATTACATAGTACCTGATGTGCTGAGCACTGATTTTAAAAGTATGTCCCTTAAAGTAAAAAATCATCTAAAATGTGTTATTTGTATATGCAATTTGCTCTTTAATTACAATACCTTGGCTTCTTCCATATCAGCAAACATACTCAAAGCCTCATCAGCAAGCCCATGTATCGCAAACCCAACAATCATCGAACTCCAAGCTCTCGAATCCTTAACCACCATTCCATCAAAAACCTCTTTCGCTTTCTCAATACACCCACATTTCGCATACATATTAACAAGAGCCGTCCCAAGCTTCACATCCACCAAAATGCTCCTCTTCACAATATACCCATGTACCCAAATCCCAACATCCAATGCACCCAACCCAGCAACACCCTTAACCACACTCGCCATCACCACCTCATCCGGAACAACCCCCGCCTTAAGCATCTCCCCAAACACCCCCAACCCTTCATCAAACAACCCCACCTTCACATACCCACCAATCACATAACTCCAAACAACCAAACCCTTGTCATACATTTCATCAAACACGTTACGCACACACCCCATCTCCTCACACCCTACGTAAAACCGAACCAACAATGCATGCAACGTTAAACTCGCGTAAAACCCACATCGAATCACACGTGCATGCAATTGCAAACCCTCATGCACATGCAAACCCTCTTTATTCAGCAAAAACTTATATGTGTAAATATTGGGCTTTACTGACTCTTTAGTGACTAAATTATTAAAAAGTTGGAAAGATTGTCTTAATGGCATTGTTTTTAAAAGCGTGTTGTATTGATAGATAGTGGGAGATGGGTTTTGGGTGAGGAGTGTTTGGGCGTAATGGGGGTTTCCGAAAGGGGAAATCGCGCAAAATGCGATTAGTTTCGACAGCGCGAAGGCTGTGGAAGGTCGAGTGATGAGTTGGGTGTGGATTTGGTGGAGGATTCGCATGTTTGGACATTTTTTTATTAGGGAAATGAGTTTGAGTTCTTCTGCTTCTTCCAGTTTTGATTATTGTGTTTGGATATATGGGTTTGCAGGAGAGAATGATATTGAGCTGAAGGTGTGAGTCGTAAGATAAAAAAGTGGTTATAAAATTAGAACGGAAATTTGGTATTCAAACAAGGTTTTATATTCCAATTGAGATTTGTCTTTGAGAAGGTTAAGCTTTTTTAAGAGAGGTGTGAAAAAACGTTGCTGGTTAATGTGGTGGGCGTTTGGCAGTTTATTTTTTACCGATGTTTTGAAAATTGGGTTTACAATTGACCTGTGGTGTTCCGAAAGGCATTAGCTGAATATCGTCAAATGTATGGATAACACTTCACACTTGTTGAGTCGTGGAATTTTTGAAAGGCCATAAACTCGGCAAGAGGTAGAAATGCCACAAATTTACAAAACAAAAGGTTTAAAAAAATCAAAGACATTGGATTCCGCCTCGTTCAATACATCAGACTCAGCATATGGTGGTTTTAATCTCAACGGCGAAGTGAAGGATTCAAACAATTAGGAGGAAGAGGCACGGGAAGTTCAACCAATGGGCGGGGATAAAGCTAAAGAGAAAGCGTCATCCTTGTCCATTCCATCAGAGTCTTGAACGATGGCTCCTGCACCATTTGTTAATTTGTTGGTAAATAAATGGGCAAGCGCACACTCGCCTTTGTTTTTCAAAAAGAAGAAAAATCGGGGGGGGTTGGGAGATAAAGAAGCGAGAAATGGAGATTGAAGAAACGAGGTACGCACAAAGGCAAGAAGATTTTCGAACTACAACGACAATGTTCAACTTTCAACAAGAAAAATAACGAAAAAAGTCATTATATACAAGTCCCTATGAGCATTTGACAGGAAAGCAACGCGAAACAGTGATGGTGATGAAGCAACAAATTAAGGGGAAATATAATTTAGAATATTAATTTAATTTTTTCCTTTTTAATATATTGTTTTAAAATTATTAATGTAGTGGTTTGAAATTAATGAAATTTTAATTTTAGTATTTAAATAAATTTGTTTGAAAAAATATAGAAATTGGTAGTGATGTTTGTTGTGGAGAAAGAAGCTAATGTGACATTGAGTTGGTGGTGGTGATATTGGTTACCGCTACTACACCCGTTGTTGCAATAAAAACACTAGGCGCTAGTCAGGCGGACGAACATCGTTTAGCTAGTAATCGACCGTGGCGAGGCCTGGGCCGATTGGACTTTTCTATATATAAATTTCAGTTTTTAAAATTATGCATATTGATATATTTTAACATAAATAAATAAGTGAGTCTAAAAAAAATTGAAAGTTGAGTTTTAAATGTAAACTATGGCTTCCATTAAATTTGGTTCTCTTTTAAGTAAGTCTCATTATTCTTTTTTTTGTCTAGTCACCATCTTATGTCTTTCATCTTCTCTTCTTCTCATCGCAAGGTTAAATTAATTTTTTTTTTTTTTTTTGCTTTATTTTTTTGTTTTTTTTTATTTATTAAGTAAGTCTCATTTTTCTCTTTCTTTTCTAGTCATCATCTCATGTCTCTCATCTTCTCTTCTTCTCATCTGCAGCAATTACATCGCAAAGTTTATTCTATAACATCATTTAAAAACAAGACCAACCAATTGAAAAAGAAAAACCCCAATTTAAATTTTAAAAATGGTGTTGACCTCTGTTGACCGGCTTTAACCGCTTTTTTTTGCTGATTTTATTAAATCAAGGCGACTGATGAACTCAAATAAGTACATATTATTACTATCATTTATCCTATTAATTTGACTTGTTTTATTATATTATGTATGAGGATTGATACTTAATCGTTTACTTTTGTAATTCTCAGTTGAAAACAAGCATTTGGTGAAACTTGGCGATTTTGGACTAATTATAGAGCAAAACATGCAAGAAGTTAAGAGTCTACTGAAATGTACAAGATCAAGACTATTCTGCTCCAGATGCGCCGCATCTCACTTATGACATGCGCCGCATCACTATCAATATTTCACCAGATACGATCCAAGATACAAGAGGACATGCGCCGCATCTAATTATGGAGTTACGCTGCATCTTCTGGCGGTGTACGAATATTCCTGAATATTATAATCTTGGACCCCACGCGAAGTTAAGTCAATGCGCCGCATCTACTTACTAGATGCGCCGCATCTTACCCTCAGACAGAAACTATAAATACCCCAAGACCAGACGAATTCCGTAGCTTTAGTCGGGTGACACATATTATATCCGAAGACCGAAGACCAGAAACCTAGGACGAATTCAGTCAAGGCAACAGCACAAGACACACCCAAATCAAAGATACAAGAGCTGTAAGAAGGTGCTGCATGTGTTTAATTCATTAAGTAGTTTTGTTTTATTGTGTTAGTAAACTTTAATTCATCAAGATTGGTGGCTTGTGTAATGTGACAACGGAAAGATTGCACTCCCTTAAAACTGCTTTCTCATTAATTAAAGTTTATATGTTGATGTCTTTGGTGACTTTTATTAGTGCATTGATAACCTCTGTGTCTAGCTGAGCGTTGATCGGGTCGCCATGCCTCTGCCCTCGCCTGTTTATTAGATCGCCTATGCACTCTATGGTTTGTAGAAAAGTAGGAGAAAGATAAATGAGATAGTCATAAGTAATCATTAAGGGTTTACTCGCCGATAAGATTAGAACCAACGAGAAAGGACTTAATCTCGGTGCGTTGCATCGAACTATACACTTCATATAACACTAGCAATAAAACAAGTGACAAACTACTTATCATAAGGACAGCCCTCTTATTGTCTCGAGTATTTATCTGTGTACGTGTGTGCTACTTGCTGATTCGTGCCTATTGGTTTAGTTTATTATTTAATTGCAACCAAATCGTGCCAGTCTCTCAGACTGAACCCCCTTGCGTTAGATTAGATTGTATAGCTAACTTAATATATTAAAATACTGATTAGAATAACTAGATAATACGTTCCACTCTTAGTGATCGACATTCTACTTACCATTATATTCATACTGACCGGGTACACTGCTCGTTAAGTGTGTGTGTTATTGATAAGTCGGCTAAATATAAATTTAAAACTTGAGTAGGCATTAAAACTGCTAAACCGCAACGACACACGCATACCCCATCAAGTTTTTGGCGCCGCTGCCGGGGAGTGAATTGTTATTATCTGTTAATTTGATTAGTATTTTAATTAGGTTTTTAATTTTTTTTTTTATCTAACCGCTAATTTTGTTGTGTATTAGATTAATTTGCATTCATTGTATTATTTTGCATATTTTCTGTTTTTGTGTGTTATTTGTTTGCTTTTGTTTGTGTTTATTTTCGTGTGTTTTTATTTGTTTTAATTTTTCGTATTTTTTGTGTTCTGCTATCGTTGTACTGAGCTAAATCGAACGATACGGCGCATCTGATTTCTCAGATACGACGTATTGCGTTCAATTTTTTAAAAAATACAACGCGTTTAATTAATTCGATACGACGCATCTTTTCCCCAAGATACGGCGTATCTGTTTTTAATAAGAAATTTTTTTTCTAAGCGATAAAGCGATACGACGCATCTTTTCCCCAAGATACGGCGTATCTGTTTTTGATAAAAAAAAATTTCTAAACTTTAACGCCATACGACGCATCTGCTTTAGCAGATACGGCGTATCTATTTTAATTAAAAACAGTTTTCGAATTATTAAACAGATACGGCGCATCGATCTCTGTCGATACGGCGTATCTTCTGAATCAAAAATCTTATATTTTGAAACGTAACGAAGATACGGCGCATTAACTTTTGTTAATACGACGCATTTAATTTTTATAAATATCGATTTTTGATTATAAAAATTGATACGACGCATTCAAATTTCTAAGCGGCGTATCTATTTTCTGAATAAAGTCTGATTTAATTTTAACGATTAAAAGATACGGCGTATCCAACTTTTTGGATACGGCGCATCGTCTGCAGATATCAGTAACTTTAATTTTTCGTATTCCGTTTTCGTTGTTAATTTTCTGATATACTACTTTCTTGAGCACACCATACTGATATTTTTGTGTTGATTTCAGGAAGTGCATGACCAGGAGTTCTACGAAGAACTTGATTCAACCTTTCGAAGATCCTGAACGAGTCTTTCATTCGCTTAAAAGGCTTTTCAACACAAAAAGCTTTGATACTTCAAGTTCATTCGAGCTTGATTATTTTTCTGAAGAGAAAGAGGAAGAAGAAATAGAAACAATGGGCGAAAACACAACTATGGAGGAATACATGAACAAAGCCCGTGCTGATCATACTTCAGGAGTTGCTAGACCAAAGTTTGATGATAAGTCAAAGTTTGAATTGAAGGGTCAGTTTCTCAAGGAACTAAGAGAGAATGCTTTCAGTGGATCGGAACACGAGGATGCTAATGAACATGTTGAAAAGGTCCTCGAGATTGCGGATTTGTTTACTTCAGAAGGAGTGACTGACGATCAACTCATGCTAAGAATCTTTCCAATCTCACTAAAAGGAGCTGCTAACAAGTGGCTAAGGAATGAACCTGCTAGTTCAATCACTACATGGGAAGGTTTGAAGAGCAAATTCCTGAAGAGATATTGTCCACCTGCTAGGACTGCTAAAAAGATGGAGGCTATCAACAGTTTCAAGCAAGAGCCTGATGAAACTCTTTATCAAGCTTGGGAACGATTTAAAGATTTACTGATAAAATGTCCTCAACACTATCTAACCCCTATGCAGGAGATAATATTGTTTTATCAAGGATTGGACGTGCCTACTAGACAAATCTTGGATGCTAAGGGAGCTGTGCCTCAAATGAGTGCAACCAATGCCAGGAAAGCAATCCAAGATGCTGCTGATCATTCTCAAAAATGGCATGATGGGACCTCTACTAGATCTAAGAGCAGCACTAATTTTGACGGGATTGCTGCTATTCAAGCTCAATTGGATCAAATTAGTAGAGAGATGAAGAAGCGTGATGAAAAAGTGTATGCTGCCCAAGTTGGATGTGAAAAGTGCGAAGGACCTCACTACACTAAAGATTGCCCGAATAAGAATGAAAGTGAGACGTTTGAAGAAGCATATTACACCCAATTTGGACAACCATTCCGACCTTCAGGAAGATTTAGGGAAGCCACATCGGGATTCTATCAAAAGAACAACTTCAATCCCGCTTATCAAGAAAGGAGGCAGACTTTAGATGACACTCTAAAGCAAATTATGGCCGATGCTGCTAAAAGACATGAAGAGAATACTGCTATGATCAAAGAAATCCGAGCTTCAACGGACACTACTACAAGAAATCAAGGAGCTTCGATCAAAGCATTGGAACAACAAATTGGTCAAATGAGCAAAGTTCTTCAGGAAAGGGGATATGGAAGTTTACCTAGCTCAACTGAAACCAACCCAAGAGATCATGTCAAGGCCATAAGCACCACTGAAGAAGTCACTCCTAACATACCTAGAAGATCGATGAATGGTAATGATGGTGCAAGACCCGAATTTTTCTTTAATTCTTCAATCAGTTTAAGAAGACTACTAAGAGAAAAGACAAAGATTGAAGAGGAGATCAAGGCTACAATGAAAGAAGGGAGCTCTGCAACTGATTTAAACGCCTTGCCTCATAAAGAAAAAGACCCAGGAAGTTTTACTCTACCTTGTTCAATTAATGATATATCTTTCAATAATGTGTTAGCTGACTTAGGAGCTAGTGTTAGTGTTATGCCTCTTAAGACATTCACTACCCTAGGACTAGGAAAATTAGCACCAACTAAGTTACTTATTGAATTGGCTGATAAAACGGTAAAATGACCTGAAGGGATTGCTAATAATGTGCTAGTTAAGATTGAGAAGTTTATTTTCCCTGTAGACTTTGTTATATTAGATATGCCCGAGGATGTTAAGGTTCCTTTAATCCTTGGAAGACCTTTCTTGTCTACTGCCCATGCTAAGATTGATGTGTTTAAAAGAAAAATCTCACTAAGGGTAGGGAATAATAAACTAGTCTATAAGTGCCAAGATCCTGTTAAAAGCAAAATTAGAGGTGTCTACATGCTAGGATTAAGAGAGCGTATGGACCTCGATCTTGAAGCTAGGCTCATGGGAGAAACATTGATTCAAAACAACTCAACTAATCCTAATCATGAGAACTTTGAGGAATTTATTGACCTAAATGTACCTACCGAACTTAGACGCGATATTGTTAATGATTCCGATGATGAGTGGTATGATTGCGTAGTAATTAACAAACGTAGGAGAATAGTTGAGAAAACGTATTTGAATAATGATATGTTTATTGAACTACCACCCCACCTTGCTTATTTATGCCTATATGATAATAAGAATTTCCCGTCTATCATTTTGTCATCTCTGCCCGAAAGGGACAGAACTTTGTTTATACAGATACTGAAGAAGAACGGCGTAGAAATCAAGGACGAGCAAGGAGTGTTCAATATTACCGAATTGGCAATGAGGGAGCGCGATGTTTCCGACTCCTTCAATGATCGATACTAAAGAGCTGAACGTGCGTCTAACTTGAAGACTCTGGAATAAAGACAAGTGCTTACCGGGAGACAACCCGGATTTATCTTTTAATTTTCTTTTTGTGTCGAGTCAGTCAGGCCGCAGAGGATACGGCGCATCTCAATTCTGAGATGCGACGCATCTCCTGCAATGGTCATATCTTATTTTAATTTTTCTGCATTTATTTTTATTTTCGAATTTAAAACTTTTTATCAGTTTATTTTAATGCGGCGCATCCCTGGTTAAGGATGCGGCGCATCTTTTATTCTGATCCGTATTTATTCCAGGCTCGATACGGCGTATCTTCTTCCATAAGATACGGCGCATCGACTGACCTGATGATTTTCATTTTTAATTTTTATGTTTTATTTTTACCTAACTACTAATGTGTTATGCAAGTTTGAACCTTTCTTACCTTAGGTGTGTTTTAAAGCCTTGGTGGTATTATAGATTCCTGCATTTCCTGTGGATACATCGAATATGAAGCTTAAACGTTCTAATCCACAAGAAAGATGATTTTTACTCTAATACAAATGGAGGATCATACCGAGCAAATCTCAGGGGAGTTTTTCTGTTCTAATTCTTTTATTTTCCAGTTTTTAACCTTTCATACAAACAACGAGGACGTTGTTTAACTTAAGTGGGGGGATTGGAGAATTAGAACACTTAACACTTACTTGTCCTAAACTTTTCAAAATATGCTTAAAATGTGCTTAATATATCAAAATTTTAAATTTTTTTAGCATGTTTTTGTTTAAAGTCTAAGTTGCATAGCTGCACACATGACGTTATTTCCAAAAATTGTGATTTTTTCAAAATTCACAAATCTATGAGTGTGCCGGTGACTTGTAAACTTTAGAACTTGGCTTGTATATTATTCGAGACCACCATAATAAGTATTATTTATATAATTGGAATGACTTGTCTAAATTGGTAAATTCTAGGATTACACCCAAATAGCCTTATATGTTATGTGATATTAGCTAACTACACTGGTTAGTTAACCCCCGTATAAACCCTTTGTTACTCTCATTTTTAGAGTAAGATACCCCTAGAAAAACACTCAGAGCCATTCCTTTCGTCTCTTACACCTTTGTTAAAATGTTTCGTTACACCTTACACCTTAGCCTACCCTGTAGATTAGAATCCGTGGTTGGTTAATTGCTATAGGCAAAGTGTGTTTCCTTACATTACCTGTGTTCGCGTGCGTAATTCATTATCTATGGTTAGGTCGGGAAATTGCACAATGCAATTGGAGTGAAAGTAAATATTGTATATCTTTGAGTTTATTTTTCGTGTGTTTACTACTTTCACTATTACCGTTATTTCTGAAGTCATGAAAAGTATGGAAAAATTATCCAGATTTATTGTTATAGTGATTTGGTGAAATTTTACACATCTATGTTTATGTTTAAAAAAAAAAAAAAAAAAAAAAAAAAAAAAAAAAAAAAAAAAAATTCGAAAAAATGAGAAAAGAAAAAGAAAAAAGAAGAAAGTTGGATGTTTGATTTAAACCAACGATGTAAAGTTATGTAAGTGGTCGATATCACCACTATTTGTTGTATATTATATCTATGGATTGAATGGGAGTTGGCAGTTATGAGAACGTCAACTAAGGTTTATTCTTTGATTAAGATCTTGTTGAGTATAATTCGTGTCTACCTAAAGCGTGTGTTTCAAGTGTTAAAGTGTGAGTTATTCAATGATATGAGTCTTATTCATGGGATGGTTGGGATAGTGATTAACCACACTTAGGATTTTAATTTATTTGTTTTGTTTATTTTTTATTTTTACACCAATTTATATCCCAAATATTATCCATACCCTTTATTATTCTTTATCCAACCAAACCTTTGATTTATTGAGATTAGGGATTTGAGCAATCTTAAGTATCGTAGTCGTGGATTCGGCTATGTATTTATGATTTTGTCGCCCTTTTTGATATATTATTATTGGTGAAGTTTGGACCTATCTTTAGCCTATTCGAGTTAAGGATTTGAGCAATTGCAAGTATCGTGTTCGTGGATTCGATCATGTATTTGTGATTTTGTCGCCTTTTCTGGAATTTGAGATCGATAGAGATTAAGAATAATTAACCCTTAAGCCTAAAAACCCTTTTTACCGCTTTAGACTTGTTATTCCTTGGCTTTAGTGGGGGAGATGTGTATACTTGCCAAGCTTATGATAGAATATTCGTCGCGACTGGACAGTTAAACGATTAGATTTGCTTTTATCAAAATATTTTATTTTACTTCTAATTCGTTAAGTGTTTAGTTGTATGATTATGACAAAAACGAATACATGCTTAAATATAAAAATAAATCCTAATATCTTTTAGGATACATTTTCATAAGATTTAATTCTAAGGTTTACTTGGGGACAAGTAAAGTTCAAATGGGGGGATATTTGATGAACTCAAATAAGTACATATTATTACTATCATTTATCCTATTAATTTGACTTGTTTTATTATATTATGTATGAGGATTGATACTTAATCGTTTACTTTTGTAATTCTCAGTTGAAAACAAGCATTTGGTGAAACTTGGCGATTTTGGACTAATTATAGAGCAAAACATGCAAGAAGTTAAGAGTCTACTGAAATGTACAAGATCAAGACTATTCTGCTCCAGATGCGCCGCATCTCACTTATGACATGCGCCGCATCACTATCAATATTTCACCAGATACGATCCAAGATACAAGAGGACATGCGCCGCATCTAATTATGGAGTTACGCCGCATCTTCTGGCGGTGTACGAATATTCCTGAATATTATAATCTTGGACCCCACTCGAAGTTAAGTCAATGCGCCGCATCTACTTACTAGATGCGCCGCATCTTACCCTCAGACAGAAACTATAAATACCCCAAGACCAGACGAATTCCGTAGCTTTAGTCGGGTGACACATATTATATCCGAAGACCGAAGACCAGAAACCTAGGACGAATTCAGTCAAGGCAACAGCACAAGACACACCCAAATCAAAGATACAAGAGCTGTAAGAAGGTGCTGCATGTGTTTAATTCATTAAGTAGTTTTGTTTTATTGTGTTAGTAAACTTTAATTCATCAAGATTGGTGGCTTGTGTAATGTGACAACGGAAAGATTGCACTCCCTTAAAACTGCTTTCTCATTAATTAAAGTTTATATGTTGATGTCTTTGGTGACTTTTATTAGTGCATTGATAACCTCTGTGTCTAGCTGAGCGTTGATCAGGTCGCCATGCCTCTGCCCTCGCCTGTTTATTAGATCGCCTATGCACTCTATGGTCTGTAGAAAAGTAGGAGAAAGATAAACGGGATAGTCATAAGTAATCATTAAGGGTTTACTCGCCGATAAGATTAGAACCAACGAGAAAGGACTTAATCTCGGTGCGTTGCATCGAACTATACACTTCATATAACACTAGCAATAAAACAAGTGACAAACTACTTATCATAAGGACAGCCCTCTTATTGTCTCGAGTATTTATCTGTGTACGTGTGTGCTACTTGCTGATTCGTGCCTATTGGTTTAGTTTATTATTTAATTGCAACCAAATCGTGCCAGTCTCTCAGACTGAACCCCCTTGCGTTAGATTAGATTGTATAGCTAACTTAATATATTAAAATACTGATTAGAATAACTAGATAATACGTTCCACTCTTAGTGATCGACACTCTACTTACCATTATATTCATACTGACCGGGTACACTGCTCGTTAAGTGTGTGTGTTATTGATAAGTCGGCTAAATATAAATTTAAAACTTGAGTAGGCATTAAAACTGCAAAACCGCAACGACACACGCATACCCCATCAGCGACCGATTGCCGCCTAGGCCCTTTTTTACAGCATTGACTACGCCTAGTCTTAGTAAAAATAAAATGGTGGAGAAATGCAAATTATTAGGGTGAGTTGGTATTAAACATTTATTTCCACTACTTTTGGTTGAGAAATAAGACTATTTTGTAACATTTGTTTATAATGTGTATATTAGTTGCAAACAGATTTAGGTGAATATTTTATATAATCTGTGGAAAACTAGAAGGGGGGGTTGAATAGTTTTACGTCTTTTTAATTTATTATAAAAACTTTGTTTTATACTTTTAATAACTTTAGATTCTAGTTTGTTATGAAAAATAAAACATAAATCTTATTATTAGTTATATAAGTATTCTTTTAAATTGATTGTAAAAGTTTTGGTTTCTTGAATGGATTTTCAATTTGATCTTTATGTGAAGTTGACCTCTAATTAATACTAGCAATTATATAAGCCTATGTGTATGAAAGTAATGACGATGCAAGTAAAGAAATAAATAAGGTATGGAAAGATCTAACCGAGACACGAGAGATTTATAGTGGTTCGGCTACAAGGACACCTTCCTTGCCCTACTCCACTCCCCGAGCACACCTTGCTCGAGAGTTTTCTTCACAACTTCAACAAGCTCCCTTATGGCGGAGAAAACCGTACACAACTTTGGCTTACACAGGTTTAACGACACAAAGCTAAATGTCGAGTTCTAATCGTAGCTAGAACCAATCTCACAACTTCACAACACAACTTCTACACGACTTAATCACGACTTCTTCACGACTTCTTCACAACGGCTTCACGACTTCTTCACGACTTCAACACGACCGCTACACAACCTCTATGATGCGGCTTCACGACTTCAACACTATGTCTTCATGACTTAGGACTTCACGACTTCAACATAACCGCTACACAACCTCTATGCTACGGCTTCACGACTTCAATACTAGGACTTCACGACTAGGACTTCACGGTTTCAACACGACCGCTACACAACTTCTATGCTACGGCTTCACGACTTCAACACTAGGACTTCACGACTAGGACATCACAACTTTAACACGACCGCTTCACAGCTTCTATGCTACGGCTTCATGACTTCAACACAAGGACTTCATGTCTTCTAAGCTACGGCTTCACAACTTCTACACCACGGCTTCACGACTTCTACATTTTGACCTCACAACTTCTATACCACAACTACTTATACAACATCTTCACTACTTACACACAACACTAATCTACAACACACACCTTTACATACAAATGAATGAATGATTTACAAACTTTGTTGAACACACAACTTAAGTAACATGATGATACTAAGTTGTAATACTTCTAATCTTGATTGATAGAAGTATTCTTCTTTTGCACTTGGATGATGGAAGCTTGGATCACTTGGAAACCAATGCTTAAGATTACATGATCAAAGGTTTTTCTAAGATATGAAATGAGATCTACAACAGAAAGTTTTAGTGCAAAAGGGTTGAGAAAAAATCCAGGGGAAGGCTGGTATTTATAGGGAAAAATCTGGACAGCTGGAGCCTACTGGAGTGGGGGCGGTCCCCTTAATTATTAAGGGGGCCGCCTAGTAAAATTAAGGGGGCCGCCCCTACTGAACGTTGGCCAATTTTGTCCTTTTGTGGGAAAGGTTTTTCTGGAACATTTTAACTGATTTTGGTTAAAAATTTGAATTCATATTTTTATAAAAGATTAAACATTTTTATTTAATGCCAAAAATATTTTTCAAAAATATATAAAATGTTTTTGATGTTTTATAAAAAATCTAGTTTTTAAGAAAATGTTCCTTTGATCATATAATGCATTAAGCATTAGTTTATTCATACCTTAAGTGATTTTAGTTGTAGAAGTGAATATTTACAACTAAGTACTTGTTTAATTTATAAGTTTATGTTTTAATGAGTTTACATTTTGTGATCATCAAAACATAGAGATATGAATAAATATTGATAATGTTTTTAGGCATTTATTTGTGTCAACAATCTCCCCCTTTTTGATGATTACAAAACCTAAACTCATTAAACCAAAAAGTTTATTTTTGGACAAGTATTTAGTGAGTTTACATTCACTTCTCCCCCTTTTTGTAGAATCAAAAAGGTTAAGCCGACAAAATTTAAACGTGAAATTTGTCGGGACGAAAACTCCCCCTTGATGTGTACTCCCCCTCGTTTGGGGCACCAAGGAATCGATATATGGAATACTTGCAAGAAAAATATTAGAAGCACAAGCATATATATAGCAAAAATAAGCATGCATATAAAGACATTCATTAAAAATGTTGTGTATCAATACACAACCATCCAAGATTATATTCAATCCTACATTAGCTAGTAAGTAATGCAATCTACATAATCATTCTAGGAGTACATGATCTTCCATGGGGCTTGCACACAAAATGGTTTGAAAAATTATTTTTGATTAAGCATTGCATATGCTTAATTTGGTGAGAATGAAGGTGGTGGTAGTGTAGTGGGTGAAAATGATGGAGGTTGTGGTGGTATTGGTGATGATGAGAAATGAGCATCAAGAGGTGTTATTGGTGATATGGAAATGACAAGTTGGGTGAATGGAGGTTCTTGAGTAGGAGGTGGAGTTGATGCTCTTGATGGTGGTGATGAAAGGTGTGAGTTGATGTAGTTATTGATGGATGAAGTGGAAGGTATGGATGAAGATGTTGTGCCATGAGTGAAGGGTGTTTTTGATGGTGCATTTGGTGCACTTGGGGATTAACATTGAGGTGGTGGTGATGGAGTTTTGGTGTCTTAGAGATGATTTTGGTGATAGCATGGTGAATGAAAATGGGTGTTTGATGGAGGTGATGGTTGATTTAGGTAAGGTTTGGGCTAGATAAAAGGGGTCGCAAGATGCAAAAGAAAAACAGTAAATTTTACTGCCCAGATGGCCGGTCCCCTTAATTGTAGGCCGGCCCCCTTAAAATTAAGGGGACCGCCTAGGGAATTAAGGGGGCCGCCCATCTGGTGTTTTCCCAGGCGACCAAATTTGAAAAATTTCCAGAAAAGGGTCATTTTTAGGGTGTTTTTTGCAGCAAGCTCCATTTGAATCATGTACATCAAGAATGATTAAATAGTGGCATAAACATGTTAAATACACATGCATACATTTAAAACATATTATGGAATAAGCATGTTATTAATCATCAAGCATGTATATATATATCATGATATCAAGTATACAAGCAATAAGCATAACAATCATATACTAAAGACAAGAAATAAAGCATTCATTAGTTGAAAATAATTATGTTAAAAACATAATTATTGATACAACACATATTTTGCTTATAGCATGCAATAAGTAGAAAATTTTAAATTGCCTAAAAGATCCATTGGACTTGCTTGAGACATGAAAACTTGGATTATTTTGGATGGATGATGGTAAAGAGGGGGAAAAAAATGTTGGATTAATGGGGTTGTAAGTTTGGGTGTATGGATGTTGGAGAGAGTGTTGATAGAGGAATTGGAGGTGGAGAGCTTGGACTTGACCATGTTGAATGAGGGTTTTGATGTTGTTCAAGTGGTGGTGTTGGATTAGATCTAGTGAGAAGATACTCAATCCAAGTGAGACGCTCATTTAAGGTGATGGTTTGACTTTGGAGAAAGATGCAACAAGGACTATTGTTGACATGTTTCTCAATTTGACTCAAGTGATGTGGTGATGATGGTAATGATGGTGAGATGGATGGTGATGATGGTAATGATGGTTTGACTTTGGAGAAAGATGCAACAAGGACAATTGTTGACATGTTTCTCAATTTGACTCAAGTGATGTGGTGATGATGGTAATGATGGTGAGATGGATGGTGATGATGGTAATGATGGTTTGACTTTGGAGAAAGATGCAACAAGGACAATTGTTGACATGTTTCTCAATTTAACTCAAGTGATGTGGTGATGATGGTGATATGGATGGTGATGGGTTTAAGTTGCTTTGAGCAAGGTGCAAAGCAAGGAGAGCATTAAGCTCATGGGCTTCATTGAGTTCTTCAATGAACTTCAAGTGTTGAGTGGAAGGTGATGATGATGGAGAGTGGTTGTTATTTGGTGGAAGTGGTGGTGACACTTTTGGTGGTGGAGACACTTGTGAACTTGGGTAATTATGAGTGAATGAAGGTGGACATATGGATGATTGGTTATGTGTGTGAAAAGGGTTCATTAGGATGAGGTTTAGGTGTTGGTTGAGTTTGAACAACATCATTTGTTGGGTTATGGCAAATGTCAAGCTTCCTCCTCCAAATGGGTATTTATGGTGTAGTGATGATGTGATTGTGGAAGGTAAATTTTGGAGGGTGGTTTGTGACAAAATGTGTTTGTGAATTTTGAGAAGTATAGGATAAAATGGGCTTAAAAATAGAAAAAGGGAGCAGCACCTTCGACCATCAGATGGTCGGTCCCCTTAATTAAGGGGCCGGTCCCCTTGAAGATTAAGGGGGCCGCCTAATGAATTAAGGGGGCCGCCCATCTGCTGATTTCCAGGTTACTGGAAATGGGTTTTTGGCAGAAAATTTGTTGAAAGGGTTGTGTTTTTGGGTTTAGTTTCAAGCAAGTCCAACTTCTTTTTAGGCAATTTAGAATTTAATAACTTATATATGCAAAGCATATTTATTTAAGCAACTTTATCTAACATGCAAACTACTCATTAAGCATATAACATGTATATACATATATTAGACAAGAAGATAATACATAGCACCATGTAATTCATAGTATTATACTTAGGAAGATTAAAAGGCTAGTTAATTAATCCTATTAATTATCTATGTACAAGGGAATGTGGAGTTGTGATAGCATGGACTTTTAGACTTGTACCAAGTGAGATCTTAAATAAGTAAACCATGATTTTTCATTTTTGATTTAGTTCACTTATAAGTGTCATATACACAAGTATATATGACATATATGAGATCACCAAGCATGATTTAAAGAAATATTTTTGGCATTATTCAACAATGCTTGAAAGTAGGTTTTATGTGGATGTGAAAAATATATTAATGAAATAGTTTTGGCTTTGTTTTCAAAATGTTTTTATGAGGAAAGAAAACATATTTTTCCAATCTTTGGTTTTTGATAAACACGTAATTATAGACACAAGTTTGGAAGAAAGGTAGGATGGTGAAACATGTTTAATAGGAATGTGTCATAATCTTTTGAAAAATCATTTTTCCAAAATGTGAAGTTTTTACAAATTTAAAAACAAGTCCCATTAATTATAGGTTTA
Source organism: Artemisia tridentata subsp. tridentata (assembly GCA_021014915.2). Taxonomy (NCBI): domain Eukaryota; kingdom Viridiplantae; phylum Streptophyta; class Magnoliopsida; order Asterales; family Asteraceae; genus Artemisia; species Artemisia tridentata. Next base: position 158,959,285 of record CP139506.1, read on the forward strand.
AAAATAGTGGTTTATAAAAGATCTCATGCTCAAGTCTATTGTCACATGCTACCTCTTTCTACATATCCTATGGCATTTAAGCATGTATTATGACAAAATACAAAAATACATCATGTCATAGTAGTTAGAGAAAAACAAAAGCTATTATAATGACAATGCATTTAAAAACTAAACAAATAATTACGAAGGCATGCAGTCAAATCACATAGGAGCAAGTAAACATCTAGAAATTTTATATACGCAAGATGACATAAATCTAGGAATGAAAAGCTCTAGTGAAAAGCAAAGTTCATAACAGTAAACTATCGTTAGGTATATTTAGGAAGAATAATGTATTCAAGTTGGAGAATGAGTATGAGACTATTACTAGTGGTGCTCAATTCAGGCTAAACACGACCGTTTTTACGGGTAACACACACCCAACTTCTCACATAGAAGCAATTCAACCGTTAGGTCAAATTGAGTTTCTAGTCAATAGATTCTCCAGTAGTCATTCTCTTTTTAGAAGAAATTAAGTTCCTAAATTTACTTATCGAAGAGTACCAAATATGAAGATTGCTTGGTTCACTAACACTTAGGGGGGCTAACTAAAGGGTTTCTAGTTTATTAAGCCACAGAACGAATATAACTAAAGTGTAAAGGCAAAGCAACCTATCAGACTAAGCATATCCTAAGGCATTAATAAGATTATATGCATGAAGTAATTACTTATGAAATTTTAAATAGAGAAACTTACCTCACGTCCTAGCTTTTCTTCGTAATGTCTCAGATGATGATCATATTTAAACCGAAGTGGCTTGACCCGAACATGTCTTGTACGGATCATGATCTTCTCCTTCGTCTGTGTCACTTCATGATTTTGGATTGAGTTCACTTTGGAGTTGATTCATGTAGTCTTCGTCGCTAACACCTACATTAACAACATTTGAACTAGTAGCACATGTATCTATTTTATCTAAAAGTTTATCTATTAAATTTCTAAGATAACTAATTCATGTACAAGATTAAAATCCTCATCTTTGGCTTGACATTTTTCTTGATGAAAGTTTTAGAAAATTTTCCAAATATCATTTGCCGTTTTGCAGAAGAATATTCTTTCATATTCAACTTTCGGCAATGTTTTTATAAATAATTATTTTAGCTTTATTATTTATTTCATTCTTTGTTTTCAAATAATCAATTTGACTTTCAAAATCCGTTTTTGTTTGATTTTCAAAATCACCAATCGAAATGACATGCCAAAGATCTAGATCAATTGATTTCACATAAGTTTCAAATTTATTTTTCCATTCAAGAAAAGTATAGTTTTCAAATAGTGGTGGTTTTAGCAAAGATTCCCCTTCTAGATATTTTTCGAATTCCATAGATCGATTCAAGTTTTAAAATACAGTATATTTTAAAGATCTTGATTAACCTGGCTCTGATACCAATTGTGGAAAACTAGAAGGGGGGGGGGGTTGAATAGTTTTACGTCTTTTTAATTTATTATAAAAACTTTGTTTTATACTTTTAATAACTTTAGATTCTAGTTTGTTATGAAAAATAAAACATAAATCTTATTATTAGTTATATAAGTATTCTTTTAAATTGATTGTAAAAGTTTTGGTTTCTTGAATGGATTTTCAATTTGATCTTTATGTGAAGTTGACCTCTAATTAATACTAGCAATTATATAAGCCTATGTGTATGAAAGTAATGACGATGCAAGTAAAGAAATAAATAAGGTATGGAAAGATCTAACCGAGACACGAGAGATTTATAGTGGTTCGGCTACAAGGACACCTTCCTTGCCCTACTCCACTCCCCGAGCACACCTTGCTCGAGAGTTTTCTTCACAACTTCAACAAGCTCCCTTATGGCGGAGAAAACCGTACACAACTTTGGCTTACACAGGTTTAACGACACAAAGCTAAATGTCGAGTTCTAATCGTAGCTAGAACCAATCTCACAACTTCACAACACAACTTCTACACGACTTAATCACGACTTCTTCACGACTTCTTCACAACGGCTTCACGACTTCTTCACGACTTCTTCACGACTTCAACACGACCGCTACACAACCTCTATGATGCGGCTTCACGACTTCAACACTATGTCTTCATGACTTAGGACTTCACGACTTCAACATAACCGCTACACAACCTCTATGCTACGGCTTCACGACTTCAATACTAGGACTTCACGACTAGGACTTCACGGTTTCAACACGACCGCTACACAACTTCTATGCTACGGCTTCACGACTTCAACACTAGGACTTCACGACTAGGACATCACAACTTTAACACGACCGCTTCACAGCTTCTATGCTACGGCTTCATGACTTCAACACAAGGACTTCATGTCTTCTAAGCTACGGCTTCACAACTTCTACACCACGGCTTCACGACTTCTACATTTTGACCTCACAACTTCTATACCACAACTACTTATACAACATCTTCACTACTTACACACAACACTAATCTACAACACACACCTTTACATACAAATGAATGAATGATTTACAAACTTTGTTGAACACACAACTTAAGTAACATGATGATACTAAGTTGTAATACTTCTAATCTTGATTGATAGAAGTATTCTTCTTTTGCACTTGGATGGTGGAAGCTTGGATCACTTGGAAACCAATGCTTAAGATTACATGATCAAAGGTTTTTCTAAGATATGAAATGAGATCTACAACAGAAAGTTTTAGTGCAAAAGGGTTGAGAAAAAATCCAGGGGAAGGCTGGTATTTATAGGGAAAAATCTGGACAGCTGGAGCCTACTGGAGTGGGGGCGGTCCCCTTAAATAGGGGGCGGTCCCCTTAATTATTAAGGGGGCCGCCTAGTAAAATTAAGGGGGCCGCCCCTACTGAACGTTGGCCAATTTTGTCCTTTTGTGGGGAAGGTTTTTCTGGAACATTTTAACTGATTTTGGTTAAAAATTTGAATTCATATTTTTATAAAAGATTAAACATTTTTATTTAATGCCAAAAATATTTTTCAAAAATATATAAAATGTTTTTGTTGTTTTATAAAAAATCTAGTTTTTAAGAAAATGTTCCTTTGATCATATAATGCATTAAGCATTAGTTTATTCATACCTTAAGTGATTTTAGTTGTAGAAGTGAATATTTACAACTAAGTACTTGTTTAATTTATAAGTTTATGTTTTAATGAGTTTACATTTTGTGATCATCAAAACATAGAGATATGAATAAATATTGATAATGTTTTTAGGCATTTATTTATGTCAACATAATCAAAATCATGTTAGAATTTTTTATAAATGCTTGAAAAAATGAAAGAAAGGAAATTTTTTTGTTTTCAAAGTTGATATTTTATAAGTGAAGCGAAATTGATTGCTTTTTAATATGCTGATTTATTTTACTTGTTTATAGTTGCATGCATATTCAAATTTTTTGTAATATTTTTACTTAATGGTTCATGAAATGTTCAGTTGACTTTCAGTTCGTTTACAGCCATATCTATAATAAAAAACAACATCCGACACATCAGGCATGTATCACTTACAATGAGGTTAAACTCTTTTATAGTTTTTTATTATCCGACACATCAAGCAAATAAAAAAAAGTGTGACTAAAAGTATAAAAGAGGTGTCAATAAAAAATTATTTGCTTAAATAAGTTATTTTTCATGTAAAGCTTCTTAAAAAATTGCAGTTTATCAAAAATGCACCTCACATACTAGGGGTGAGCATGGGGCGGTTCGGTGCGGTTTTTGGCCGAAACCGCCCCGCACCGCAAAATGCGGTTTTTAAAAAATGAGGATCCGCATCCGCGCGGTTTTTGCGGTTTCGGTTTTGCGGGTTTATGCGGTTTTGCGGGTTGGTTTTGCGGTTTTTTGGTTCAAAGTTTTTTTTTTTTTTTTTTTTTTTTTTTTTTTTTCCTTGAAATTATAACTTTTAGTATATATTGCCTAAAAAAATTATAAACAAAATCATTTTATCATAACAAAAATTATAAATTTTAGTGTGTTATTCTAAAAAATAAAAAAATATATCTAAAAAATAAAAAAATATATTTAAAAAATAAAAAATTATAAATTTTAGTGTATTATTTTAGTGTGTTATTCTAAAAAAATAAAAAAATATATTTAAAAAATTATAAATTTTAGAGTGGTGCGGTGCGGTTTTTCGGTGAAAACCGAAACCGCACCGCAAAATCGGTTTTTATTTTTTCCTGAAACCGATCCATCGGTTTTGCGGTTTTTGTGGGTCGGTTTTTTGTGATTTTTGCGGTTTTTTTGGTTTGCGGTGCGGTTTTTGCTCACCCCTATCACATACACATACATACACTATATGATACATTGTGTTTAATAAAATATTTGTTCCAAACTTCCAATCATTTTTAGGCTTATACACTTATTCGGTCCGACTCATACTTCATAAACCTAATTTCTTTCATATTCTTTCTTCAAAAGGTATTTGTCATATCTCACAAACAAAATGACTAGCAACTCACATTGTGTTATGTGCTCACGTGTACTCTTGAAAGTGTGAGATTGCACACATGCAGAGTAAAACTGTGGCAGACTGTGACATTCCGTTCCAAATGTATGATGTCTTAATCATTATGTGATACACAAGTTTATATTTTTTATGGGTTCTACTATGGTAACACCCTAGTGGGTGGGGTTTACCTATTTTTGAAAAATGTACAATCCGATAAAGCAGACAGTACAAGCAGCGGCAGCAACAAAAAGTCAACACACCCCCTACAGGGGGTGTTTGACTATAATCACCCATTTTTTATCTTAAACTATTCAATTAGCTTCATCATATAGCTTATGGCGTGTGGTCATAGACAACCATTATTTAATACATCATTCTCCTCTATATTATAGATATAACTCCAATACCCCAAAATGCATATCAAAATTGGTAGATTATATGCAAAAGACATATCACCAAGGTCGTTGTCTAATCATGATAAGTCAAAAGTGTTTCCATATTTGAAAAATATGATCGTTGGCTAACGGTCAAGAAATGGAACATCATAGATATTGTTCCACTTAAAACATTAAGTATGCATTTCAAAATTGGTAATTTATACTTAATACCCCAATATCGAAAAACGATACGTTTATTTATCCAATGGCTATAGCATTTTGTCATTTCAAATCCTTTTAAGTTCAATATCAATAATCAAAAGTATTTTTTTTCAAGTTTATAATATGACCGTTGACTGACGGTCAAAATTTTGAACATTATATATGTTGTGAATCATTTGCCTAAGAACATACACACATAGATATTTTTAAGTTTTGTAGCCATCTTTATTGTATGAGTCTTTGACCTTCATTATCAATCTCTTTCAACTTGATACTATTCCATTTTAACCTCATTGTAAGTGATACATGTCTGATGGATAGGATGTTGTTTTCAATTATAGATGTTGAGGATCATAACTTTCGATCTGAATACAAAACCCGAAGTAAGATACTTGCAGAAGTATCTGCCCCTGGCCCAGAAAGTCTCTAAAGAAGGTAATTAAGAGGAGCTCTTCCATTTCCACATAATAATATGCATTCAATTTTGTTTTGGTAAGTAGTTTTGAAATGAAACACTTGCTCAACAGTATAGGGTGTGCCTAGTAGTGGAAATTATTTCTACATTCGGATAATTTCAATATAGATTTTCTCTTGTTGCTAAACTAATGTTGTCCATGTGTCTATTTGGCAGGTGATGCATTACAAGAGCTGCACTAAAAGCCATCCTTAAACAGTGACTATCGTGTGGAAATCTCTTAGATGTATTAACTCAAAACATCTCAACAGCAATCAATGTTTGACATTGTGATGTGACTGAGAAAAGTTTGTAATCATCCTTTGCTTCATTTTGTGTTCAAGATCTTGCATGAGTCTGGTTTGTGCTCTTGTCATCAACACTACTGTGATGGTTTGGGATTAACTTAGAAAGTGCGGACACAATTATTATCTATGATATGATTCCGACATGTATTCTGATATAGGCTAGTTTTGACCAATGTGTGTATCCAAAGTGTTGTTCCCGTTACACAAGTATAAATAACTACAAAGTTAATCTAATTGTGTTCTATGACTGAATTAACGTATTGATGAATTTAAACAAATAAGTAAAACGTAAAGATAAAAACATAAGTTTTTCAACGCTTAAATTCTTATTAGAAATTAATCAAAAGAATCTATACCAAATGTTAGCGGAAATAACACTTAGGATTGAAACGACAAGGTATGGTTGCTCTCCTCTCTAAACTCAAGCTATGCTTGAGTGGCAACAATAAATGAACCACTGAGCTATCTCAGGGACTAGGTTGCTCTTTGGGGGAGAAAAGTGGTTTTGTGAAAGTCTAAGCATTTAATGCACAAAACTTATCCACTTTTCTCCCTTATGATCCTATTTATACACATGTATAAAAGAGCACCCGTGACTAAAAGTACAAAAGGATGACCTAGCTATTATGACAAAGATACAACTGTATTTTGACAGTTACAAGAATCTATTTTGGGATAAGGTTGAAACTGCTTTCTGAGCGTCAGTGATAACACTGTTCTTGTTCTCACGCCATTCAGGGAAAGTTTGACTTTGCCCTGATAAGGACCTCTCCTTATCTTTTCAAACTCTTCCCGCCTTGTCCCGCCTTTCTTTCAGACTTCAGATTCTTCAGGCTTGGTCTTTAGTCTTCAGTCTTCAATTACATTTGTTGTTGAGGAGACTGGGGTTCAGTGAGTTCTTGTCATCACTCACTGAACCCATTACCTTCTTCTTCGGCTTAAGTGACACTCAGTGAGTTCCACCTCACTGAATGGTGAATCTTTTCTTCTTAGACTCGTCCTAAGCATCTTGAAGGTAACTCACTGAGTGACTGTTCACTCAGTTACCTGAGAGTGTTTACGGTTGATTAACACTTGGGCTAATTTGTATTCAAATCCTGTTTTCAGGACACTTGGGTACTGACGAGACCCAACAATCTCCCTCTATTTGGATATAAATTATGCCTAAGTGTTTGATCAGTTGTGAGTGAGAAAATGGGCTTCTTTTCACACTGAATATACTAGAAAGCTATTAAAGGACATTGGTATGACAAAACATGGGCCATCATTTTATTAATATCATTACATTTGTCCTAACATCTAAACATAATACTCAGGGACCATGTACTCAGGCTTCCAAGATACCCATGAGCTCCAACTTAGCTTTCTTGGACACTAACACTTCTTTGTCAGGTCTCTCACTCATCATCTTATCCATCAGCTTTATAAACTCTTCGTTCTCAGGGCTCTTCACATGAATCTCCATTAGCTTGTAAGCAAGAAGAGTTGTGGTTTCCACAAGATGTATGTCACTGACTCGTTGGAAGGCCTGTTGGTTAAACTTATCAACAAAGAAAATACCATACTCAGGAGACTTGATAACTTGATTGGGAACAAACTTGACCCCTTGAGGTGGAGTCCTGTCGCAATGAAGAGCTGCTATGAATTGTTCAGGCTCCTGTCCCACAGCTTTCCTCTTCTTCCCAGTCTTCTGAGTAGGTTCAGGAATTGCAAGTCCGTGAGAAGCTAGTGCCTTCTCATGGTCTATCCCCAGGCTCTTAGCCACCCTTTCCATCTCCTCATATTTGATGTTCAGGGTAGCTAGGAGATTAGGAACAAACCTGCTTTGCTTCTTCCTCAGGATGGGCCCCATCATGTCCCATTATTTTAGCCCGTAATCTGAGAATTTGAAGGGTTTGTTCATCTCAGTCTTTCTTGGTCCTCTGTGAACCGTAATGCTTACTGGCTTGGTGTTGTGAATGGTCATGTCTGTTATGGTGCCTTCACCCTTAGTCTTTGTCAAATACCATAGATACTTCTCATAGGTTTTCTTCCTCTTTTCTTCCTTGAGCTTGACCTGTTGATTGTGTTCCTTGATGCGGTCAGCCTGAAGCTTGAGGAATTCATCCCCCTTGATGACCTGATCTATTACCTTGATTACCTCCTTGGCCACTTCAACAATTACAGGCCTACTGAGTTGCTCAGCCTCTTTCTCAGCCCTGATTTTGTCCTGTTCATCCAGGACTGCGGCCACTTCCTAAGGAGTTCCAAATAATTTTTTTCCATTATCCAAGGTGACTTCAAAAGGTTCATCAGGGTCAGGGCGCCTTTCAGTTGATGCCTTGACCAATTGTAATCTTGGAGGAGAATCCTCAGTCACCATGATTCCCTTCCCTTTGTCAGTGGGAGGGGGTTGACTAGAGGAGGATTCAGGGACTTCCGTTACTATTGCTTCAGGTTGGTCAGGAATTGTAGCAACAACAAGGGCAGAGGAAGTTGGAAGTTCATCAAGTTTTTCCCCCTCAACAGATGTCGGAGCTTCTGTGTAGGCATCTGTTGACTGAGGAGGTGGAACAACCGGAGAAGTCTGAAGAATTGTCAGGATATTGGAGACCATTTTCTTGACGTCATAGGTATCATTCTTCAGTACAAAAATATCTTACGCCATGGTACTTTGAGTTGTGGTGAGTTCAGTGACTTTTGCGGTGTAGTGGTTGATCAGCTCATTATGCTTGTTGGAGAGCTGATCAAAAGCTGATGTTATCTTTGTCAGGCACTCTTGGGTATCAGCGACTGACTGTTGAATTGTATCTTGCTGAGACCTTAGTGGTTTAAGATCCACCCCTTGGAGAAGCTTGAGTAACTCAGCAATGTTGGTGGAGGTGGTCTTCTGAGTATCCATGAACTCAGTCAGCTTTATTATCAGGGTTGGATCATCTCTGAATTCTTCCTGAATAGAGTTAAGAGTCTTCAAGATGTTGGAGAATTGCATGTCTTGTGCAGAACCTAGACAGTCAAGAGATGCCCTCAGGTCACCGAGTTGTTTGTCAGTGAGTTTAGCGACCTGATGTAACTCACCCTGAGATTCTTCAACAGTAGCCCTGAAGTCAGCATAGGAGACTGCTGCTTCAGTGTGTTGTTCCCAGTGTTCTTCAGAAATCTCACGAAAGAGAGCAGTGTTGGCTTTGCGGAGGAACTTTACCAGCTGCCTTTCAGTGAGTGGAAGAATGTTATCATACTTCTGAAAAAAAGGAGGAGTAGCAGGAGCAGATTCTTTAGGAGTGCCTGATGATGATGATGTTATTGGGTTTGGCTGGGGCTCTTGTTGATCCTCAGGAGGAGGAGATGATGGTGGTTGTTCAGGGTGCTGAGGAGAGGTGTAAGTGTCAGTCTCCATTTCCTCCCCAGCACCAAAAAGATCTTCATCTCCAAAATCGACCATTTCCTCCTCTGACTCTTCATTTAGCAGCCTTTCAATATCTGCCAAAGTAGGAACCTTGGATGAATCCGGCTCCCCCTCAAAAGAGGGCTCACCTTTGTTGTGGCCAGGTCCTGACCCCTCCAGGTGAACAGAGTGGGTTTTCTCTGCCTGGTCCATGGAGTCAGTTCCTGAGAGACTGGATCCGCCGTAGGGGGCTTTTTGGTTCCGTATCAGCGGGTGGTTGTATGCCCCCTGAGTCTTTGTCCCCATGAGTGCCTTCAAGGACTGGTGGGTGTTCTCCAGTACTATCACTAGGCAGTGAGATGTTGAGGTCCCCCTTCTCACCAGGGTTGTACTGCCCTGACGAGGATATAGGGACCGTTTCTCCCTGAGATCCTGAGTGTGATTGCTCAGGACTGTAAACGAGAAGTTGTATGTTGAGGCCCCCCCTTTCCACCAAGGTTGTGCTGCCCTGATGAAGATTTAGGGGCCGGTCCTCCCTGAGACTCTGGCTGTGATATGCCAAAGCCGTAAGCGGGATGTGAGAGGGTGTGGGTCCCCTTCTCAGCAGAGTGGTGTTGCTCTACTGAGGGAATAGGACCCTGTACTCCCTCAGGCAAAGGTGATGATTTACGAGTGCCTTCATCGGGATGTGAGGGTTGGATGAGTCCTGACCCCACTGACTTGTATATGTCAGTAGAGCCATGTGGAGCGGGTTTGCCCGAGGACCCTGAGGGTGATTTCTCAGAGCCCTCCGTTGGCGTTTGTTTTGTGGCCAAGAGGGTCTCAGTAGCGGGTGTCTCAGTGGTCTTGGCCTTTGGTTTCCTTTCTTGAGGCTTTGAGGCAGTAGTCTCAGTGGCGAGTGGTTTGGGTTGAACCACCTTCCTGGACCCTGCCTTCTTTTTCTTCTTCTCCTTCTTTGAAGGAGAAGGCACATGAGAAATAGCTTCTTGTCCCTGAATGACCATTAGCATATATGTGGTCAGGGGGACTGGTGTCACCTCAGTGAGGTCTCTCGAGTAGTTGGCCTTGTGTAAGACGTCAGGGTTGGATCCCTGGACATTTGGCCTAATATACTCGGAGCCTAATAAGTCCTGAAGCACACAGGAAATAAACCTAGGGTAAGATATGTGTCTTTGCCTAGATTTCCCTGATAGCTTGGCTATGAGGTCTCTGAAGATTATCTCTCCAATATCAATTTTTCTGCCCTCTAGGAGGCTGAACACAAATCATTTGTTGTGATGTGTTCAATTGCTCCGTGGAGGACTTATTTTCACCAAGGACCTGAATGACAAAGGTCATCAGGATCCTCCAGACAGCAGGAAACCAGGTCTTAATTATTGGGGCTTTGGCCAATAAGGTTCCTGGGGCCACTTCAGGATGCTTGTCATCATGTGGCCCTAGTAAAAGCAATTCGGCCTTTACTTCTGCATCAGTGGGCTGAGGGTCGAAGTTCTCAGCGAAATCAAGACCAGTGGCCTTGATAAAGGTTTGGTAATTCAGGGAGAGGGTCTTTCTCCCATTCATCACTGAGAACGTTATAAGGGTGTCCTTGATGTCATCAGGGCTGGTTGCCACTGCAGTATACCAGAACTCCCTAAGATAGTCATGATATATGATTGGGGGTGTTTTGGTAAACGCCGTAGAAAGAAAGCAGTTTTGTAGGTATTTAACTACATTCTTATACACCCAAAAAATTTTGGGGTAGGCAAAATTCTCTACGACGTTGTTTTTGGTCATATCCACGCCCTCCATTGTGAATTCCACATTTAGGGAGCAGGTTATAGCTTTAGAAGTAGCCATTTTAAAAGATTTCGTTTTGAAAACAAGAAATGGTCTGGGTCTAAAGATGAAGAACACACACTAGTTTTGAAAAAAAAAAGGCAAGAGTTTGTTTTAAAATTTCTAAAAGCATGTGTGTGTTTTTCTGTTTTGAGGTTATTTATAGGGAATTGGAGAAGATGGATTGTTTTGGCACTAAGCGGGTTTTTCTCAATTTTGAAAACCGTTTTGTATAAAACGTTTAAGATCCGCATTAAATGCCACAACTCCACTTTCTCGGGTTTTGCGCAACAGTCGAGGTGAACAGTTGTGCCGTCTGCAAAAAGTGTAATTTGCAGAGTTGCATCATAACATATATATATTATGTGTGAGAGCAGGCATTAAATGCCAAGTGGGAAAAGGGATGATGAAGTGGGGGCCCATGATGTGGATGCCAGTTGGTAAAAGAACATATATTCCTATATTAAATAGGTATTCAGTTACCAACCTCAGACATTTACTAACTAAATACTTAGAGCATTTAAATTAACATTGAATGTCATCATGAGGCCCCTGAATGATTTTTTTCATTCAGCTTGAGGGGTTCAGGGAGGAAATTCAGTGATCTTATTCACTGAGAGACACATTGAGTCAGGGACATGAGGTTTTCAGAATTTACACTTAGTTGGATGGATTCAATCAGTGGACTGATTTTCGATATCCAACATTCCCAATTCAGCTTTCAATCTTGTGAAAGTTGGTTCATCCAATGGTTTGGTGAAGATATCAGCTAGCTGATATTCTGTGGGAATGAAGTGTAATTCAATGTCACCATTCATGACATGCTCCTTGATGAAATGATATCTAATATCAATGTGTTTTGTTCTCTGATGAAGAACAGGGTTGTTTGAGATGGCAATTGCACTTTTATTATCACAAAAGATGGGAACCATCTTGTAATGGATGTCATAGTCACTGAGTTGACTTTTCATCCATAGTACATTTGCACAACAACTAGTTGCTGCAACATATTCAGCTTCTGCTGAGGACAAGGCAACTGATTGTTGCTTCTTAGCACTCCAACAGACTAATTTTCCACCAAGAAATTGGCAGGAGCCTGAGGTGCTTTTTCTATCCATGTTACAGCCTGCATAGTCAGAATCTGAGTATCCTTTGAGATCAAAGCCTGAGCATTTAGGATAATATAATCCAAGGCTTGGAGTACCCTTCAGGTACATGGGAATCCTTTTCACAGCTGTGAGGTGTGTTTCTTTTGGATCAGACTGATATTTGGCACACAAACAGACTGAGAATTGGATATCAGGCCTTGATGCAAGTAGATACATCAGTGACCCAATCATTCCTCTATATAGAGTTTGATTGACTGGTTTTCCAGCAAGATCAGGACCAAGGTTGTTTGGAGGAACCATGGGAGTTTTGACTAAGGCACAGTCACTGAGCTCATACTTTTTCAATAGGCTTCTGGTATACTTCTCTTGACTGATAGAGGTTCCTTTATCAGTCTGCTTAATTTGCAGTCCAAGGAAGTAAGTTAGTTCTCCCATCATGCTCATTTCAAATTTCTTTGCCATCAGTTTTTCAAACTGTTTGCAAAGTTTATAACTTGTTGAGCCAAATATGATGTCATCCACATATACATGAACAAGAATGACATCACCTTTTGTCTTATAGATAAAAAAAGTGTTGTCTATCTTTCATTTGACAAATTTGTTTTGGATCAGAAAGGCTGAGAGAGTTTCATACCATGCCCTGGGAGCTTGTTTCAGTCCATAAAGGGCTTTTTCAAGCTTGCAGACATAGTCAGGAAACTCACTACTTTCAAATCCAGGAGGTTGTTGAACATAAACTTCTTCTTTCAGTGAACCATTCAGGAATGCACTTTTAACATCCATTTGGTACACTTTGAAGTTCATGTAGGTTGCAAATGCAAGGAAGATCCTGATGGCTTCCATCCTTGCGACTGGTGCAAATGTCTCTTCATAGTCAATGCCTTCTTGCTGATTGTAGCCTTTGGCAACAAGTCTGGCCTTGTTTTTAATGACTATGCCATTTTCATCAGTTTTGTTTTTGAATACCCATTTCATGCCAATGACTGTAACATCCTGAGGACATTTGACCAAGGTCATTACCTTGTTTCTGTCAAGTTGTTCTAGTTCATCATGCATGGCCTGAACCCAACTAGGATGTTTAAGTGCTTCTTTGACACTTTTGGGTACAATTGTGGAAATGAAGTCCACAAATAGGCATTCATTGGCTGAGGCTGCTTTCAGTTTGGCAGCCATGCTTCTAGTGAGCATGCCTTCAGTAGGCTCTCCAATGATATTGACAAGTTCTATATCTTTAGACCTAGTCCAACTGTCCTGAGGTCTTGGATACTGATTAGAACTTGTGGAGGCCTGATTGGGTGGAGGTGTAGGTTCTAGTGCAGATACTTGATGATCTTCAGGATCTTGAGTGTCTTACTGGGCTGGCTGATCACTGAGATTGTTTGGTTCCTGAGCACTTTGTTCAGACTGATTGATTGCATCAGTACTTGTTTGTGCTTCAACAAACTTAGTGATGTTTGGGTAAGGAAGGTTGTGAGGGACAATGTAGTAGGAGATATCAGCATCAACTTGATATTGAGTGGAAGAATTATTCTCAAGATGATATTCATCAGGAGGATATCTTGATGAATCATCAATTCCTATCTCTTCCACTGAGGTGCTTGATGAAGCGAAAAGTGTACCGCTTTTAAGGGGTCATTTAAGCCCTAAATCGTATTTATTTGATCAAATATTGCCCTAAATCGTTCCTTTTGTCATTTTAGGTACTTTTGAGAAGAAATCTGGAAAAGGAAGCATTTTGGACGTTTTTGGAGCATAAAAGTGAAGAAAACGACAAAGTCTCAAAATCTTGCTGGAAGTTACCTTTGACGGCGTCAGGATTAACCCTGGACGGCGTCATGGCTTGGCAAAAGTGGTGGATGTGAAATTTACTCATGATAAGCCAGAGAAATTGCATGGAAATTCTGACGGCGTCACGCTTTAATCTGATCAAGGTCGTCACGTTATAATTCAAAGAGGGACGGCGTCACGTTCATAGTCTGACGGCGTCAAGCCTTGATAAGCCAGAACGGATTTTGGAGAGCTAAAGAGGGACGGCGTCAAGAAGGTCATCCGAGAACCCTAAAAGCGGCGAGGTGACGGCGTCACACTCCATAACGTGACGCCGTCATATCTAAAAATCTATATATAGTTTTGCAATTCTTTGTCATTAGGGTGGAACTTATTGGGGAACTTTGTGTGTGAAAACCCTAGGACGAATTTGGCAGCTCTTTCAAGGCTTTTTGCCTTGAGATCTTCCATGTTACATTGAAGATAAGTTATCAATTAATCATTCAATATGTCTATGTGTTGTTTGATTCTATCTTATTCTTGTCTTTTGTTTAACATGTTAGGCTAGATTTATCTTGTGTTTGCTTAGATCTAATGAAACCTAGCTATTGATTATTGGTTATTAGTGTGTTGTTAGTTGTATTGGATGATTGTTCATCTATGTTAGGCTTAAGAAAACTGGCTAACTTCCTATTCGGTAACTTGCTTGAACGTCTTAAGAAACATGAACCAATGCGTACTAAAGGTTTTTATGGTTGTATTTAATGCACAAGCGAATTCTAGTGATCCCATGTTAGGAGCTTCCTAGCCGGCTCGACATAGGAGTGAAGTAGGAGCTTGTAGAGTTGGGGAAGTACGTACGCCACCCCACGAATGGTATTAAGGAATACACCCGTCATCCACGCGACTAATACACACTAATCAACCGGTAAAAGATAGTTAGGGAGTAAGGAAATCTAAGTAAACACATTTCCCTCCACATAAGTTTTCACCAACATTTTCATTTTCTGTTATTTTATTTAATTTGCATTCGTAGTAATTTGGGTTAGTTGACTAGCAACTAATTCCGCCCACTCTTTCAAACCCGAGATTTTACTTGCTTTCCAAAAAAAAAATATAAAAACATAAAAAGAATCTTCTCTCACCCTTAGACCTATTAAAGTAGTTTTTCATACCTAACGAACACTATTCCCTGTGGAGAACGATCAATCCCCCGTACTTACCACTACACTATACTACATCGGTCAGGTACACTGCCTGGTGGGGTTGTAAGCCTCTTGAGATCCCTCGAGAGGTAAAACCTGTTGTAAGGTCGCAAAACCACGCATCAAGTTTTTGGCGCCGTTGCCGGGGAATAGTTATTGTTTAGGTTGAATTTTTATTTTATAAGTCTACTCACTAGACTCCTTTCTAGTGAGATTTTTATTTTTCTAGGTTTTCTTTAGTCTATCTATTTTCTTCGTTTCTTTGTTCGTAACCATTACCATTCGACATCATGGAAGATGGTAATATCCTTAATCCCAACATCCCACCACCACAACAACCACCACCACCTCCTTGAGCCCGTACTTTAGGAGAGTACTCCTGTCCTAGCCACCATGGCTATCGAAACACCATTGAGCTCACTCAAGGAGCCAATGTCACACCCTTGCGATCCGACACCATCCGGTTGGTGCAAAGCGAATGCGCATTCCATGGACTTCGTTCCGAAGATCCTAATCAACATCTCAAGGACTTTCTCAAAATTGTTGATTCTATAGACCTTGATGTTGCCACTCGAGAGACAACCCGATTGCGTCTCTTTCAATTCTCTCTGCGGGACCAAGCTAGTCAATGGCTAGAACGTCAACCCGCAGGATCCATCACCTCTTGGGATGATCTCACTACTCGTTTCCTTGCTCAGTTTTTCCCACCGGGAAGAACTACCAAGCTAAGGAATGATATCTTGATGTTCCAACAACGTCAAGGTGAAACCCTCTACGAGGCATGGACTCGATTCAAGGACTTACTTCAAAAAGTCCCTCATCATGGTATAGAACTTTGGCTCCAAGTCCAAATCTTCTATGACCATATCAATCTCTCCACGAGGCAAACCATTGACCAATCGGCCGGTGGTAAGCTACGTGATCTAAGTGCGGAACAATCATGGGCTCTCCTAGAGGATCTTGCTCTTTATGACAACGAAAGTTGGAGTGATCCCCGTGATTTGAATAAAACGGTCAAGGCAATATCTTTGCCTTCGAACAATTCAAGCACTTCCGACCGTAGGATCATAGAACTTGAAGACCAAGTCAGGTTTCTCATGAAATCCTACGAGGCTCCTAAACCTTCAAGCCAAGTGAACAAAATCACTTCTTCATGTGAATTATGTAGTGGTCCCCACGACACTCGTGATTGCATGGAACTCCCCGAACAAGCTTTTGTGGACTACGCATCCTCGCGTACCGACGGAGCGAGAGACAAGTGGTACACTTTCAAACCCGAGCCAAACCATTACGGTGATTCATAAAACCCCTCATGGAAAAATCACCCGAACTTTAGGTGGAAACAAAACCAAAACGCACAACAAACCAATTCTTCCAACCCACCTAATCGTTTCCAATCAAGCGGTTCCAACTCGAACCATACTTTCAACAACAATCCTTCCGGCAATGGTAGTACCAATAACTTTGAAGGATTGATGTCCCAATTTATGGCATCTCAAGAAGCTCGTTTAGCCAAGTTTGAAGCCGATTTCAAACAAAAACAAAGCGAGATGACCAATAAGATTGACACCTTGTTGAAAGCCCTCAATGACCGAGAAATGGGAGCACTCCCTAGTAACACGGTCAAGAACCCGAAACTAAACGTCAACGCCATTTCATCAGTTTCGTCTCCTAGTTCTTGTCCACAATATTATTCGGTCAATTCCATGAGCACGTGTTTCAAACAAACCCAAGTCGTTCCAAATGACCAAGAAGTTATGACATCCAAATTGGTCAACAACATAGTTGAAACACCTCCCACTCAAAACCTTGATGAAGAATTCAAGGAGCTCCACCTTGAATGTCCGGTTGTTGATGTGTTGGATGAGAAGAAGCTCAAGTTAGGCGAAAAAGGGACCGCCTTCGTTCAAAACAAACTACCTAAGAAATTAGATGATCCGGGCTTATTTGTTCTACCTTGCAAGATCGGTAATTCGGAGGCTTATGACACATTAGCCGATCTTGGATCAAGCCTTAACTTACTTCCGTTACCTCTCTACACCTCTCTAAAACTAGGAAAACTTGAAGAAACCGAGGTGATAATAGGTTTAGCGGATGGGAGTGTTGCTTACCCGGTTGGAGTAGTTAAGGACGTGTTAGTGCACATTGGAAAACTAACCATTTTAGCCGATTTCCACGTCCTTGATATGGTTAGCGACCCTACATGCCCCTTGTTGATAGGTAGAGGATTTTTGGCGACCGCTAGTGCTATGATTGATTGTAAGGAATCCAAGATAGCGGTGGGAGAAGGAGATACTTGGTCAGTCTATGATGTTAAGAAACACGCCTATGATACTAGTGAGGAACCAACACCACATTGGTTAGAATCAAATAGGAGACCATCTAGATATGGACCTTGGATTGATAGAGACTTCATAGGACCCCAACGCCCATTTTACCTAGAAGAGGACTTTGTGAACCGAACACATACGGTAGAGCAACTCTTAGCTAGGGACACCGAATTGGATCCATTTGAAGACCCTCTAGTTTTTAGGAAAATGATTGATTTCCTAGGAGTTTTGCCAATTAACCTAGGAATGAATAAGTGGACTTGTGAGGAAGATGATCATAAGTGGAATTGGGATAAACCACCCAAAGATGGAGATGGGTCATGGCATATTAAGATGACATTGTATGACCCGGATGGAGAGAAGTTTGAAAAGATATATCGTACTAAGCGGACCAATAGGAAACTTCAAACCAAGCTTAACCCTAAAGACGTCCTCGATGACGAGCTCACTTATATAGGGTAGAGTGACTTTGAGTCTAGCTACAAGACTCGTTAATAAAGAAAAGCGCTTCTTGGGAGGCAACCCAAGCTTTATTTGCTTTGTGTGTTTATTTATTTGTTTGTTTGATTTTATTGTTTCCGTATGTGTGTTTAATTTTTATTCTTATTGGTTCATGTTCAAAAGTAATTTGTGAAAATTCTTTATCTTGTTTTTAACTTCGTCTTAACTACATATAAAGGTATTTTGCAAAAGTTAAGTGTAAGGGAAATCTAAATCGGTTTATTAGAACACAAATGAACATGAATCATAATAATAATAAATTAACATACATATTAGTATTTGTTTGAGTCAAATGCTTGTATCGAGTCATAATGAAGTTTTGCAGGAATTCCAGGAAGTAAGGTATAGGTTTTTCCAAAATTTTTCCGGAAACGTAACATCAGAATTCTGTCAGATCATTTCTGACGGCGTCAGGAGTTACAACCTGATGGCGTCAGGTTTAATTTTCTGAAAATTTTTGAAAGTTTTGTTTTCATAAAAAGTTTTTATTAAATCTATAACTTATAATCTCCAGGAATCTGCAAAATAATCATTCCACAAGCATTATATCCTTATATATAGATTTATCCCGCCGATGTTATGCAGGTTTTCGTGTTTGTTTTCTCAGGTTTAACAAGTTATTTTAGACAAGGAAATGTTTTGGATCAAGCTTTTGGCGATGCATTAGTCATGGAGCTTCAACATTCTCTTTGGAAGAAGATCTAACCGTGTTACTTCATTATCCACCGAACGAATCAGGGGAGTATTTGATTTCATTCTTTTACTTTATACTTTTACATCTTGTTATTTGAACATTGGGGACAATGTTCATCTTAAGTGTAAGGGGGGGGGGCAAAAGTACGATTAGAGAATACAATTGCGCTTGATTTTTGTTTGTTTAATAGTGGATGTGTAATAAAACTGAGATAAATACCTGTTAGGGTAATTTTAGTGCCAAATTTAAAATTTTTTACAACATATAGGAGTGAAACTTTGATCTTAATAAGCGTCTCACGGATAGGAGTTATATGACTAGCACAAAAACCGTACCACTAAAAAATTTTCCACCCCCAAATATGTGAGGTTCGCCCCTAGAATTGGTAGGAAAAGCATTTATGCTATGATGTGTGTACCGGTAGCACTTAGATTCTAGAACTTGCGTTAGGACCATTCCGAGGCCACAAGTGAGACTACATTCGTGTAGTTAGATTTACTACATGATAAGAGGCATTAGGATTCACCCATTGTTTTACACCCGTGTTTTTATTATAATTACATTGGCTACATTGGTCAAGTAATTCTCCCACACCCTTTGCGTTGTACTCATTTTTAGTACACGATACCCCTAGTACACCCCTCAGAGCCTATCTTTTCGTTTCGACCTTTAAGCATTTTACTTAAAGGAAGAATTTGTTACACCCCACTTAAATGTACACCCAAATCGCCTTAGCCTACCTTGTATGCACTCATTTTTAGTGCATTATTGTTACAACATTTGTTTAAACCCAAGTTAATTATCTAATTGATTACATGGTTGCTAAGTCGAGTCATATCCTTGTACATATTATTTTGGGACGATTGGGACTCATGGGTAAAGTACTAGTGTAATGGAGTAATGGGGAAGAACATCATTTATTACCCCCATATGTGCTAAATGTTTTAAAAGTACTCCAAATTTTTCAATTATCTTAATTCGAGTCATTAGAATAGTTATTTGTAAAGTTATGTAAAAGTTCAAGTGTAAGGGGAATGCAATGCCCCTATGATGTATTATTTTGGATGGTAGGGCAAAAGTGTATGCAAAAAAAAAAAAAAAAATAAAAAAAAAATAATAATAATAAAAAAAATCAAGAAAAATACAAAAAAAAAAAAATGAGAAAAAGAAAAGTAGAAAAAACAAACGGACTACCATCCCGTTTTATTTTATGTTTATTTTATGTTTTTGTTATTTTCTTTCATTAGCTTAAGATTGAGTCGAGTCTTGGCTTAGCAACATTGTATAGTACATGTAATTGATCAAGATCTTTAACTCGCCACCAGTAAAATATCATTTATCCAACAAAACCGTGTTTTTCTTTTCCCTACACCTAACGTTATAACCCATGTAAAAGCCCTCTTTGATAGTTTATCTTAGGTGCTTACGCCTAGTGGAGGAGGTTTTTGATCCTTTCCCAAGCCTATGGTAATCTATTTGCTATGACAGGTAGTGAGAGATATTATCCATTTTCATTTATGAGATTTATTTTGATGACACTTGAGAGATGTGAGTATCTAAACACTACTTGTGAGGTGCTAGTTTATAATCTCCGTGCTTATTATGATTAAAGTGGAACGAATATTTTTTGTAATTACTTTTATGTTAGCATTAAATGACCCCTAACTTGTATTTTGATTAGAATAAAAGCGCATTTGCTTGAGGACAAGCAAATCTCAAGTGTAAGGGTATTTGATGAAGCGAAAAGTGTACCGCTTTTAAGGGGTCATTTAAGCCCTAAATCTTATTTATTTGATCAAATATTGCCCTAAATCGTTCCTTTTGTCATTTTAGGTACTTTTGAGAAGAAATCTGGAAAAGGAAGAATTTTGGACGTTTTTGGAGCATAAAAGTGAAGAAAACGACAAAGTCTCAAAATCTTGCTGGAAGTTACCTTTGACGGCGTCAGGATTAACCCTGGACGTCGTCATGGCTTGGCAAAAGTGGTGGATGTGAAATTTACTCATGATAAGCCAGAGAAATTGCATGGAAATTCTGACGGCGTCACGCTTTAATCTGATCAAGGTCGTCACGTTATAATTCAAAGAGGGACGGCGTCACGTTCATAGTCTGACGGCGTCAAGCCTTGATAAGCCAGAACGGATTTTGGAGAGCTAAAGAGGGACGGCGTCAAGAAGGTCATCCGAGAACCCTAAAAGCGGCGAGGTGACGGCGTCACACTCCATAACGTGACGCCGTCAGATCTAAAAATCTATATATAGTTTTGCAATTCTTTGTCATTAGGGTGGAACTTATTGGGGAACTTTGTGTGTGAAAACCCTAGGACGAATTTGGCAGCTCTTTCAAGGCTTTTTGCCTTGAGATCTTTCATGTTACATTGAAGATAAGTTATCAATTAATCATTCAATATGTCTATGTGTTGTTTGATTTTATCTTATTCTTGTCTTTTGTTTAACATGTTAGGCTAGATTTATCTTGTGTTTGCTTAGATCTAATGAAACCTAGCTATTGATTATTGGTTATTAGTGTGTTGTTAGTTGTATTGGATGATTGTTCATCTATGTTAGGCTTAAGAAAACTGGCTTACTTCCTATTCGGTAACTTGCTTGAACGTCTTAAGAAACATGAACCAATGCGTACTAAAGGTTTTTATGGTTGTATTTAATGCACAAGCGAATTCTAGTGATCCCATGTTAGGAGCTTCCTAGCCGGCTCGACATAGGAGTGAAGTAGGAGCTTGTAGAGTTGGGGAAGTACGTACGCCACCCCACGAATGGTATTAAGGAATACACCCATCATCCACGCGACTAATACACACTAATCAACCGGTAAAAGATAGTTAGGGAGTAAGGAAATCTAAGTAAACACATTTCCCTCCACATAAGTTTTCACCAACATTTTTATTTTCTGTTATTTTATTTAATTTGCATTCGTAGTAATTTGGGTTAGTTGACTAGCAACTAATTCCGCCCACTCTTTCAAACCCGAGATTTTACTTGCTTTCCAAAAAAAAAATATAAAAACATAAAAAGAATCTTCTCTCACCCTTAGACCTATTAAAGTAGTTTTTCATACCTAACGAACACTATTCCCTGTGGAGAACGATCAATCCCCCGTACTTACCACTACACTATACTACATCGGTCAGGTACACTGCCTGGTGGGGTTGTAAGCCTCTTGAGATCCCTCGAGAGGTAAAACCTGTTGTAAGGTCGCAAAACCACGCATCAGTGCTTGAGAACCAGATTGCTTCAGTACTCTCATCAAAGGTAACATGAAATGTTTCCTCAGTTTGTTGTCTCCTTGTATTGAACACCCTGAAGGTTTTTGAGACAAGTGAGTATCCCAGGAAGTATCCATCATCAGCATTAGCATCAAATTTCCCTAAGTGATCCTTGTGATTATGAATAAACACAGGACACCCAAAGACATGAAAGTAGCTGATGTCAGGGATCCTTCCCTTGAATAACTCATAAGGGGTTTTGCTATCTCTCTTGACAATGATGGATCTGTTTTGTGTGTAACAGGCAGTTTTTACTGCTTCAGTCCAGAAGTGTTTGGATAGCACTGATCCATTTAGCATTGTCCTAGTTGCTTCAATGAGTGTTCTATTTTTTCCTTCAGCAACACCATTTTGTTCAGGTGTGTGGGGAGAGGAAAATTTTTGGGAAATGCCTTTCTCATCACAGAAACATTCAAGTTCATGGTTTATGAACTCTGTCCCATTGTCAGTCCTAATCTGTTTGACTTTTATGTCATTCTGATTTTCAATGTTCCTGACAAAGGACATGATTGTTCCAGCTGCCTGACTCTTTTTGGTCAGAAAGTAAACCAAAGTATATCTTGAGTACTCATCCACTATGACCAAAGTATATTTCTCATGGTTAATGGATCTAGGACTGATGGGTCCAAAGAGATCCATATGGAGTAGATGAAGGCAGCTTCTGATGGAGAAATTTGTTTTGGTTTTAAAGGATGCTCTATGATGTTTACCCTTTTCACAGGCAGAGCATGGTTTATCCTTTGAAAACACAAGTGATGGTAAGCCAAGGACCTTGTTTTGTTTCACAAGATTGTTTATGTTTTTGAAGTTCAGATGGGAGAGTCTCTTATGCCAAAGCCAGTTGAGGGTTTCAGTGGCCTTAGCAAAGAGACAAGTTCCATTCTGAGTTAGAGTGGACATGTCTAACACATAAACATCTTGTCTTCTTGGTGCAATAAGGACTACTTCCTTATTTGCATTGAAGATGGTTCCTTGCTTATCATCAAACAGAACTATGTATTTGGCATCACATAGTTGACTGACACTGATTAAATTGTACTTAAGACCATTGACATAAGCTATCCTAGTAAAGACTATACCACTACAGTTTACTGAACCATAACCTTCAGTGAGACATGATGAATTATCAGCAAATACCACCTTGGGTCCTGGTTCCTCCACATATTTGTGCAGATACTCTTTCACACCAGTCATGCTCCTTGAACATCCACTGTCTAGATGCCAAACTGGCTCCCTGGCATGTCCCTGCATAAATGGTAAATTGAGTTAGTTCTTTCTAGGACCCCTCTTCTTTGAGGGCTTGGCTTTAATAGCCTTCTTAAAAGTAACAATTGATGCATGGTCAGTGGTTGAATGGACTGAGCTTCCACAGGTTTTGCATTTGATTGCAGAAGTGGACTCAGTAGACTGAGAGGATGACTTGGGGATTCCTCTTCTAGTCTGAATGACCTTCTCATGTCCTGAGTGTCATGAGTGGGATCACCACATATGTCACAACTTGTGTCCATTAGGCAATCCTCAGGAAGGTGGTCATTAAAGCCACAGTATGGGCAAGGAGGAAAAGGCTTAGCCTTTTGTTTCTGCTTTTGCTTAGAATCAGAAGGATACTTAAAAGCTTGAGCTTTAAAGTTAGCAATTTTTTATGTGGCTGTGTAGGACTGATGATCAAAGGTCATGTGATCTTCCTTTTTGCATATCATGCAGAAAAGGATTCTGAAGCAATCATCAGTGGGATGATTGGTATAGCCACACAGCTCACACCTTTGCTGAGGTTTGGAGGGTTTTGGTTTGGCGGTGCTTGAGGAAGCTGATTTTGGTTCCTTCATCTTGGATTGATAAGGTTTCTCAGAAGATTCAATCTTCTCACTTAGCTTCCTGACAAGCTCAGCCAACTGATCAAATTTTGAATTAGGGCTTTCTATTTTTACTTCAGAAGGGACTGAAGTTGTTGAGTCATCAGTGGGAACTGAGACTTCAGGTGTTTGCCTTTTCAGGATGGTTATTACCATTCCTGACTTCTCCTTTGGAGAATGTTGAGAATAGACTAATGGTGTGAATTCTGAGCTTGGTGCAGCTCCTGGAAGGACTTTCAGAGGTGGGAGTGGTGCAAGTGATTCTAATTCAGACTCCTGGACAGACTCAGTACTACTGGGTTTCTCAGTGAGTCCAAGCATGTCCTTTATAGCCTGGCTTTCAGGCTCCAAGATTTTCCCAGTCTCAAAGTTTGGCAACTTACTGACTGGGTTGTTTCTGACAATCCAGTCGTTAGACTTGGGTATCATCTCTTGGTCAAAGGATGAAGCTGGAATAAAAGACTTTTCACTGAGACTCTCACTGGGGGATTTAGTGAGTTG
Organism: Artemisia tridentata subsp. tridentata; assembly: GCA_021014915.2. Classification (NCBI taxonomy): domain Eukaryota; kingdom Viridiplantae; phylum Streptophyta; class Magnoliopsida; order Asterales; family Asteraceae; genus Artemisia; species Artemisia tridentata. The sequence goes on from CP139506.1 coordinate 158,983,536, forward strand.
GTCTTCTCCTATGACTTTCTTGTTTTCACTAGGAATAAGACTCACAGTTTCATAGACTTTTGGATTCTTTTTAGTCCAGCTTTCTATGAAAGCTTTTTCTTTGTTAAGCTCAGCTTGGAGAGCTTGATTTTGTTTCAAAATTTTAGTGTTTTGAATTTGTAGTGTAACAGCTTCAAGCTTGGCTTGTTTTAAAACAAGTAATTCATCTCTACACTTATTTAATTCTAACACAAGATTATTATATTTTGACAACAAATTGAGTCTCTGCTCTTCGAAAAACTTAAGATCAACATTAATATAATTCATATAAGAATGCCAATCAGAATCATCATCCATTGAAAGTAAAATGTTTACCTTTTTCATGGTTATGTTGACCCATTCTCCATTTCTAGCATGGCTTTTTCCCACAGCCAGCTGATCACCATCTGAGAGTGTCATCAGTGCAGTGACACGAACTTCATCATCATCTGAAGAGACCTCTTCTTCATCCCAGTCATATGCTTCAGCTACTAGAACCTTGTTCTTTGCTTGAACAGGTTTGGGGGTTTGAGCAGCTTGAGACATTAAGGGATTGGCCTCAAGGAGAGCAAGTTTAGCCTTAGCTTTTCTATATTTTGCTTCAAAATCTTTTTGACCCTTTTGAACATTATTGTTTTGAAAATGTTGGGTCGACTGAAGCATTTTGGGTTGAAACTTGCTAGTTCCTGATGAAGAACTGTTTCCAGAAAATTTATAAGAGGGTTCTGAGGTTGTTTTTGAAAAACAGTCTTTAGCAAAATGACCATTTTTACCACATTTAAAGCATTCAGTGGTTTCATTTTCTTTAGCCTTTGAAAAGTTTGACTGATTTCTTTTGATAAAACGTTTTGAATTAGCAAGGAGTGCCCTTTCTTGAAATTCTAAATGTAAATCATTTAGGTACTCCTCACTAGTTCTTTCATCAACCTCATCATCAGAATCCTCTTGAAAATCCTGCACTACACCATTAGAATAAAAGGCAGTTGATATGGGTGAGGAAGTCAGGGCCTTCTTGGACTCAAGAGCTTTCTTAGAGTCTGGGTATCTCCTTGAGATTAAGTTGTCTTCATAGACGAACTTCCCATAGATCTCAGGGAGCTCAAGGGTCTGAATGTGATTAGCATTCCTGATGCCCTGAGAGAAGTTTAGCCACTTCTCAGGGAGACTGTTGACAAAGCCAACATTTATCTCATGCTTAGACAATACTACACCATCATTTGACAATTCATTTATTAGGGTCTTGTATCTGGTATATGTCTGAGAGAGACTTTCAGAGTCCTTTGCCCTGAAAGTGTTATACTCAAGTTTCAGGTCCATGATCCTGTTTTCCTTGGTATCTGAGGGACCTTCAAAGCTATGAACCAAGTCAAGCCAAGTTTGTTTGGCTGTAGAACAGTTTATGACTGATTCCATTGTATCGTCAGGAAGACAAGATATAATTATGCTTTTCAGGCCCTGGTCTTGATTGACCACCCTCCTCTCATCTATAGTCCACTGAGCTTCAGGTTTGATTAACCCCTCAGCAGTCTTAGGGACATAAGGACCTTCATTGATACAAGTGATGTAGTATGGTTCCATACCAGTCAAGTAGCAAAGCATTCGCTTTTTCCACTTGCTAAATTTTCCAGCTTCGAGTCTGGGAGCAACAGCTGAATAGCTACCACCCTTTTTATCGACGAGCTGGGGCACATTAATATCAGCCATAGTAGGATCTTGGTTTTAAAAACCTTTTGAGCACTCTTTCATTTTAAAAGATTTTACAAACCAGAGGCTCTGATACCACTTGTTGTTCCCGTTACACAAGTATTGATTAATTTAAACAAATAAGTAAAACGTAAAGATAAAAACACAAGTTTTTCAACGTTTAAATTCTTATTAGAAATTAATCAAAAGAATCTATACCCAAGTGTTAGCGGAAATAACACTTGGGATTGAAACGACAAGGTATGGTTGTTCTCCTCTCTAAACTCAAGCTATGCTTGAGTGGCAACAATAAATGAACCACTGAGCTATCTCAGGGACTAGGTTGCTCTTTGGGGGAGAAAAGTGGTTTTGTGAAAGTCTAAGCTTTTAATGCACAAAACTTATTCACTTTTCTCCCTTATGATCCTATTTATACACATGTATAAAAGAGCACCCGTGACTAAAAGTACAAAAGGATGACCTAGCTATTCTGACAAAGATACAACTGTATTTTGAGAGTTACAAGAATCTATTTTGGGATAAGGTTGAAACTGCTTTCTGAGCGTCAGTGATAACACTGTTCTTGTTCTCACGCCATTCAGGGAAAGTTTGAATTTGCCCTGATAAGGACCTCTCCTTATCTTTTCAAACTCTTCCCGCCTTGTCCTGCCTTTCTTTCAGACTTCAGATTCTTCAGTCTTGGTCTTCAGTTTTCAGTCTTAAATTACATTTGTTGTTAAGGAGACTGGGGTTCAGTGAGTTCTTGTCATCACTCACTGAACCCATTACCTTCTTCTTCGGCTTAAGTGACACTCAAGGAGTTCCGCCTCACTGAATGGTGAATCTTTTATTCTTAGACTCGTCCTAAGCATCTTGAAGGTAACTCACTGAGTGACTGTTCACTCAGTGACCTGAGAGTGTTTACGGTTGATTAACACTTGGGCTAATTTGTATTCAAATCCTGTTTTCAGGACGCTTGGGTACTGACGGACCTAACACAAAGAATGGAACATACTGATCCGAAACCTTACTTTCCAAAAACTTAGAAACCTTAATCATGAACCCCCTTCTAGCCTATTTATTCCTGTCAGTGCGAACGAATATCGTGTAAATAGAATCGGTTAGTCAATAAGGCTTTTTTTTTTACAGGCTAGGTTGTCCGTGCTAGTGTTGAAGAAAGGATAATGTTCTTGCTTGCATAGAATTGAAACTTCCCAAACATATTTTCGGCTATCCTTTCTTCAACACTAGCACGGACAACCTAGCTTGTAAAAAAAGCCTTGTTGACTAACCAATTCTATTCGCACTATATTCGTTCGCACTGACAGGAATAAACAGACTAGAAGGGGGTTCAGGATTAGGGTTTCTAAGTTTTTGGAAAATAGAGTTTCGGATCAGTATGTTCCATTCTTTGGATATATACATTGATTGAACTAGCCTTATTTCAGAATGCATGTCAGAATCAGATCATAGATAACAATTGTATCCGCACTTGCTAAGTTAATCCTAAACCATCACAATAGTGTCGATGACAAGAGCACAAACCAGAATCATGCAAGATCTTGAACACAAAATGAAGCAAAGGATGATTACAAACTTTTCTCAGTCACATCACAATGTCAAACATTGATTGTTGTTGAGGATACATCTAAGAGATCTCCACATGATAGTCACCGCTTAAGGATGACTTTTAGTACAGCTCTTGTAATGCATCACCTATCAAATAGAGACATGGACAACATTAATTTAGCAACCCCAGTAAATCTATATTGAAATTATTCGAATGTATAAATAATTTCTACTGCTAGGCCCTCCCTATATTGCTGAGCAAGTGTTTCGTATCAAAACTACTTGAAAAAAAAAAAGAATTGAATGTATATTTTTATGTGGAATCGGAAGAGCTCCTCTTAATTACCTTCTTTAGAGACTTTGTGGGCAGGGGTGGATACCTTCTGCATGTATCTTTCTTTGGGTTTTTTATTCAGATCAAAAGTTATGATCCTCAACATCTATAAGTTAACGCCTTCTTTTCTGGGACTCCCAATTTTATTATATTTTCTATTTTTTTAGACAAAATATATTTCATTTATTAAAATAAAAGGCATAATTTCATATATATCCTTCCCTTGATGAATAATTACATATATATCCTTTGTAACAGTTTTTGATGCATAAAGTACAATGCTTTTAATGCATCAAAAGAATATATATGTAATTTTTTAAATAAGCAAGAATATATATGTAAAAAAGCCCAATAAAATATATGAAAAAAGTTACAAATAACATTTTTTCTAAAAAAACATTTAAAAAAAAAAAAAAAAAAAAAAAAAAAAAAAAAAAACACGTATACATCAAACGTCTTTAACTTAAAATTAAATTAAATAAATAAATAAATTCAGCCCAATTCAAACCCATACAACATGGCAACCCAATCCAAACACTTGTAAAAGAAATCAGACATCAATCACATCATACTAATATTCTTCCCAATCCACACACACTACACAGAGACACGCACTACACACACTAAAAAAACATAAACACAACCCATTTAAATCGAAAAGAAAAAGAAAAGCAAACAACGCATGTTGTTGCATCCACGTTGTTGCCAACGCCGGACACAACAGTATGATAACGCCGGCAACACGGCTAGCACATCGACATAACGCCTGTTGTTGCGCTAGCATTCCTAATGCTTGTTTATTTAATTTGCCCTTTCCTTTCATCATTTTCTTTTAACACACATTTTAATTAAACTCGTAATAGCATATAGAAGTGCATTGTTCTAATGAAATATTAAAAAGTCGTTATTAACTAATTTCTTTACTTAATATTTAACAAAGTTTTAACAATGGACAAGAACCTCTGATGACACTTTTTTTTCCCAAGCATCATCTTTATAAGATAATAAGTTAAATAATCATCTAATTTTGTTGTTTAGAATGATACATGAAACCAAAAATTAACAGGCCAGCAATCTAAACAAATTGAGAAGTACACATAACGTGAATCGAACCCTTGAACAGATAGCTAGAAAATAAGAACGAACAGTTAACTTTTGGGGTTTAATGATACCTTATATAGCCAAAATTGGTCGTGACAGACTACTAAAATGTGTGACTCAATAAAAAAATTTGACACGTGTTCAAAAAGTTAATGATGTTTTTTTGCTAAATTGAAGTGATATTTTGCTAGACAAAAGTGATGTTTTTATATACTAGTACTAGTTTTGTCTAGCTTATTCAAAAAGTGAAACCCACGTGCACAAAAAGTCAATCAGAGTTTCTACTTTTTGAATAAGACAAAACTGGTCTAGCAAAATGTCACTTGGTCTAGCCAAAAAAATCATCAACTTTTTGAACATGGGTCAAAATCATGAAGTCCCATAGCCTAGTGGTTTATCAAGACCATTTTTTAAAATGAATTTTGCTTTACTAAAAGTGAATGCATATTGAGAAAAATGTCTAATTCTGAAATTTGCTCTTGAATAAACTTTAATAAATTCGAAGAGGATGATAATGCTTCACTTTTTGTTAATGTAAATTATTACGCTGATAAAGTGTGATTAACATACAAATTATAAGCATGCAAATATCCCGACATTTTGGACCATATCATGGTTTCCAACCATAAAGTTTCAAGAGCAAAATTGTCTAGTTGTTGAACTTTTAATCTTTAATCATTGGAGATCGCCGACTAAGGATTGTAGTTTTGTTGTCCACTATTACAGTATTAATAAATGACACTTGCAAGGATCCTAAGAGCACAAGGTGCAGTGAGCACCCATGCCTCTTCATTTAGGGTCCATCGGTGCCACATCATTTTAACAAACATTCGCAACTAAACCCCCCCTCCCCCACCCCACTAGCAACTAATTACAACTTACTCATCAGGGGCCCACCACTTACAACTTCATTTTTTTATTCCATTACAAAACTTGAAAAAAAAAAAGAAAAAAAAAAAACTGACAAAAAGGATGATGCACACCCTCGTCCTGCAGACGGCGAGGGTGATAGTGGCGAGATTAGTTGAAGGCTCACGGTGTGGTGAAGAGGCACGAAAAGGTGCCAAGATGGACTGGCGAGACATGGCTAGCCTTGCACCTTGTGCTCTAATCCTGCTTAATGGATAAGAATCTTCTAAAGCTTAAATGAAAATAAACATATTATGTTCACGAATGACAAATAAAAGAAATAAATAAATATTTAATTTTAATGAAAAAACATGACTTACTTTTATATTTTCTCTCACAACTTTAACAACATAACTTATCAAGCTGGTTAAAACATGAGAGGATGTTAATCCTTGCTTAAGACCTGAGTTTTGATAGAACAAAAAAAAAACTTTCACAAAAATTCTTACAAAATGATGTGTCAGTCAGTGAGTGGTTTAATCTGAGAGAATAGAGAGAAACTGTAATAAAATCCAATCACTGCTTGACACGTCATTTTGTAGAGGATTTTGTGGATGTTTTTATGTGGATGTATCAGTCCTCTTAATACCCACATGCTTTGACGATATTACATTTGTAATGATTTTTCATTTTTTCATATTAAGGATAATTCAATATTTACCTAACTTAGAGTGCCGGGTGTAGTGCGAGTTATCTGTAAATTATTCGCACAACCATTTGAGTTTTTTACTCCATAACATTTTTATAACATAAAATAAATAAATAAAGTACTCTCCCTAATAACGTTCTCATAGCACAACACTTAAAAAGTGCAAGTAAAAATGAAGTAGGTAAAAAATCCAATTATAATAGTAAAAAAAAAAGTGTAAGAATAAATTTTTTTGCTTTTCATGACACATATTTGTTACAAAAGGTATTATTATTTCTCAAAATTTTGATCTTTTACCAATAATTTTTAAAAAGTTAAATTTAATGACACTATTAGGCTGGGCACAGTCGTGACCTGCCACGACCTTGTCATATCAGTTTTCTCTATTCGATGACCTGACGACGATTAAAATGCCACGATCGGTGACCAAGTTATTTTATTATTATTATTTTTTAATTAAAATATTTTAAATAAATTAATTTTCATGAAGCTCATAAGCCCAATCCAAAAATTAATTAATTTTCAGCTAAGCGTATTATAAGCCTAAATTTCGGATAGCCTAATGAAGCCCAATCCAACATACCTTAATTAATAGGATACATCCCAACCCTAATCCCCATTTCACCCTAACTACCCCTCCCCCCCCCCCCCCCCCTCCTCCCCCCCCCCTTATTCCTCCTTTTGCAGAATATAAAGAACGAGCCACCATGGCATGCAAAATTCAAAACACGTCTGGTGATCACTTTAGCATGCAAATGGTAAGATTTTTGTTTGTTTGTGAGTGTATAAACTCGGTCGAAATTTCGACCCTTCTCTCTAAATCCTCGACCGACGACCGACCCCGGCCTTTTCTCCACACTTGCCACGACCGATCAAAATATCGGTCGATCGGTCACCATGACCGATCGACTGTGCCGAGCCTTAAAACCACATTCACTAAAAGTCAACTTTCTTGTAGTGATTATATATTAAAATGTTTTCCATAAAAAAATTTTAAACTTAGAATTTCATTTCTATGAAGAAATTCAAGATTTTAGAATATATCGCAATGTGCGATCAAAAAATCCTCACATTCATCAAATGCATTCTTCTACATGAGAAGAGAATTTATATACACTTTAAACCCGCTCATCAAATGCTCCGTATCTACCTCCGCAAAACGTATGGGCTCACTGTAGAGACTTTGTGCATAAGAGCTCAAGAGTCCGAAAGTCTCTACTCACTCCAGTTGGTGCCCCACTAAGTAAAAAGAGTTGCCCGGAGCTATTCCTTGTGGGGTAAAAAATGGCTAGTGCCAAAAGATACTCTTGGTCAGGGTGTTCCCGCCAATCTACATTTTTTTTTTTTTTTTTTATGAAAAAGGTAATTGCAAACTACATACCCTTTTTTTCTTTCTAAATAAAGTAAATTGTCAGAAAATCTAATACTATTTCTTTCTAAATAAACTAAAAGGTGATGTTGACCGGACCTTTAGGGAGGGTGTGTTGACTTTGACCAGCTGCCGTCGCTTGTACTGTCTGCTTTAAAACTTGTATATTTTGACTAAAGTAGGTGGACCCCAATGGTAGGGAGGGTCCGGTCAGCAGTACCTCTTTCTAACTAAAGTAAATTGTCTAAAAATCTAATAATAAGCCGAAACCAAATAAGCAACTTAAGCCAGCTTATATAGACCGAAACAAACACCCCCTAATTAAGTAGATTATAAATGACATATATCAGTTAGCCAAAATTTCTTCTACACAAATAAATTCAACCAAACCAATATTTAACTCGTTCAAGATTTTTATATTTTACAAGAAACCCTCACCATATTACATCTACTCTTACCACTTCTCATTTTCTTCACTTCTTTTCTTCTTCTTTCGGTGGAGCTACTGCGGCCCCAGTCACAACTACTGGCGGCGGTGGTGGCGGCGCAGTTGATACTCCAGCATCAATACAACTTCTACACCTTTTTTCAATCCACCCTTCAAACTCATGATCACCACCATGTCCACCATAATGTCTACCACCACATAACCTTGCTATAAACCCTGCTATAACACCCACAATGGTGATCACAGCCAGCACCACCACTAGTGTCTCAATGGATCGGTGGGTTGAATGGGTTTGAGCAACTTGCACTGGTGGTGGTTGCATGACTACTAGTGGTGGTAGTTGATTGTATTCTTGGTCGTCTCTTTTGACTTTCATCATTAGTCTTAACGTTAACATCACCATGAGTTCAGATAAAAAAAAATAAAAAAAAAAGTGGTCGTGTGTTTTTGTGAGAGAGTGAGAGTGAGAGACAAGGTGAGATAATACGAACGTTGGAAGAGTTGGTGGTGACTGTTGTTAAAGTATGTTGTTGACTGATGGAGTATTGAATGTGTTGAAATGTGAACCTTGTACTTTCATTTAATTCACAATACAACTTATGTTTTAGATTAAGGTACAAATGTCAGCATCATGGGTTGTTCGTGTGCAAATTGATTTGCACGATCATTTTTTTTATTGTTACATTAAACTTTACTTTATCTGTTTATACAATAGAGTGTGTAAATCAAAATAAAAAATATGCAAATAAACTCCCTTAAATAAAGGGTTCTAATATGGTAACAAGATATCTCGATTAGTCGCACATTTGAGTAAAAATTTCATTTTATTTAGTAACCTGATTAGGAAACAGCTATATTGTTTTTAAAGTATAAAGAACATCATGATCATCTCATATCTGAATAAACATTACAGGTGAATGTTGTTCAATCTAAAAGTATACATAAAAGATGGCTCCACTTCGATTAAAATTAAAAGGTGACTATCTTGCACATAATCACAAATTTGATTGATGAAATAAATTAAAACTTTGTGAATGAGTTAAGTTTTTCTTTAGGTTACAAAAATATATCTAATGTGAAGTTAAAGGATGGTGTCATGTTTCGATAGGGCCTTAACCTCAAGATTAGAGCTTCAAACCACAAATGAACTATACAACATTGTTTTTAGTAATCTCAAACTGACTACCGACTTATGAAAGGTTTATTATATAGAATCACTTCGGTTTCACCTAATTAGTAGCATTCCCATTATGCAGAATGTTTGAATTTCACTAAAAGAACTTTATTTGGAAAACTGGGATTAGTAATATCTCGTTTTGAGTTAACTATCTCCCAAAACTTTGTATTATTTTTCCGTGCACAATCTTGGAGTGTCAAAAAACGATTACAAGACAAATGGTGATAGTTATTTAAAACTAATGGTACCAAAGTGAAAATTTAGATTGATGTTCCTTTTCTCATTGCCCAAGATGGTGCCGTTTTATGAGGAATTGCCGGTATAAAAGCGAAAAGCTACTCATGGAACACAAAAAGTTTGAAAAGTTACCACTATAGGCTTGAAATTTTCTGTTCCTATTTCTTTCTATATTCAATAAATCGCCGTATACAACCATTTTAATATTCATGTTAAAAGTTGCACCCAAACAACATAGGAACAATGGTGTCGTATAAGTAAATCATGAGAAAAAACTAAGAACACCAAGATATATATACGTGAATGTCTAACCAATGCATTGGATAAGAGGGTAAGGACCACATAAAAAACACTCATGGACAAAATAATAAGACAAACAAAAATATTTTTGGGATAATTACTAATATACCCCAATTGCTCAAGTGCTAAGCTTATCCGACCCGATCTCACAAAATTCTCCCCTTAGATCAGGGCAACTCGTCCGACCAACCACAGGATGCCACGTGTCCGACCAAAGTACCACAACAACTGTTTGTACGATGTACATGGAAGGTATTGTTTTTTGGGCAGCTTTTGTTTTTTGGGCAACAAATACATGAGCAAATGGATATTTTGGTCATTTTACGTGCATTAAAATTATGAACTTTTTATAGATATTAGTACGATTACAATTCATTACAGAATACAGATTAATACACACACATCTTCTTCTCCACAGGCAAAGCATCACACAACTAACAAATCATAATTCCTTAACACCCTGTAATTCGATATGTCGATTGAGTTGTACAGTTGTAAAATCGCTGTTCGATCTACAGTGAAGTTGCTTACAGATATCAAAGACATTTTGTCGAAGAATGAAAAGCGGGAAAGGTTGTTTAGAAACACAGTCTTTGGTCCGTGGTTGGATATTCGGTTTTGCGATAATGACTGCCATTTGATGCATTTTGTTTTACAACATCAGGTAAAAGTTTCTAACATATCGTCCAATTCCCCACCATTGCAATTCAAAATTGGGGATGATTTGTTAGAGTTCGGGCCTAAAGAATTTTGTTTAATAACAGGGTTTCGATTTGGTAAAGTTAGTAAAAGTAAAAATAAAACAAGTGCATTTCGTGACCGTGTATTTTCTGAAAAGGAGACAGATGGTATAAATTCTGTATATGCCACTGATTGTTTGAAACTAGTTAAAGATGAAAATAGGCTCTTAGTTGTTTCTGATGATGATGCTGTTAGATTGTGTCTTTTGATAGTTGCTATGTTGGTGTTTATGGGTATTGAAGGAAGGAATTGTATCCCTAATCATATACTGTCTTTGGTGGAGGACTTTGATGATTGAAATGTTTTTCCTTGGGGTGAATACACGTGGCATAAATTTTATCAAAGGACTGTGAATGTTGTTAACAGACACAGAAAAGATCATTTGGCCAAGTTGAAAAAAAAAACCCAAAGTATAGTGCGACATACAATCTATACGGTTTTGCTTGGGCTTTCAAGGTATGCCATACTTACTTCTCTGTACTAAAGTTCACCACTATAGTATTGTATCTGGTGTACAAAATGTTTGTTTTTGTTTTGTATGCATTACTTTATTATACCAGTAATATATACCTTCGCCATATACCCATAGTTTTCTTTTGTAAAAGTATTAATTTAGGTTTTTTGTATTAGATATATAGTTTATATATAGTTTTGAACACGGTTATAACCTGCACTTTGAATTTTTTTTCCACATTCTATACATTCTAAACAACCACATATTACAGATATGGATTTTGGAGAGTTATCCTAAAAGCAGCAATTGGTGGGCGAAAGACACGAAGGTCATTCCACGAGGTCTTGCTTGGTCTAAATGTCAAAAGTTTCGAAAATCAAACCATAAAATACTCTTTGGACCGGTAAGCACCACACTATCTTTGAAGGCAAATTTATTGGACATATATTTAAATTTGTTCACATACAAAGTTATTTAGTATTTGGTTTTTTAGGAGTCAATTCCCATTATGGCACTTTATGCAACGAAACGCGAATTGAGACAACCGTGGTGTATTGCTAGCATCCCTTTTATCAAGGGTTTGTCTGATCCAGACTTGTCAAGTGCAGAGGATGACCAACAACCTGATAGCGCAGAGGATGACCAACAACCTGATAGCGCAGACGATCACCAACAACTCCATAGAGCAGAGGATCACCAACAAGCTGCTAGCGCAGACGATCAACGTGAAGCACCACGTTTAGAAAGTTTAGATAAAAATGATGTTGAAAATGCCAATGGTGTCCAATCAAGTGAAGCCCAAAATGAAATGAATGTTTCAACAATTCCTATTTTGGGCAAGATATTTGATTTGCAAACTGATCTTTCGTTGATAGGGAAGCACATAGCGTCTGTCCCAAAACAAGACATTCGCGAGCTGTTTCAGAAGGTGAAAACAACATTGTCAGAGTTAGAGACAGTTGTTAACGAAAATTCTGATGGTGGTGTTGTTTCTGCTCAAGAAAAAACTGATGACCCAGATATTCTAGTCGAGTCTGATGTCAACCCTGATATTTACATGGTTTGTATTTACCTCTGATGTTTTATTCTCCTAACTTTATACGAAGGTCAATTCCTCGTTAACGTTTACATTATATCATTTTGTCAACTACAGACCCTGTCATCACCTTGTGAAGATGATGTTGATAATGATGTTACGGGCTGAGATGTTGATGATGATCATGCTGATCATGATGTCGATGATGATCATCCAATGGAAGTTGACAATCCTATTTTTTTCAAGGTTTGTTTTTACTTTGTGTTTTTTGGCATACATTTATAAGTATCTCATTTCCGTGTTAATGTTTACTCTTTAATCGTACATTTAATTCATTAAATGTTGTATTATTTTGTTAACTACAGGCCACGTCATTAGCTTGTGAAGCTGATAATGGTGTTACGACCAGTGTTGCAGCCCAGCCCATGGAAATTGACAAGGAAGTTGGGAAGAAAGGCTACAACGAATCTCAAGTGGGTTCGATGGATGTTCTTTTACAAGCATGTCAAGTAGGGGTTACCCCTGACTTCCCTGCTCTTGATGAACATAAACCTGCTACTCAATTTGGAGCATTTCATGAGAAGGACATTAATCAAACAACATCCCTCGTCCACGGTGATGTATGTTATCTTTAATAAATACTTTCGCAACATACAAGCTTCCTTATTTGCCTATTTATTTATACATTTTTATTGTACCAGGATCACCCGGTGTGTGATGATTTCATGAATTATATAAACGACGAAGCGGATGCGAATAGGGTTTCGTTAGAAGAAATACCGTTTGATAATGAAAATGGTAAGGGTGTTGAGAATGAAAATGTTAGTTGCGTGCATAAAGAACAAACAACACCATTGCAGACAGATGTTGAGGTACATGGTTTATTTTAATTTTAAAAAGGTTAATAAGTGTTTATTTCTATGTCTTGTGGTCGGTGATAATCACAACCTATGCTATGCAGAAAGATCAAACAACACCATTGCAACAAACAGTCGGCAACCAAGGATATGTGAAGGATCAGCCCTAGATAGATCTTTGAGCCTTAGGGAATCAGTAGAATGCTTATGTAATCACAAACAAACTACAAGAGAATCTCTAACTATAAACTTATGTTTACGCGGAATATAAACACAAGAGTTGAAGAAGAAAATACTAATAAACACTTTGATCCTCAATGGATCTATATTCACTAATAATATTGTTTTTCAAGTCCTCCATAGTTCATAGCCGTGAGTTTCTTTTATACACAAGAAACCCTAATTCGGCCCATAACAAGAAAACATGTAAAAGAGATATGCAATATCTATTCCTAATATATCTCATGCATATCCTAACCTCTTAACAAACTTCTAAATATACGGGTTGACTATTTCTAATACCCGCAGAAACAAAACGACCAGCAGGAACTATATCCTACTAACAGCAGGAACCATACCAGCAGGAACTACATACCTGCCAGCAGGAACCGCACTAACTACCAGCAGCAATGAAACTGGATAATTCCTAACAATCCTCCCCTAAACTTGAATTTGACTCCGTTAACTTCAAGTTTCTAGATAGATCTTTGACGTACAAAGCATGAGGATTGAACATTAATCTTTAGCAGCAACAGTAGACAACCAGCAGCAACATAGTTAGACCCAGCAGCAACAAGTAACCATCATTAGGAACAAGGATCCAGCAACAACTATGACTTTGATAAGCTTTCCACCATTTGATCTGATCTTGGCAGCAACCATGACTACTTGTACATCAAGTCCTTTTAAGTTTCATACTATTCTCATCACTTCCAGGTGTGTTAACTCCTGTGAGAGGTGAATCATTGAAAATTAATGGATTTGATGTCTCTTTACCAATAGCCATTAACTATTGGAGTAGCCAATGTTTTGGTATGTAAGACCATGGTACATTGATAACCATATGATTTTTAGTAAACCATCAACTATCAACGGATTTGTTTTGTCTTAACCAAAAGCCGTACCCTTTTGGACTAGCCAATTCTTGGTGCATTACATGACCTTGGTGAATTGATTACCAAATATGGTTTTCCACTGCCTTTACCACAAACCATACTCTTGTGGGCTAGCCAATTCTTTGGAACCCCAAAGGGTAAGATCCATGGCGAATTGAGAACCATTTCAACTCTCAATAATGAAACATGGGTGAGTTGAATACCCAATAGTTTTTAGCAAACTATTACAGCTGTCAACGGATTTGATGATCACACCAGAGCCGTACCCTCATGGTGAGTCAACTCTTTCCTGTCTGTTAGACATGGTGAGTTGATTACCATTTGTTGTGTGGTAAGAAACCAACATTGTACCTGAAATAGTTTACTCAATCATACAAGTTAGTATATATATAGATTTTTTTTTTCTTTTTTTTTTTTACTAATAAATAACTAAACACTATTTAAAGAAAGAAATAAAGAAAGAAATGAAAAGAAATAACAAGATACAACAGAATGCAAGATATACCATCAATCAGCAAGAACCTGAGCAGCAGCAAGTTGAGTTTTGATGAACCCAACCAATTGCTTAGCAGTGGTCATGTCATTTCCCACAACAGTCTTCCTAAGTACCAACTTATGCTTGAGCATCCTTTCCATAAGCTTTACGGAAAGAGGATATTGCACTCCACAAACATATGTAACACCTTGCCAGTCATGGTCTCCAACACATGAACATAGGAAGGGGTATACAACCTCCAACTCCTCACCTGCCAAGACTATTGATCAGCCCATACAGAAAAACCATCTCCACCTTCAAGAGAGTCCATTAACACCTTCAAATCACCCCAGAGGATAAGACCAATCCCAGTAGCATTATGAGATGCATAATGCTTATCCACCATACCATAGAGTTGAATCAAGTCTTGCCTATCTACCATATGCAAGATTTCCTGAAGAAAGGTAAAATACTTAGTAACACCATCAACTCTGTAATAGGCATTGATGTTGTTGGGAATTATGATACGATTCAAGAGAAGACAACTTAGGTCTGGTAGTATATCAGAGTTAGGTCTGTCTTCGTAATTAGGTCTGGTAATGCAAAGTTAAGTCTGGTAGTATGTTTAAGTCTGGTTGACTTATAATGTTAAGTCTGGTCGTGAAGTTAGAAAAGTCTGTTATAGATAAGTTAGGAAAAGATACAAAACGTGTAAGTATCTTTATAGAAGATTTGTGAATATCTTCTTAGTCGGTTAGTATTAGGGTTTCCTTGTGTTATAAAAGGATCCCTAAAGATTGTTAGTTCTGTGTGTGAGTTGTACGAGTTCACTATTGTGATTAAAATCAATATACGAAGTTAGTGATATCTGTGTGTGTGTTCTTCATTGTTCTTGTTAAGATTCTGCATTAACATCAACAATCGTCTAGGGTTTCTCACTTAGATTGGTTTGGATTTATCCCAACCATCTACTAGGTATTCAAGACTACTTAGAGATCCACTTACAATTCGTGAACCAACAGATGTCTCCTTGAGGAAAAGAAAGAACTTCCCAACCAGCAATAGCAGCCCAAGGATGAGGAGAATCTTCTTCTGGTTCACTCTCTGAATCAAATCGAATTAATTCCTGATCATCCAATTCTGTAACAGGCTTAGAAGCACGCTTCTTACCCAAACTCTTCTTCCTTTTGCTAGGAGTAGAAGGTGGAACATCAGCATGTGATGGAAAAGGTGGAACATCAGTGGAAATAAGTGTTGGAACCTGATCACCACCAGCAGATGGGTTGACCTCAGTAGAAATAGAAGGTGTGGCATCAGCAGGAACAAAGGTGTCCTGTGGAGTGGAATCCTCATTTGTAGCAGACGCAGAAGACAGTGATTCTATAGCAGGTGTAGATCTGGGTGAAATCGTATTCATGATCTTCTCATAGTACCACTTGAGTTCTTCATCAGAAAACCTCTTAACTTGGGCCATGCTCCACCCAGTAGAATTAAGAACAGTACTCTGATTTTTCACAACTTGTCGCATATAGGCTCTCTGCTATACCTGTGTAGGAGGCTTATCCCTTTTCTCCTTTGCTAACCTTTCAGCAATAGCTTGCTTTCTCTGCCGCATTAAGGCAACCATTCTTGGTGCAAAATCATCATCTGACACATCAACCCCTAAGAGTTCCTTGGAAAGATTAGGATTAGCAGCTACTTGAGACTGCATGTGCATCCAATCAGCTTCAGAATAGTTGAAAGAAGCATCATCCAACTCTTGTTGTCGTTGAGGAGGTAAAGAGGTTGTAAATGGTGCATTTTGCCTTTCAAGGTCTGCAGCAAGTTCGGCTTGTACCTTCTTTGCCATTTCTGCTCCCATCCTATCATCTTCAAGATTCTTGAACAGTCTTTCTTGCTCAACCCTTTCTTGATCAGATACAAGACCCTCAAGATCATCCACCATTGGGGCCTTACCTTTGTCAAGATGAGATGGATCAGAAGGAACACCAGGAGTAACAGCAACACCACTAGAAGGAATAGTACTAGGAGAAACAGATGCACTAGCAGAGGGAACAGCTTGAGCAGCAGGAACTTTTTGGGTAGCTGTAGTAGCAGCATCCATGCTACCAGCAGGAACATCTTTGACAACTTCATTACCAGCAGGAACAGCTCCACTATCAGCAGCAACACCAGAACCACCAGTATGAACATGTGATTGGTACTTTTCAAAGGCTGATAGTCCTGAAGACTGCCTGTTCCTTCTTCTCTTGAAACCTTGGGACTGATCAGTTGGAAGAGGCTCAGAAATAGTATCTGCCTGGGTGTTATCACTAGCCATGGAGGCAGTAGCCAATACATGTAGGGCATCCAAATCCACACCAGCCTGATCATCCTCTGAATCAGAGAGCACAACCTTTCTTTTCTTTGGCTTAAGTTGAGCTTCCAAATGATTGACTCTACGAATCAGCTGAAGTATAGCTCCACCAAGAGTCTCTTTTGTGTCTTTGAGCTCTGTTTCCAATGTATCCACTCTTTACATATACCTGTGAAGTAAACTTGACATCGAAGTATGAGCAGTAGGATCCTCAGCTCCACCAGCAGGATTACCTGTGGTGTGGGGAGCCTCATTGGATCTGGGTGGAGAGACATAAAAGTCTCTACCAATGTTGGTATCAAAATCAAAAGGCTACCTAGGAGGACTAGGAGTGAAGAGCCTTGTAAAAGAGGGTGTCTCAAGATTGGGCTCAACTGTAGTATTGGTTGGGTCAACAGGAGAATGAACTTGCTCAGCCTGATCACCAGCAGTATTGGTCGGTTCTACTGGAGCAACAAATTGCTCAACAGGAGCATGAGGCTTAGGGGATGGTGATGGGTTAGCATCAGCAGCAACTGATGCACTTGCACCAGCAGCATCAAATGTATTGACCCCAGTAGGAAATGGTGCACTAGAACCAGCAGCATCAGGTGTAGGTGGCATATTACCACCAGTAACTTCAGCTGCACCAGCAGAATCAGCATCACTAGGCAACATAGCAGGCTTTAGAGGCTTATGTTCCCCTGCAAAATTGGTCTTCATGGTAGCAAAAAGTTTACCAGTAAGCCTCCCATGATTATAGGTGAATGGTCATTGGTCTCAAGTCCTAATATTATTTGTAAGAACCTAGGGTACATTAGGAATTTATGTTTGGTATCTCCTATGTTCTTAAGCATCTCATCAAAAATGTACCTGGAAAAGTTATAAACTCTTCCATCAGAGAGGCAGATGAGACCAGAGGCAAGAGAGCTGGAAAATTGATCCCAACCTCCTGACTTGGGACTGATGCACTGAAGAAGGGTGTGAATAAGGAATCTCCATTTAGGAGAAAATTTCTTTTTCCAAAATGTAAAAGTGCCATCAGTAGGATAGTTAATAGAAGCCATACCCTCTAGAATATCTTTCTCAGTAAGACCAAACACCCCACCTTCATCATCTAATTAAATTTGAGTCCTTACCGAGGACTCTGTGACAACATATTCCCTTCCATCTATAAGGGCCACAATCTCTTTGGGTGAACCCACAAGAGACCTAATAGAAGCCGTGGCCCAGAATTGCCTGACTAAAGAGTCATAAACAATGGGAGGGCAATGAGTCAAAGCGTACCTCAATTTAGAACGGTGCAAGAAATCAACCATAAGATGAAACAGCTCACTTCCTTTTGTTTTTCCCAAGAATGCAACTTTATTATGATCACCTTTGAATTGAAGTGCCGCCATAGTGAGTAACCAGGGAACGAGTTGTGAAAATGAGGAAGGATGAAATGGGTTCAAGAGGAAAATGGTATTTTGGACGAGGGATGTATAATTTAGGTCATTTATACGGTTACCCAACGTATCAATTTAAATGGCAAGAATCTCGCGAAAGAATCGTTGACCAATTTAAATGACATCAATACCAGCAGCAACCACGAGTCAACCAGCAGGAACCAACGGTCAACCAGCAGGAACAAACTGCTTTTGACCAAGATTCACTATTATGTATCGGATTTGGTCAATTCCTCAAAAATCACCATAATTAAACCCATTCCTGCAACGAATTAATTCCAAATACCAACCCAACATTCAATTGCCTTAAACCTCCATTAAGTCTATAAAAGGCCTCAAACAAACAACACATCTCATACTTCAAACCCAAAGACAACTATCCAACCAAAATGAGTTCCTACAAACCAACCGTTGTAGAGATTTCGTCTGATTCGTCCTCTGATGCAGCAAGTGAAGGATGGGTGATGAAGCGAAAAGTGTACCGCTTTTAAGGGGTCATTTAAGCCCTAAATCGTAGTTAGATTTACTTGATAAGAGGCATTAGGATTAACCCATTGTTTTACACCTGTGTTTTTGTTATAATTACTTTGGCTACATTGGTCAAGTAATTCTCCCACACCCTTTGCGTTGTACTCATTTTTAGTACACGATACCCCTAGTACACCCCTCAGATCCTATCTTTTCGTTTCGACCTTTAAGCATTTTACTTAAAGGAAGAATTTGTTACACCCCACTTAAATGTACACCCAAATCGCCTTAGCCTACCTTGTATGCACTCATTTTTAGTACATTATTGTGACAACATTTGTTTAAACCCAAGTTAATTATCTAGTTGATTACATGGTTGCTAAGTCGAGTCATATCCTTGTACATATTGTTTTGGGACGATTGGGACTCATGGGTAAAGTACTAGTGTAATGGAGTAATGGGGAAGAACATCATTTATTACCCCCATATGTGCTAAATATTTTAAAAGTACTCCAAGTGTTTCGATTATCTTAATTCGAGTCATTAGAATAGTTATTTGTAAAGTTATGTAAAAGTTCAAGTGTAAGGGGAATGCAACGCCCCTATGATGTATTATTTTGGATGGTAGGGCAAGAGTGTATGCAAAAAAAAAAAAAAAAAAAAAAAAAAAAAAAAATCGAAAAAATCAAGAAAAAATACAAAAAAATGAGAAAAAGAAAAATAGAAAAAACATACGGACTACCATCCCGTTTCATTTTATGTTTTTGTTATTTTGTTTTTAAGATTGAGTCGAGTCTTGGCTTAGCAACATTGTATAGTACATGTAATTGATCAAGATCTTTAACTCGCCACCAGTAAAATATCCCTTATCCAACAAAACCGTGTTTATCATATCCCTACACCTAACGTTATAACCCATTTAAAAGCCCTCTTTGATAGTTTATCTTAGGTGCTTACGCCTAGTGGAGGAGGTTTTCGATCCTTTCCCAAGCCTATGGTAATCTATTTGCTATGACAGGTAGTGAGAGATATTATCCGTTTTCATTTATGAGATTTATTTTGATGACACCTGAGAGATGTGAGTATCTAAACACTACTTGTGAGGTGCTAGTTTGTAATCTCCGTGCTTATTATGATTAAAGTGGAACGATTATTTGTTGTAATTACTTTTATGTTAGCATTAAATGACCCCTAACTTGTATTTTGATTAGAATAAAAGCGCATTTGCTTGAGGACAAGCAAATCTCAAGTGTAAGGGTATTTGATGAAGCGAAAAGTGTACCGCTTTTAAGGGGTCATTTAAGCCCTAAATCGTATTTATTTGATCAAATATTGCCCTAAATCGTTCCTTTTGTCATTTTAGGTACTTTTAAGAAGAAATCTGGAAAAGGAAGCATTTTGGACGTTTTTTTGAGCATAAAAGTGAAGAAAACGACAAAGTCTCAAAATCGGCTAAAAAGAACCTTTGACGGCGTCAGGAATTTCCCCAGACGGCGTCATGGCTTGGCAAGAAAAAGGTGGATATGAAAATTACTCATGATAAGCCAGAGAATTTTGCATGAAAAATATGACGGCGTCACCCTTTGAAGTGATCAAGGTCGTCACGGCTTAATTTAAAGAGGGACGGCGTCAAGCAATAATCTGACGGCGTCAAGCCTTAATAAGCCAGAACGGATTTTGGAGGTCTAAAGATGGACGACGTCAGGAAGGCCATCCGGGAACCCTAATAGCGGCGAGGTGACGGCGTCAGGATCTATAACGTGACGCCGTCAGCCCTTAATCTCTATATATAGTTTTGCAATTTTTTGTCATTAGTGTGGAACTTTGTGTGTGAAAAACCCTAAGACGATTTTAGCAGCTTTTTCAAGGCTTTTTGCCTTGAGATCTTCCATGTTACATTGAAGATAAGTTATCAATTAATCATTCAATATGTCTATGTGTTGTTTGATTCTATCTTGTTCTTGTCTTTTGTTTAACATGCTAGGCTAGGTTTTCTTTGTGTTTGCTTAGATCTAATGAAACCTAGCTATTGATTATTGGTTATTAGTGTGTTATTAGTTGTATTGGATGATTGTTCATCTATGTTAGGCTTAAGAAAACTGGCTAACTTCCTATACGGTAACTTGCTTGAACGTCTTAAGAAACATGAACCAATGCGTACTAAAGGTTTTTATGGTTGTATTTAATGCATGAGCGAATTCTAGTGATCCCATGTTAGGAGCTTCCTAGCCGGCTCGACATAGGAGTGAAGTAGGAGTTCATAGAGTTGGGGAAGTACGTACGCCACCCCACGATTGGTATTAAGGAATACACCCGTCATCCACGCAATTAATACACACTAATCAACCGGTAAAAGATAGTTAGGGAGTAAGGAAATCTAAGTAAACACATTTCTCTCCACATAAGTTTTACCACATTTTCATTTTATGTTATTTTATTTTATTTGCATTCGTAGTAACTTGGGTTAGTTGACTAGCAACTAATTCCGCCCACTCTTTCAAACCCGAGATTTTACTTGCTTTCATAAAATTATAAAAACATAAAAAGAATCTTCTCTCACCCTTAGACCTATTAGAGTAGTTTTTCATACCTAACGAACACTATTCCCTGTGGAGAACGATCAATCCCCCGTACTTACCACTACACTATACTACATCGGTCAGGTACACTGCCTGGTGGGGTTGTAAGCCTCTTGAGATCCCTCGAGAGGTAAAACCTGTTGTAAGGTTGCAAAACCACGCATCAAGTTTTTGGCGCCGCTGCCAGGGAATAGTTATTGTTTAGGTTGAATTTTTATTTTATTAGGTCTACTCACTAGATTCCTTTCTAGTGAGATTTTTATTTTTCTTTTTATTAGATTTCTTTAGTCTATCTTTTTCTTTGTGCCCTTTGTTTGTAAAACCATTTTCATTTGTCACCATGGCGGATGAAATTCCATTTAGATCATTAACAATAGAGGAACAATTACTTTACACGGATAGATTTGCTTCCTGTTGTTCCAATGAATTTTTAAGTGATCTTAGATATATACAAGAGGAGATGGGTATAAAGTTTGATAGGTTTGATGAATTATGTGCATGTGTGGCTTCTATTAAACAATCATTGTTAGGATCAACTCCTTTTAATAAGACCATTTGGAAAAAATTTGAGGAAAGCCTCCTAACCGTGAACCATAAGTTTAATAAATTAATGGGTTCGTATACATCACAACTTGAGGAAACAATTGAGGAGGATTTAGCCGAACATGAGCATATTGAGCAAAAAGACCTAGGTTTTATGATCAATGACTTTGAATCTCAAGGAACACATGATGAATCCTTTAGGCAAATTGAACATAGCAATCAAGTTATCGGGGAAGATTCTTATGAATCGGACTTAGAACTTGAAATGGCTAGAGAAGGATTTGAGATACTTAGGAACATGTTTGGGTTAGATTCTACTAAAACACATGATGTGGATATTATTGATATAGAGACAAGGAAGGATGAGGTAAATAACACAAACCTACAAAGTACCCCACAAGTCCTACCATCATTCGAGGCATACACACCGCCCGTGACTTACCCGGAAGAAGTAGAAGGGACTATAGGAACCCTAATTGAAGTAGAACCTTTGGAAGAAATACAACTAGAGGAAATGGGTTTGAATACTTGTAGTCATAACCTTTCTTTTAGTTCTATGGAAGTTCCTAGTTTTGATGAACCGGAGCCTAAACCAAAACCGTTACCTAATCTTCCATCCTTAGATGTGAACTTAGGAATTGAATTAGGTCCCGACCCACCCATCAAACCATATAGTCCGGGTAGTTTTATGTTGAAGGTAGTAGACTCTAAGCCTTGTAGAGAGGAAGCTGACATAGGAGTGAACCATAACCTTTCATACTTACATCACCCATTCATGATTAATCACAAGAAACACTATGGGTTTAAACCGGGTTTATTAGGTCCAGATGGATTCCCAACTAGGAGTCTCTCGAAGTTGATAGAAGATGATCCCTTTCTAGGAGAAAACTTCAATTCACCCATTGACCCAATTGAACTAAGTAAGGTTATGATGATTGGATCCCACATCTTTGAGCATATAATTCATCCACCACTCTTTCCTCACGTGGCATACTTCCACCAAGATGGTGTGTATCGCTACTATCACCCGCACTTAATCCTAAGTGTAGAAAAAACCTCTCCTTTATCCGTGAAATAAGGGTAGAGTCAGGCTCGTGACTCGAACAAAAACAAGCGCTTATTGGAAGGCAACCCAAGCTTTATTTGCTTTGTGTGTTTATTTATTTGTTCGTTTGATTTTATTTGTTTCCGTATGTATGTTTAAATTTTATTATTATTGATTCATGTTCAAAAACTAATTTGTGAAAATGCTTTATCTTGTTTTTAATTTCGTCTTAACTACATATAAAGGTATTTTGCAAAAGTTAAGTGTAAGGGAAATCCAAATCGGTTTATTAGAACAAATGAACATGAATCGTAATAATAATAAATTAATATACATATTAGTATTTGTTTGAGTCAAATGCTTGTATCGAGTCATAATGATGTTTTGCAGGATTTCCAGGAAGTAAGGTATAGGTTTTTCCAAAATTTTTCCGGAAACTTAACATGAGAATTCTGTCAGATTATTTCTGACGGCGTCAGGATTTACAACCTGACGGCGTCAGGTTTAATTTTCTGAAAATTTTTGAATGTTTTGTTTTCATAAAAAGTTTTTATTAAATCTCTAACTTATAATCTCCAGGAATCTGCAAAACTATCATTCCACAAGCATTATATCCTTATATATAGAGTTTATCCCGCCGATGTTATGCAGGTTTTCGTGTTTGTTTTCTCAGGTTTAACAAGTTATTTTAGACAAGGAAATGTTTTGGATCAAGCTTTTGGCGATGCATTAGTCATGGAGCTTCAACATTCTCTTTGGAAGAAGATCTAACCGTGTTACCTCATTATCCACCGAACGAATCAGGGGAGTATTTGATTTCATTCTTTTACTTTATACTTTTACATCTTGTTATTTGAACATTGGGGACAATGTTCATCTTAAGTGTAAGGGGGGGGCAAAAGTACGATTAGAGAATACAATTGCGCTTGATTTTTGTTTGTTTAATAGTGGATGTGTAATAAAACTGAGATAAATACCTGTTAGGGTAATTTTAGTGCCAAATTTAAAATTTTTTACAACATTTAGGAGTGAAACTTTGATCTTAATGAGCGTCTCACGGATAGGAGTTATATGACTAGCACAAAAACCGTACCACTAAAATTTTTTTCCACCCCCAAATATGTGAGGTTCGCCCCTAGAATTGGTAGGAAAAGCATTTATGCTATGATGTGAGTACCGGTAGCACTTAGATTCTAGAACTTGCGTTAGGACTATTCCGAGGCGACAAGTGAGACTACATTCGTGTAGTTAGATTTACTACATGATAAGAGGCATTAGGATTAACCCATTGTTTTACACCTGTGATTTTGTTATAATTACTTTGGCTACATTGGTCAAGTAATTCTCCCACACCCTTTGCGTTGTACTCATTTTTAGTACACGATACCCCTGGTACACCCCTCAGAGCCTATCTTTTCGTTTCGACCTTTAAGCATTTTACTTAAAGGAAGAATTTGTTACACCCTACTTAAATGTACACCCAAATCGCCTTAGCCTACCTTGTATGCACTCATTTTTAGTGCATTATTGTGACAACATTTGTTTAAACCCAAGTTAATTATCTAGTTGATTACATGGTTGCTAAGTCGAGTCATATCCTTGTACATATTGTTTTGGGACGATTGGGACTCATGGGTAAAGTACTAGTGTAATGGAGTAATGGGGAAGAACATCATTTATTACCCCCATATGTGCTAAATATTTTAAAAGTACTCCAAGTGTTTCGATTATCTTAATTCGAGTCATTAGAATAGTTATTTGTAAAGTTATGTAAAAGTTCAAGTGTAAGGGGAATGCAACGCCCCTATGGTGTATTATTTTGGATGGTAGGGCAAGAGTGTATGCAAAAAAAAAAAAAAAAAAAAAAATCGAAAAAATCAAGAAAAAATACAAAAAAATGAGAAAAAGAAAAATAGAAAAAACATACGGACTACCATCCCATTTCATTTTATGTTTTTGTTATTTTGTTTTTAAGATTGAGTCGAGTCTTGGCTTAGCAACATTGTATAGTACATGTAATTGATCAAGATCTTTAACTCGCCACCAGTAAAATATCCCTTATCCAACAAAACCGTGTTTATCATATCCCTACACCTAACGTTATAACCCATTTAAAAGCCCTCTTTGATAGTTTATCTTAGGTGCTTACGCCTAGTGGAGGAGGTTTTCGATCCTTTCCCAAGCCTATGGTAATCTATTTGCTATGACAGGTAGTGAGAGATATTATCCGTTTTCATTTATGAGATTTATTTTGATGACACCTGAGAGATGTGAGTATCTAAATACTACTTGTGAGGTGCTAGTTTGTAATCTCCGTGCTTATTATGATTAAAGTGGAACGATTATTTGTTGTAATTACTTTTATGTTAGCATTAAATGACCCCTAACTTGTATTTTGATTAGAATAAAAGCGCATTTGCTTGAGGACAAGCAAATCTCAAGTGTAAGGGTATTTGATGAAGCGAAAAGTGTACCGCTTTTAAGGGGTCATTTAAGCCCTAAATCGTATTTATTTGATCAAATATTGCCCTAAATCGTTCCTTTTGTCATTTTAGGTACTTTTGAGAAGAAATCTGGAAAAGGAAGCATTTTGGACGTTTTTTGAGCATAAAAGTGAAGAAAACGACAAAGTCTCAAAATCGGCTAAAAAGTACCTTTGACGGCGTCAGGAATTTCACCAGACGGCGTCATGGCTTGGCAAGAAAAAGGTGGATATGAAAATTACTCATGATAAGCCAGAGAATTTTGCATGAAAAATCTGACGGCGTCACCCTTTGAAGTGATCAAGGTCGTCACGGCTTAATTTAAAGAGGGACGGCGTCAAGCAATAATCTGACGGCGTCAAGCCTTGATAAGCCAGAACGGATTTTGGAGGTCTAAAGAGGGACGGCGTCAGGAAGGCCATCCGGGAACCCTAAAAGTGGCGAGGTGACGACGTCAGGATCTACAACGTGACGCCGTCAGCCCTTAATCTCTATATATAGTTTTGCAATTTTTTGTCATTAGTGTGGAACTTTGTGTGTGAAAAACCCTAAGACGATTTTAGCAGCTTTTTCAAGGCTTTTTGCCTTGAGATCTTCCATGTTACATTGAAGATAAGTTATCAATTAATCATTCAATATGTCTATGTGTTGTTTGATTCTATCTTGTTCTTGTCTTTTGTTTAACATGCTAGGCTAGGTTTTCTTTGTGTTTGCTTAGATCTAATGAAACCTAGCTATTGATTATTGGTTATTAGTGTGTTATTAGTTGTATTGGATGATTGTTCATCTATGTTAGGCTTAAGAAAACTGGCTAACTTCCTATACGGTAACTTGCTTGAACGTCTTAAGAAACATGAACCAATGCGTACTAAAGGTTTTTATGGTTGTATTTAATGCATGAGCGAATTCTAGTGATCCCATGTTAGGAGCTTCCTAGCCGGCTCGACATAGGAGTGAAGTAGGAGTTCATAGAGTTGGGGAAGTACGTACGCCACCCCACGATTGGTATTAAGGAATACACCCGTCATCCACGCAATTAATACACACTAATCAACCGGTAAAAGATAGTTAGGGAGTAAGGAAATCTAAGTAAACACATTTCTCTCCACATAAGTTTTACCACATTTTCATTTTCTGTTATTTTATTTTATTTGCATTCGTAGTAACTTGGGTTAGTTGACTAGCAACTAATTCCGCCCACTCTTTCAAACCCGAGATTTTACTTGCTTTCATAAAATTATAAAAACATAAAAAGAATCTTCTCTCACCCTTAGACCTATTAGAGTAGTTTTTCATACCTAACGAACACTATTCCCTATGGAGAACGATCAATCCCCCGTACTTACCACTACACTATACTACATCGGTCAGGTACACTGCCTGGTGGGGTTGTAAGCCTCTTGAGATCCCTCGAGAGGTAAAACCTGTTGTAAGGTTGCAAAACCACGCATCAATGGGAAAGTTACTTCCCATCAAACTACTTTGGTCAGACCAGCAGGAACCCAACAGCAAAGGCAAAGGCTGAAAAAGTACCATCTGATGAACTGCCAACTCCTCCACCGTATGTTGATGATTCATCTTCCTCTGATGAGGATGATGATCTCGTGGTACTATCACATGTACTAACAAGGGAGATTGAAAAGGCTGTATCATCAATGAGTATGATCCCTTTGCCTCGTCCAAAGCCAGGCAAACAAGTGTTGGGACTCCCTAGTCCACAGGTGTGGGACTCCCTAGTCCACATGTGTGGAACTCAATCAGTGGCAGAGGAATCCACAAGAGCATGCCGGACTGCAAGGTTAAAGGGAAAAGGAAGATGGAGTAGAGGTGTAGGAGTTAGGTTTGTGTGTTGTTGTCTTTGAATCCCTGCTTTTGTAACAGAACCATACTTTTGAAATGAATAAACTTTGATGTTTCTTGTTTTATTTGTGCTTGAATTTAACTCTTGCAAAATGGTTAGTAGACACAAGATACAAAGTATACACATTGATACATAATCTACAACATGAAGCCTCCCCTTAGGCTTATGCCTCCCCTCAATCACAACAATCAGGGATTGATCATCCCAATATGAACCACCAAATAGTTAAATCTAGGTCCATCAAAAGCTTTTGTTAACAAATCAGCCACATTTTCATCGGTGTGGATTTTAAGCACTTGAATTAGATGTTTTTCATTAGCATATCTTATAAAATGGTGCCTAATCTCAATATGCTTTGTTCTTTGGTGAAAAACTTGGTTTTTAACAATGCAAATTGTGCTTTGGTTATCAATAAAGATTTTGGTGTTCATGAAATTGAACCTATAGTCTAACTGTAACACCCCAACCCGACAAGGGTAGAGATGTCACAATAATGGTTTCATATCAGAACAAACACAAGCATATGACATAAATAATACAATAGAATTTCAATGGTTACAATGGAAGATCTGAAACTACAAGGTTACAAAGAGAAATACAATAACTTCTAAGTCTGAAAATAAGCTCTTCTAGTCATCTGATTCAAAAATAGCTAATAAGGTCTTCTAAGTCCAAGGTACTCTCCACTCATACCCAGCTTCCAAACTAAACCTGCCGCAGGAAAAGAAATGCGGCTGAGCTACGAGAGCTCAGTGAACAGATATAACGATAACAAAGCAGTAATATAGAATAATGAACAGTAATTGAAGTACGAATCAGTCGAGATAAGGTAACCAGTATCAGTATAATCATGAAACCATATAATCATATAGAGGGGAGACCTCTCAGTAACCAGTAATCATGAGGGGAGTCCTCAATCAGTAAATGGAGTGATCAGCTCCCAGTATGTGAAAGACGTGTATCGCACACACCATCAGTCACCAGTATATATCAGTAACAGTAACAGTAACAGTAACAAATATACAGTAACAAATCTAGGATGCATCCATACGCCCCAGGTGGCCAAATACCTCCTCAACACACCAAATCAAATCAAGTCAGGGACGGGACAGGTCATCACTCTCCTGCCCTAGAGTCATGCCATCGGTGCATCAATGACATGGACATGAAACCCTCATGCCTAGTGAGTGGCTCGTAGTCTCAAATTGTGGGTCAAGGTCAAGTATCAATTATCCGGTATTCAGTTCAGTTTCATAAGTCAATTTCCATTTTAGTTATATCAGAAAGTTCATATCAAAAGGGTCATATCAGATGGTTCAATATCAGATGGTTCAATATCAGACAGGTCAATATCAGAAGGTCAATATCAGAAAGGTTCAATATCAGAAGGGTTCAATATCAGAAAGGTTCACAAATAAAGGGGAACATAGCAATGGCTTAGGGAAACCCTATGATGAATCAGAAATACAAAATGAAGTGAGAAAGAGGACACCCTTACTGAAAAAGGGCAGAATATATGTACCTTATTAGCAAGCAAGCAAAACACAAGAATAGAAAGCTGACAAGAATCAAGTTACTCCTTCCTCGAACCTAAAGGAGTAGAAGACAGAATTACAACAGGTTCTTAATTTAGATTACTTATGTTAGTTCATCTTTCCATTTTAAGTAACTTTCCAAATATAGCAAGTTTCCACTTTAAGTAGGTTTACTCATTTTAAGTGATCTTCCATATTTAGTAACTCTAGTCATTAACATTCCCGTTTATCAACTTAAAGTATTAAAGATGACCATTTTAGTAGTTCAAGGTTCATAAGGTTATTTACATATGATTAAGGTTATTATGGTAGTTTTACACATTTGAGGGTTTATTAAGTAATTATGATAAGTTTAAGGACCATTATGCAATTATCATAAAATTAGGGTATAAAGTGTAAAGTTACAGGTTCTTACAAGTTAAGTCCTTTAGTATTAGCAAAATAACAATTTAAACCCTTTTGTTTTGGAAAATAAACAAATAACACCTTTTAAATGTCTTTTTACACTTTAACAGTTTTTAAGTATTAACTGGGCCTGTTTTAAATAAATTATGAACCATATTATATCTTCGAAATAAAATTCACCAAAATTCACAGAGCTACCTCAATGTCCCTAGTATTTTACCAAATTTTTCCAGATTTTATTAACTAGTATAGGTTCGAAAGAAAAATCCATTTTCCCAACCTGTTCCAGAATCGTATCTGATGAAACACCCGACAAGTTTTTACTTTGTTACCCCTTCAGATAAATTCAAAAAAATCTATAAAAATTCCATTTACTAATATACATATCAAATATTACCCAGTTCAAAGGACACCTTCTAATTCAACACGGTTTGAAAATTAAAAATCATAAACACTGACTAATTTTCCAGATACACGAATTCGATTTAACACTTGTTTTTCCAAAAATCAAAAAGTGGACTTCCAGGCCTCTAAAAATTACAAGATAAATTTCTCCAGAAAGCTATTTCATTAAACTACAATCTAGACTCTGAAAATACCCAAAAATACGTTTTTATCACAAAGATACAATCGATTCAATTAAGACAATATTCCAGGTCAGTAGCAGTCTTCTCATATTATGTAATCTTTTTATGGTTTTGACATACAAGTGATCATATCTAGCCATACAATGATTATTTTTGTGTTTATAACCCTTTTAACTCGACCCTTACATAACAATACATGATCATAACAATATATATTCAGATTTATACACCTATTCGATTCATATATCATTTTTAAGGTTTATTATTTCATGTGGCAATCTATTATTTCATGTGATGATATATTAACAAGGACAACAACATGGATTCAAGGATTAACCAAGGGAGAAAGATACGAATACCCTTGTAGAACACACGAAGAACAAGGACACAACACAACAAATCACCAACGAGCCTCCTTCTTCTTCTTCTTGGGTCGTACGACAGAAAAGAGAAACAAGGCAGAATCGGTTAGGGTTTTTGCTTCGAATTTCGAATGGATAGATAATAGTATAACATGTTTACCTTACGAGGAGAATGACAAGGAGAATGAAACAAGATTAAGCCTTCCTTTTGGTGGTTGTTTGGATCGAATGGCAGCAGCAAAGAACAAGGAGAGAGAGCCGAGAATATGGTTTAGAGAATTAGGGTTTGATGTGTTTGTGGATATTCGGTTATAACTAGAACAAGGAAAACCGTGTTTTAATTTTGGGGCTTGATGGACCGAATTTTGGGTTCTAATTAGGAGGCATTGTGGGCTTTAGTCAAGTATTTTGTTACAAGAATGAATTTGGTCATAATCCTAGTTATAATACATGGTGTGGCGTTTTTTTTTTTTTTTTTTTTTTTTTTTTTTTTTTTTGTGTATAAGTAACATAGGTTAGGATATTTTTAATTTGCTTAACATATAAGTGTTAGTTTAAGTAGTAAATTCATTAGGTATCTTAGTATATAACGTTCATTAAGTTAAATATAATTTGTGTTACTTATATGATTTCTTAAGTTCTTAAAATTTTAAAATGAGGGCATTATTGTCAATTCATATTGTGTTGAATTTTTGGGTTTTACAATTGAACCCATAGTCTAACAACTGATTTTGTATCCAAAGTACCTGACCACAACAATTAGCAGCAGCAACATACTCTGCTTCAGTAGATGAGGTGGCCACAATAGTCTGCTTCTTACATTGCCAAGAGATCAATCTTCTTCCCAGAAACTGACAACCCCCAGTAGTAGACTTCCTATCAAAGTTAGCACCAGGATAATCACTGTCACTATAGGCTTCCAACACAAATGGAGAATCTCTAGGATACCAAAGACCCAGCTTAGGTTGGCCTTTTAGATACTTGAAGATTTTCTTGACTGCATTCAGGTTGGAAGTCAGAGGTGCAACTTGATGTCTTGAACAAGCACTGACTGCAAACATTATATCAGGTCTAGAAGCTGTCAAATACATAAGTGAACCTATCATTGATCTGTAGAGGTGAACATTAACAGCATCATCAGGTTCATTGTTGGATTTTGGCTTTGGAGCTTCATAAGGAGTTGTTGTAGTCCTCACACTTTCCAAATCAAACTTCTTAAGTATGTCTTGCACATACTTTTCTTGGCTGATAAAAATCCCATCAGGCTTTTGTTTGACCTGTAATCCCAAGAAGAATGTAAGCTCACCCATAGCACTCATCTCAAATTCACCCTTCATCAATTCTTCAAATTCCCTACACCAAGCCTCCTTTGTAGAACCAAAGATGATGTCATCCACATAGACCTGGACTAGGATAATATCTCTTGAGTTCTTCTTAGTGAAAAGTGTCTTGTCAATGGTACCTCTTCTGTATCCATGCTTCAACAGAAAAGTAGACAATCTTGCATACCAAGCCCTTGGTGCTTGATGAAGTCCATAGAGTGCTTTCACCACCTTGTAAATCCTTTGGGTTGAGTCACATAAACCTCTTCTTCAATCTCTCCATAGAGAAAAGCACTTTTTACATCCATTTGGTAGACCATAAATCCCATATATGAGGCAAAGGCTAAGAATAGCCTAATGGCCTCAACTCTTGCCACTGGAGCAAATACCTCATCATAATCAATACCCTCCTCTTGCCTGTGACCCTGAGCTACTAATCTAGCTTTATTCCTTACCACAATACCTCTAGCATCTCTCTTGTTCTTTAGAATCCATTTTGTCCCAATCACATTCTTTCCTTCAGGTAAAGGCACAAGCTTCCATACATTTTGATTAAAAAATTGTTGCATTTCTTCTTGCATAGCCTCCACCCAAGCTGGATCTTCAAGAGCTTGTGATACATTGCTTGGTTCAACTTGTGAAAGGAAACAAGCAAAGAGACAATGGAGAAAGTCTGTGTGATTGTTCCTTTTCTGATTATGAACATAACTGACAAAGGCACTTTCACCAAACTTTGTTTGTTTCACCTTATTTCTTGTCTGAACTGCTGAGGTAGGATCAACAAGAATCAAGGATTGAGGATGAATGGTATTGATCCTCTTTGTAGGAACATGATTGACTTTTACTGTGGATGCTAGATTATTGACATCAGGACTAATGTCATCATCATATGAGGAGGAGATAAAAATGCCAGTACTTGGATGATGATGAATATCTTCCATCTCAGATCTTGAAAAGAGTGAGTTACCAAGATCAGATGGACTTGGATATCTTGTGAGAGGTTCCGGAAAGCCCAATGAATGATCAGAAGGAGTGGACAAAGGAGCAGCAGGAGTGGAGACACCAACAGGAACATTAGAGCTATCAGCAGAATTGACAGCATCAACAGGAACACTACCAGCAGGAACCGAAGAACTACCAGCAGAATCCATATTCCTGCGGACTTCAACTGCAGCTTGTCTTAAGAGATCCTCTGTTTCTTTTGTGAATTCAAAACCAAACTTTTCAGCTGCTTCCTTGGCATCATGTTCCTGTCTTTGAAGCCTTGCAAGATCTTCAGCAAAACTTGAATCACCTTCATCCATGCCAGAAGTATCTTTAACTTCAGGACCTGCAAAGTGATTAGAAGGAAAAGAAGGAACAACAATGGTTTGTTCATCACATTCAGAGTCTGAATCATCATCTTGGGAACTTGCATTGTTAGAAGGAGACTCCTGAGAGCCTGCAGATTTATTAGCTTTGAAACGAGTATATCCTAAAGTATCAGTTAGATAGTCCAGGTCAAAATACCACTCATGACCTGCACCCTGAATGTTAGGTTTATCCTCAAGATATCTCAGGTTTAGAGTCTCTTCTATCTTTTTGGCAGATAAGTTATAAACTCTATAAGCCTTGCTATGTGCAGAGTACCCAACTATAAATCCCTCATCAGCTTTCCCTTCAAATTTACCTAGGTGATCACTGGTGTTCAAAATAGTCACATGACATCCAAAAGGTTTAAAGTAACTAATGTTAGGAACCTTCCCAGACAAAAGTTCATAAGGTGTTTTGTTGTGAGGACTAGTAATCAATACCCTGTTCAAAACATAAGGGTTCTATAAGGGTTCTATTCTTTCTTTCAGCAACCCCATTTTGTTGTGGGGTTCTGGCATTACTATAGTCCCTTTTAATCCCCTTTTTCCCACAGAGTTCAATTAAGTTAGAATTTTTAAACTCTGTCCCATTGTCACACCTTATAGTCTTAACCTTTTTATTTAGCTGGTTTTCAATTAAGGCAAGAAAGTCCCTAATCACATGGAAGGTTTCATCCTTAGTACCTAAGAAGAAAGTCCAACAAAACCTGCTAAAGTCATCTGTAAACACCAGGCAATAGTACTTATGGTCAATACTTCTGATGGAAGTAGGACCAAAAAGATCCATATGAAGTAACTGGAGAGGCTCAGTGATGGTGCTCATAGCTGTGATGGCCTTGTAAGAAGCTTTGTGCTGCTTTCATTTGTTGCAGGCAACACAATTATGTTCATTAGTGAAGGTCTTGAGAGGAAGCCCTTTTACCAATCCATTCTTTGCAAGCTTGTTGATGGTTTTGAAGTTCACATGTGCCATCCTCCTATGCCATTTGGTAGATTCATCCAGAGATGCTTTTGCCACCAAGCAAGCTAAATCACCTTCAGGCTGGACATCATTCAAGTTGAAGCTGTAAAGGTTGTGTCTTCTTGGAACTTTAAGTACAACCTGACTCTCATCAGGCAACTTGAAGTCTTTGGACAGCACAAGACAATCAGTCTCAGTGAAGAGAACACTGTTCTTCTTGTCACAAATTTGAGAGACAGAGAACAAATTAAAATTCTGAAGTTCTTTCACATAATAGACATTTTCAAAATCCAACTTGGAAGTCCTAATAGTTCCTTTCCCTGTTATCTTGCCATCCCCTCCTCCAAAAGTCACAATGCCTCCATTAATGGACACAAAATCATGCAATCTTTCTTTGTTTCCTGTCATACTTCTAGAACACCCACTATCAACTATACCTAAGTCTTTACTTCTATGAGGATTTTCCTACAACAAATAGAAAATACAACAACATTAGTTACATAGAGAGACCCAAGCCATTACTGACTTGAGCCTGCCTAGTGGATCAGAAAGATTTAAACCATGTAGATTGATGAGATCCACCATTGTTCTTGGACCCCATTCTCAAATATTGGCCATTATGTCTCCAAGAACAACCTGCTGAGGACTTAACAGCAGTTTCCCATCTTCCCCCCCCCCCTTTTTGCATTGGGTCATAATAAACAGGCCTATAATCATTCTGAAAGTAAGAGCTTGTAGGTTTGAAGAAAGGTCTTGCAGCATTTCTTTTCCAACCAGCTGGAACAGGTTTTCCTGCTGGAAATGGCTTGCCAGCAGGAACTGGTTTACCAGCAGGAAAAGGAGCTCTGCCAGAGCTCATTTGTGCTGCTTGAGGAACAAACGGGGGTATATTATCAACATTATTCCACAAAGGTCTAGATTGCTGTTGTCCAGCACACACACCCATTCTATTCTCATAAAAATCACAATCTTTAATAAGATGAGAATAACTACCACAAACAAAACATGATTTCTTTCTAAAAGATTTGTTCTTAACATGACTTCTCTTATTACACACAAACTTATCACTACCAAAACTAGAAATAGAAATGTTTTTAACACAATGAAAAGAAATGTCTTCAAAAGAAGCTGTCTTTGAATTGGATTCATCATCAGCTACTCTTGATGAGAAGTCATCAGACTTGGGTGTGGAAGACTTGTCACTTGAATCACATGAGGCAAAGTCATTAGATTTACAATCAAATTCAGGCAAGTCATTGGACTTTTTGCCATAGGTCATATGTGATTCATCAAAGTCTGTGTCAAGGACTGTGTGGGTAGAGGTAGGCTTAAATGTTCCTGTTATTGGTGGAGAAACAGACCTCATTTCTCCTTCTCTAACATACTTAACAGGAATTTGATAATTTACCTCCTTAGGGGTAGGGTCAAATGTACTTGGCATACTAGGGTCATATACTTCATCTGGCCCTATATAATCCCCATATCCCAACCCAAGTTTAGTTTTCACAGACATAGAACTATCAACTATCTTGTGTAGGTTTTTAGATGATTCTTTCCATTTATCAAACCTAGCCACTTCACTCTCTAACTTAGCCTGCAAGTCCTGTTTTTCTGAATTCACCTTATCATTTTCACTTTCAGAATATTTTAACAAATTAGTAGTGTTTTCCAAATCTCTTTCTAAAACCCTAATCTTTTCTTCATATGCTAACTGATTATTTTGGTACTAATCCTTTTGTTTTTCTAAAGTTTTAAGTGTACTTTTATATGCTTGAACTTGAACAAACAATTCTTTATATTGAGACTCGACATCATTAAACTCTTTCTTAAGTTCAGCATACTTATCATCACATCCAAAAGGACAAGTTTGTACCTGAGATGAGATACCCAACAAAGCAAATTCCTCATCCACATCTGTCTCATCTTTTGTTCCAACAAGCAGTCCATAAACTTGAGCAAACACCTCTTTCTGCATCATCCACCTCATGTTATGACCAGTCCACCATACAATCAACAGACAGCAAGGCTTTAGACTCCTCTGAGTCTAATTCTTTGATCTTGAATGCAGAGTATCTGGTCTTATCATCTGCCTTCTTTTCTTTGCATTCTCTTGCAAAGTGACCCAGTTGTAAGCAGTTGTGACACCTAGCCTTCTTTTATCAAACCTTGCTCCATCCTTCCTATTGAATTGGATATTCCTGCCAGCCTTCTTTTCAAATCTGTTGACCTTTAATGAAAGCATAGCCATCTGCCACTTGATATCCAATTCTTCCAAGTCCAACTTATCAATCTGGTCAAAGTCTTCATATGCAAGCTGCTGTTGTGGTTCACTCTCAGCAACAAAAGAATGAAGCACATCTTCGATCACATTCCCAGAATTTGAATGTGTTCTTGATGTAGAGCTTGATGAAGATGATGTTGGGCTATCAGCATATGTAAGCTTCTTGTTAGTGCTGGTAGTACTAACAAATGCTGAGTGAGTTGGAGCAGAGGAATTATAGCTTGAACCTCCCTTGATATCAATCTCAAGTGACCTGAGCTTATTGTACAGGTCATCAAAGCTTAAATAATCAAGACCACCCTTTGTTTTGAGAGTGATTGATACCTGTGACCAGGAGGAAGGCAATGCTCTTAAGAACTTGGTATTGCAATCTTCATTATCTGGCTTCGCCTGCAGCTGATTGAGTTGGCTCAGAATCTTCTGAAATCTATCATAGCCTTTATGTAGTCCTTCTTCTTCAGAGATCTTGAATTCTTGGAACTCCTGCTTCAGCATGGACTTCCTCATCTTCTTAGATTCATCATTACCTCCAAATCTAGCTTTAATAGCCAACCAGATTTCCCTAGCATCATCAAGATGATGAAAATCACCCATATGATCTTCTGGGAGAGACTGAAGCAATATAGTTCTTGCCTTGGTCTCCCTCTGAACTGCAATATGTTCATCAGCAGAAACAGGAGGAAGAATTATGATGTTGCCTTTAGAATCTCTTCCAGTTTTCTTCCTGCTGTTACCATTCTGAATGACATGCCAGAGGTTGTAATCACTATTGTGGATCCAGTATTCCATCTTCATTGCCCATATCTCATACTCATCCTTCTTAAGGTAAGGAAACTTGGCATTATTGCTTGACACAGTGGTTGTTACAATTTGTTGAACATTTTGAGTTTCAGGTTTTTCATTGTTGACACCAGAATCATCTGATTCGGATGTAGTCATTGTATGAGGGTTTAAGAGATTTGATTGAAAAGGTTTCT
The DNA here is from genome assembly GCA_021014915.2 of Artemisia tridentata subsp. tridentata. NCBI lineage: Eukaryota > Viridiplantae > Streptophyta > Magnoliopsida > Asterales > Asteraceae > Artemisia > Artemisia tridentata. Next base: position 159,020,552 of record CP139506.1, read on the forward strand.
TCTTTGACAGAGACTCTCACCAGGCTCTGATACCACTTGAAGGATCAGCCCTAGATAGATCTTTGAGCCTTAGGGAATCAGTAGAATGCTTATGTAATCACATGCAAACTACAAGAGAAACTCTAACTATAAACTTATGTTTACGCGGAATATAAACACAAGAGTTGAAGAAGAAAATACTAATAAACACTTTGATCCTCAATGGATCTATATTCACTAATAATATTGTTTTTCAAGTCCTCCATAGTTCATAGCCGTGAGTTTCTTTTATACACAAGAAACCCTAATTCGGCCCATAACAAGAAAACGTGTAAAAGAGATATGCAATATCTATTCCTAATATATCTAATGCATATCCTAACCTCTTAACAAACTTCTAAATATACGGGTTGACTATTTTTAATACCTGCAGAAACAAAACGACCAGCAGGAACTATATCCTACTAACAACAGGAACCATACCAGCAGGAACTACATACCTGCCAGCAGGAACCGCACTAACTACCAGCAGCAATGAAACTGAATAATTCCTAACAATATGCAAATGTGGTCGGTCCTAATGACAAACCTTGCTTGGACTCTATTTTTTTCGATCGCAAAATGAAGAAAATCCAAAACAAAAAAAGGCGGCAAAAATAAAAAACTTGGATAAAACCTTTAAATCAAGGCACGAGAAATTTTCCGGAACTCTGAATTCAGACAACGTCCAACACGCACGACTAACAAGAACAGCTCGTTGCAGAAAGGAGTCGATTGAGCCTATTGTCATTTTAGAGGTAAAGCAGCGTATTACATTCATACTGAAATCAATATCTGGTTGGCCTCTGCTAATATATGTTATGTATCTTTTTAGGACGTCTCTGGAAACCCAAAAACTCGGTCAATTACTGAGTTCTATTCGGCCAACATAGATCCTTTTGTAGAGGTAGTCTGTTTTTTATTCTTAAATTAACAATATTATGATTCGTTTAATGTTAATCATTGATTTGTTTATTTTAGGATCTGTCTCGGCATCCCAAATGCAAAAAGGACAAGGTGACTTTGCCTGATTCGCTTCGTATTTATTTAAAGCAAAAAAACCAACAGACTTTAAGTTTTCATGGGGCGGTCGTACCATTGTTTCTGGTAGGAATTTTTGGCTAGCGTTGGCATGTCTTGAAGATTTTAAAGGAGGTTGGTTGTATGACTATGTAAGGAACCATCATCACTATCTGGTCAAATACATTTGTATATAGTTTTGATTGAGTAACCACTATAAGTTTTATAATTTTTGTTTTTTGTACACAGCACTTGGATATATGGTTTGACCTGATGTGGTCTCTTAGACAAAGCAATGCAGATTGGACCTTGGCAGGGTCTCTTTTCGTACGACACATCTTGGATGGTCAAATGTATAATCATTATTCAAATGGAACATACTACCCTGTGGCTTGGCGAGATGTCGAAAAGGTTAGTTTACCACAATCCTTTTTAATATACAATTGTAACTGTATACATAGTAATTTGTACATTTGTTTGTCTATATTAGGTTTATTTTCCCGTGAATGAACCTGAGAAACACTGGTGTCTCGCTGAGCTTCAACTGCGTACTGGAGTTGTTTCATTTTATGACACTCTTGGGTGTGTCCATGGCAATGGCACACGGTGGTGGAGAAATATGAAGAGAATTTTGCCAAAACAGCTTACCATGTATCTGGATCAGCAAGAAATATTGGCGAGCAAGGGCATATCAGCCAAGGAATATAAAATAACATACCAGTGTCCTGCAGTCCCGAAACAAGCAGAAGTATATGGTGATTACGATGTATGGGTATGTATTATTTTATACAGATTGCGCCGCAACCAACCACTGGAAGTAGACGACCCTCTTGAAACAGCGTTAGCATACCGTGAACGAATGCTTCAATACTTCTGGAAGCACAAGGAGGCAATAAACAAGGTTTAACGGTATTTGAAGGTACTATACTTGATTTATAAATCTATACACTTTTAATTACACAGTTTGCATTCACATGCCTATGTAGTGATTGAAAACTATGTTTACCAAACAATTAATTAAGTAACCCATCATAGTTGATATGTGTAATCATAATCAGCGTTGTGGTTTGAAATTTTTTTTTCCATTTGTGAACAGGTATTGGCGCATTTTTTTTCCCATTTGTGAACATCCTTTGAGAAGGTATGAAGTAATGGATCCAGCGTTGTGGTTTGACAAGTTTTCAGTATGGGCAGGAAGTCTCGTGTGATGAGCCTGTGGAACCTGGTTACTGTCATCAATGGAAGGCATTCGCTAATAACTAACCTTTAAATAATTGACTATTATCTAGTAATCATTGTTGTTTGTAACCGTTCAATAACACGTAACCTTAAAATAATTGACTATTATCTAGTAATCGTTGTTGTTTGTAACCGTTCAATAACATGTAACCCAACAATTGAATAAGGTTTCTTTTAAGCCTTAAACCATCAACAGTTGTCTTTTAATCTTTCTTAGTAGATCAAGAACCATTTGAGTCCAAAAATCAATGAGAAGTTTAATATCTGCATTAACCAGCATATCAATATTAGAACACTTTTAATTACACAGTTTGCATTCGCATGCCTATGTGGAGGTTAGTACACTGTGTTTACCAAAAAATCAATGAGTATTGATGTGTAGGAGCAGCAGCAGCTTCATTTTCACCAGCAATAGGATGAATCACTCCAGCAGTAGAATCAACCTTAGCTTTTTTATCACCAGCAGCAGATTCAACTTGAACGTCAACACTCACCCAGACATCCTGCTGCTAGCCTTAAATTTCTACTGCTGAGGGTTCTGCTGCTCGCTTTGTAACTTCTGGGATTCTACTGCTTGGTTACAAAAGAACAGGGACTGATGTGTACTTTCTTATCCGAAAGGTTTACAAACCCCCAATTCGTTCGATTTAGGGTTTTAAAATCTAATTGGATATCATAATCAGTTTTAAGCGCTCACAAATAAAACGAATTCAAACTCTAACATCATTTTTCACCTATAATCTTAAAACCCCCAAATCAAACCCTAATCCACAATGACGAAAAGATCTTTCTTAGCTAACCACAATCAAGTTGCCTTTCTTCAAAAGCCCCAAGAAGCTGAAGGTTTTGCTGAGGTAATAGACTTTCTTAATGCTACTCATATTAGGTACGCATTAACAGCAAACCCTGGTATAGTTATTTCCCACATGAAACAGTTCTGGTCTAGTGTCAAGCTCAGAACTAGAAATGGGGTAGAACAATTAAAGGCTAAGGTAGATAGCCAAAGGATAGTTATCTCTGAATCATCTGTAAGAAAAGCTCTTCACTTTTTAGATGATGAGCAAATAATTTGCCTTGAAAATTCTATCATTTTTGAGGAACTTAAAAATATGGGATATGAGAAGAAAACAAATGGTTTAAAGTTTTATAAGGGTCTTCTCTGTCCACAATGGAAATTTATCCTTCACACCATTCTCCATTGTCTAAGTCCTAAAACTACAGGGTGGAATGAGTTCAGCACAACTCAAGCATCTGCTATGATTTGTCTGGCCACAGGTCAACCCTTTAATTTTTCGGCTATGGTAATGGATGGGTTGAAGAAGAATATTTATGGAAAATATTACATTTACCCAAGGTTTTTGCAATTAATACTGAATAATCAATTATCAAAACCTAAGGTACATAAAAATGTAAAGGAATGCCCTGTGCTTTAAAGGAAATTATTTTCCTATTTGAAAAAGGATGGAACAAGTTTTTCTGGGACTGTAACACCACTGTTCCCACTCATGTTGTCTTTGGCTGCTAATCAGCCTGAAGGTGCTGAAAACACAACAGCTACCCATCACACAGCCAATTTGGATACCTCATCATCTCACCCTCAAAATACCCAAACACCTAGGATTTCACCAAATAAGAACACTGATTTTCCTCAGACCAGTGTTAGGATGGATGCAGATGAGGCTGCCATAGGTGTGGGAGGTGGAATGATGAAAGGGGCTAACACTACTGCTCCTGGCTTAGTAGCAGGGCAGGAAAGTGTTACCATAATTAAGACCCCAACGAAGGCAACATCTAATGAAACTGATGAATTGAGGGACACCCACAATGTACAAGATGACAATTACAGCGATCCACCTCTCGGGCCAGATAACACAGGCCGAAGTGGTGAGGATAGCATGAAACGTATTCAGGAATTCATAACAAAATGTACCACACTTGAGTCCCAAGTTCTTGATCTCTCACAAACATGCAAAGAATTGAAGAAGATAATTAGGCATTTGGAGGGAAGGAAGAGGTCAAAAACAAGGGTATTCAAAAGGCTAAAGAAGGCTGGAACAGCACATAGGGTTAGCTCTCCTGAAGACACAAGTTTGGGGGAGGATGCTCCCAAACGGAGGAGGAATGTGGACAAGGATTCAGGGGAGGCAACCAAGGAAACATCGGAGGTTAATGAGCTGAATGTTGAAGGTGCTGTTAGGAATGAGAATGTGGAGATGGAAGTTGATAGTGTTATCAAGGAAGGTAATGAGGGTGTATGTGATAATCTAAAAACTTTTGAGCCTGAACAGATGATCAAACATGGTGAGGTTATGGTGGAAGCTGTTAAGAACTTAGGGGAAATGGCCAAGGTTGATTCTGCTGCTGGTTCACGTCATCCTACTGCTGGTTTAAAACAATCTGCTGCTGGAGTTGAAGAAGAATCAGTTGAGGAAGATGAGCCAAAGCAGTTGAGCAAGAAAGAAGCTGAAGTAGCAGACTGGATGGAAACTCGAAGGAAGGAAAAACTAAGAATGGCTTCTGATGCTATTATTGCACAAGAATCACTTAACGAGCAGATAGAACATGCGATTAAAACTGATCCAGTTGTACTCCAAAAAGCCATAGAGCTGATTGCAGATCAGAGTATAAGTATCCTAGCAAAATCAGCTATACTTGCAGATTTCATTAACTCTAGGAATCAAGGAGTGGCTTTGGATGACATCACGGAAAGTATTAGATCAAGTCAGAAGAGGAAGAGACAACCAACCAAGGCACAGGTCAGAGATGGAATGAAGATGTATTTAAGGAATCAAGCTGGTTGGAAGGCATATCAACTTAAGGGAAGACCAAATGAAGAGATTCAGTACTTGTACTACAAGCACTATAGGATAGCTCACATGAAATTTCCTGAAGACTTAGAGGAAAGATCTTCAAAGAAACTCAAGACCACTCAGAAGAAATCAACTGAGAGAAAGTGGAAGTTCATAGAGAAAGAGTGGAATTATCACATGTTGGGAACACGTTTTGTATTATTCAAGTATTGATCATATTGTATTAAGGTTGCTTAGGCCTTTAGGTTTGTTATTAGGCCCAGCCCGTGTAGAAGGCCCATGGGCTGTGTCGTTTATTTATTTTATTATGTTTAATGATGTATTAGTTAAGAGAATTAGGGCTACATGCCCTCTACCATGTAAAACTATAAATACCCCTTCCCTCCTTAGGGAAAGGGTTGTTGGTTGATGAATTAAGAAGTTTTATTATTAAGTGTGTGTAATCATCTCCCTTCCATCTCTTTCTCTCTCTAGCTTTCTCTCTCTAGATCTAGTAGGTAATTAGTGGTAGCTTAATTCATAAAAGTATAAAACATCAAGTGGTATCATTCGCCTAGGGGTAATTTAGGTTGTTAGAAGGTTAGATCTAAGAAAAAATTAAGAAATCCGAATTGTTAGACTAGTTACTGTTCATCCGAGTTAATACTGTTCATCAGTCGAACGAGGGGTTTAGTCGAACGAGCTTGGGTAGTCGAACGTGGTATTTTAGTCGAACGAGAAAGGGTAGTCGAACGAGGTGTTTTAGTCGAACGAGCAGGGTGATCGAAGGAGGATACTTCATCGAAGGAGCATTCAGTCGAATGAGCAAAAGGGTAGTCGAGTTAGACTTACTCTTCCAATTGATCGAACGAGCTTGTTGATCGAACGAACTTACTTGATCGAACGAGTTACTTAATCGAACGAAGTAACCTAATCGAACGAGCAACCTTAATCGAACGAGCAACCTTAATCGAACGAGCAACCTTAATCGACCGAGCAACCCTAATCGAACAAGCAACCCTAATCGAACGAGCAACCCTAATCAAACGAGCAGTTCTAATCGAACGAGATTACCTAATTGAACGAACTTAGTCGAACAAGTTTACCTGATCGAACGAGTATAGTCGAACGAGGTTAGTCGAACGAGAATAGTCGAACGAGAATAGTCGAACAAGTATAGTCGAACGAGGATAGTCGAACGAGGATAGTCGAACAAGAACTAGTCGAACAAGAGTTGATATACCACAGCAAAGAAATGACCTCAGATCCGTTGTAGATCCTCCTTGGTTCATATCAGTTGAACAAAAAGAAACAGAAGGAGAAGAAGAGTAGACAGACAGAAACAAATCATCGATCTAATCCTAAACCTCATCAACTATAGCAAACAATACCGCATCTACGATACATCACAACTAACCTTAACCACTCTCATCCTACACTACTTAAAATCTCAGTCTATCTTTTCCGTGTGGTAAAACAAACCATCGATCTAAAACAAGATCAATTCATGAAAAGACTATGACATCACAGATCCGAAAACAAATCGAATGCTAACCAACAAATACAAAAGATCTCAGTTAGGTGCACTTTTAATTCAAATCATTAACTATTTTTTTTGAGTCACCTTAACCATCATCGATCTACTCTTTTGAAGCAAGAAGTAATTCCAAAAGATCTCAGCTTTTCTCATTTTTCGTGTTTAACATAAGTCATTTTGACTTCAAAAGATCAAAAACACGAAATAAAAAAAAAATAAAAAAATAACATCATCATAGATCGATTTTTCTTTTTGAAGATCAACTTCATTTATTTTCGAAATATAAAGAAAAGAACAAGAACAAAACTGTTCCATTCCTCCCTTTCATTCGATTAAACTCATCATAGATCCAAAGATAATTCAAACCGAAATCAAAAGCTAATAGAATCTCAGTTAGTTATTTCGTGGTACTCAAAGTACTAACCAAGACCATTCAAAAGATCTTTCACAACGAAATAATAATCATCATAGATTCTTGTTAAGAAGACAAGCTTCTTTTTATCTTTTCGAAACCTTTAAGTAGGTACATATACAAGAATGTATATGTCCTCCTTTGTTAAGACTGATCTCCTTTGTTTCGATCTGAATAAACACATCACAAGGAAATAAACCTACCTGTGACTTGTACAAGAAGCTTGAAGCCAGCACCTTCTTTTTATCTTTTTGAGGCTACGTGTTTAAGAGTGAGAAAGAGTTTGACTGTGTTTATTGTGTGGTTGCAAAGTCTTAAAGACATTAGGGTTTAAGAGTGTAAGTAGTTAGTGTCTTTTATATCAAAAGATTAGGGTATTTTTTCGTTTGGTTTGTTGGGCCGGTCAATGCACCAAAGAACGAATTTGTAAGTCGATATCAATTTGGGCTCAGATTTTATATCAAAGAGTTGGGCTTGATTATTATTTCGTTTGGACTGATAAATTTACAAGGAACGATTTTTGGTGTCAATTTACACATTATTTGGACTTGAATTGTTTTGTTTGGGATAAATTTTTGAGATAACTTTGGACCACGATTTTGATCGAGCTTCGTTATCCGGGAGTGATTATAGTTTGGGTTGCGATTATTCTGGTTTGTTGGAGATCATAAACGAATTCGTACTTTGTCGACTTTCATTAATCAAGTTTGTGAGATCTATCAAGGTTCATAAGAATATTCCGAGTTTCTAGTGTAAAATCCTCCGAGGTTCAACGATTGAATTCTCTGAGTTTCTAGTGTAAAATCCTCAGAGTTTCTTCAAGTTATTCACCGTTCAAAAATCTAATCTACAACAACAACCGTTATTATCCTTTAAAGATCCTACATCCACAAGCTACTTCAAGATTAATCGTTCCTCGTTTCACAATTTACTTCAACTTTACGCATTTTAGTTTGATTCTTCCGATTTCATCGCAATAATCAAGGGGGAGAGAAAATGCATCAATCAAGGTCGCAAATTAATGAACAGATGTCACCTTTCTCTAATTTTTCTCCATCAAACCTTGTTACTCAAGGATCTCAAGAGAGCGATACGCTAGAGCTATTAATGCAAGAAAAAGAGAGAGAAACGAAAGAGAGATGCATGGAATGTTTTAGATTACTTCATTCACACCTTAAAGTCCTCTCAAACAAAGACTTATCAGAAACACGTACCGAGTATGGATTTAAACGGGTATTTCCATCACTCTTTAGAGAAAATGTTGAGGTGTTCACAAAAACCATGTTCCTCAATATGGATCAACTGCAGAAGCAACTTGAAAGAGAAGAATTTCACGAGAGTGAATCCACGACCGCCTTTAGAGTGCTCAAGGAACAATTTCAGCGGTTCAGCATTTCCTGGTTATCATCAGATTCTCACAGTGTCATGATATGCAAGTATTTTTTGGAATACACTAGAATCGAGGTTAAAACTTTCAAAGACATGCTGACCCAACAAATGGATTCGATAGAGAAGTCAATTGTTAATAGAGTAATTCACAGACGAAAATTTGACAAAAGAGTGAAAGAAAAGATGTTGCAGATTCAAGAAGAGCAAGCTAATACGGGTAAAGCATTGGAAGCTAATTTGGGTGTTACTGAAAGCAGTGGGATAGAAACAGAAAGCAGTGGGATAGTAACTGAAAACAATGGGACAGAATCTAAAAAGCAGGATGATAGCAGCAAATCAAGGAATGATACAGATGCGGATTGTGCAGATGTCGGATATACATATGACACAGAGCCCATATTTGACGAAGAGCCAATGTCTAAGGATGACAACAGCAGATCAATGAATGATACAGATGCTGATTGTGCAGATGTCAGACCCACATATGACACAGAGCCCATATTCGACAAAGAGCCAATGTCTGAGGTACAACCAGTTGTCAATAATAGTATATTTGCTCATGATTGCCAACTTACTGAACAACCTGAATTCAGAAATGAAGGAGGGATTGATCAGAATGTTGACGATCAACCTTTGCCTGATCCAGTAAATGAAAACAAAACAAATGTACCATCAAACCAAACTCTCGAGTTTGAAAATTCTTGTTTCAAAAAGACCATTGCCCAGTTTCAAAAGGATTTTTCAAAACTAGAGGCACATTGCATCTCACTTGAACTTAAACTGCAAAATGAATCTTTAACTTCGGGCAACAATGGTAAATCTTTGAATGAAGAAAGTAAACGTATGGATACATTAGTTAAGGAAAATGAGTTGTTAAAAGCTCAAATTCAAGCAAAGGTGTTTGCATATGCTGCATTGCAAAACAAGTTAAGAAGATTGACTGGCCAAAGTATGGATACTAAGTTTGCAAAACCATCAATCTTGGGGAAACCGCCTCTACAACCTATCAGAAAACAATCAGTGATTAGACAACCAACTGCATTTAAATCTGAACGACCTAAATATTCTAAATCTCGGTTTGCCTCCCAAGTTGTTGAGAAAAATGATTTGACAAAACCAGTCACTCCACACTCTTGGCCTAAGAAAAATGCATCTGTCTCTGCTAAACCTCAACAAGTGTTTATACCTGGCTCATCTAGGATTAGTTCAAAAACAGTGTCTAAAGTGAGCATTAAAAGTAAAGAGTCTTATGGCATAAATGACATGTACAAGAACTATGATCTAGAAAAAGCTAGGAAAAAGGAACTACTTCAAAAGGACAGAATTCTAGGTTCAAAACCCTATGTGATGCCTTCCACTGTTTTACAGAACACTGCTAATAGTTGCAAACCAATACCTAGGAGCACTCAACAAACGAATAGGAATTGGCTGGCATCTAAGAGAAGTTGCAATGTCTGTGTGACAAAACATCCTCATGAAGTGAATTCACGTGCAAAGGCACAATCAACTAAGACAATCAAACCAAACAAACCCGTTGAACCAAAAGAAAAGAATCAGAAACCTAAAAAGTGGATCAATATAGGACATAGGTTTTCTCAACTAAATGATGCTCCCACATTTCATTCCACTGCATCTAGAAGGAAAACATCTCCTAGATCTAACCTTAGGTGGGTTCCCACGGGTAGAGTCTTCAAAACGATTGGTCTTAGGTGGATTCCTACTGGAAAGATTTTAGACAGTTGCACCAAAACGAATGTGAATTCCACAACATCTATCCCTGAGGCTTGAAAGAACACCATAGAAATCATATGCTCGGGTGTCAAGAAGATAATTGACACAACAACTTCATGCTTCTAACATCTGGAACCCAATTTCCCTTGGGGATCCATGTGCTCTGTTTGTCTCTTCTTTCTTTTCAGATATGACAATGGCTTCGGAACAACTCAGTTTCGGACCCGTGCTTAATGTTATGGCTTCTGAGCAAGACCGCTTGGAACCCGCACACAACCGTTTGAACTTCCCTGAATCTTCAGCTGAACCATTACCTTTCAAAAGGAAAGATCTGGAAGATCTGTTTGCTCCTATGTTTGATAACAGTTTGGTTAACAGTGCGTCAGAGGCTTCCACAAGTTCCGCTGCTCAACAACTCCCGAATCAAGCACCTGATCCATCAGCATCTACCTCTACAGTAGTTGCTGACGATGCACCACAACCTGAACCATCATCATCAATGGATAAAACACCTCAACCAGCAGTTGAAGATTCTTCCCACATTTCTTACAAAGTTCCAACAATTTAATGTGATGGCTTCTGAGCACAACAGCTTAGGACCCGAATCCAACCGTCTCAACTAACCTGAATCTTTAGCTGCACCTCTATCTCATAACCGCAAAGGATTTGGAAGACTTGTTTGCTCCAACTGTTCGATGATTCTATTGTTTGTCGTGCACCAGATGTATCCACCAGTTCCGCTGCACAACCTGTCCAAATTCAAGTACCTGATACATCTGTTACTACAACAACTTAAGTTGCTGCAAATGCACATACAACATAATCACCATCAACAGTAGAACAAACTGCCTCCAATACTGAGACTACAGCTGAAGGTCCCCCACTTCATGAAACACACACCATCCAGTTATGACGGCAGAGTTATCAACAAGCTATTTATGGTACTTCACACATCTTCGACTAATTGGACATACAGGGTTTACGCTGCCTCCGTTTCCATCGTAACCATAGTGTGTATGCTTCCGATTCCGTGAAGACATCGTGGGGGAAGAGATAGTGGATGTTCTTTGATTTTTCTTTCATTCTTTGATGTTTTTTGCGAAAACACTCTTTTCCCACATGTATCTACAATTAGGGGGAAGAAATGTGCACATCGGGGATGCATAACAGACTCACATGATCGAGCTAACAATTTTATTACTACCAGAAAGATGTCCGCAGAGATGATCAGTGGTTCAGTTTTGTGATTTTGGTGTAATAATTTCAACTTTCACTGGTTGTGATGTGTGAAGTAGCCTACTTATGAGAGAAGATCTTGCTGATTTCTTGCATGTTGCCCCAAACGGAAGTTTCCGCATTGAGTATAATCGTTACTGAGTGACTAGTCAGATTTGCTTGGTGATTGTTTACGATGTCATCTACAAATTCCACTGCGTACTTAAAACTTCAAAAGTTAGAAGACATGGTATCTACATCAAAGTTACAAATCTGCTGAAGACGATTGTCAGTTTGGGGGGAAGCTGATTCAATAAATTCGCCAAAAAGAAGCATATGAAGAAGCTGCTAAAGACATGCAGCATGAACTGGATTAACAGTCAAGTTATTGACTCGAATTGAGTGCAGATGAGAAGACTAGAGAGTTACGTAGTAGGACGAGCCAGAATTCCAAACATTCTCACTTACCGCCATCCTGAGTAAACTCAATGGTATTACTTGTCACAACTTTGTCATTATCTCATCATTTGCCTGTATATGACAACGGCTTGTGCACACATAACAGTGTACAACCCGCTCTTGTAAAGAAAGGACCCTGAGGTACGCTTCAGTGCCTCAATCCTGAAAAAGGAGCGAAAGCTTCTTACTTATGAGCAGAATTAAAACCAGAATGTTTTCAAAAGTTTTTCAAACATTCTGCTCATAAGGACAAGTACTCCCTTGTTAAGGGGGAGTATTTGAAAAATCTTTTTTCCAAATCTACAAACGTTCTTGACATTCTTCCACAAACACCTCAAAAAGAGCATATTTTAATCAAAAGTTTATCAAAAACAACATTATTATGCTATTTTTGAGGGGGAGAATGAAAATGTGATTAAAATATGGTGGAAGCAACGATGATATCTCATGAGTATAAGACTCAAGAATTGACCCTCGAATTGACGATAACAACAGTCAGTAGTCGAAAGGACATATCCTGGACGGGTAATAATTTCAAGCCAGTTTATCTGGTGATGTAAACGTGTCTCGCAATGGATATGTCTGAGTAGAATGTACCAATTTCAAGCGATAATCTTTGAATCTGATCTGGACGGGTAATAATTTCAAGCCAGTTTAACTGGTGATGTAAGCGTGTCTCGCAACGATCAGGTTCATTGAAAGTCGATCAATTCAAAAGTGCCAACTCTTTCCGGCATGTGCAAATTTCAAATTTATTACTTATTCGCACATGTTAAGGGGGAGTTCTTCTGAAAATAACAAAACTCTCAAAGTGTTAACAAAATGTGTTTTACAATCATAAAACACTTTAAGAGATTTTTCAAAAGGTTTGGTTTATGGCATCATTAGGATAGTCATGGAGTTATAAGGTGACTAAGGTTAGGGAAAACCGTCCTATGATCCACCAGAGCCGGAGGGATCTACCCAAGGACAATACCAATAGTTTAGAACTAGAAAGTCCTAGGTATGATATTAAAAAAGGAGAAAATGAATGAAAGGAGAAAGAAGGGGTTGAAAAATTAAAAAGAAAAGCAAAGAAAAGGGTGAAAAGAAATAGCCCTCCATTTGTTCAACCTTAGGGCAGACACCGGGTTCAATTCATAATCTACTGGTTGATGAGCATCAACGGTATTGAAGACTAAAGACGTCATGGACCCAGTGACGCACTGCACTAAACCTTCTAAGCCACTCAAGTGTCTCTCAAAAGACATTTGTTTCATTCACACGGAGAACCCTTTATAATCTATCGACCTCTCATTACGAGAGTGTTGATATTGAAAAGGAGGCATTCTGCTCCACGCCTTCGACGACCAAACAAATGTGCACTAATTGAGTCTAGAGCCATGAGATTCATAAAAAGATCTCTTAGGTACACTTAGTATTACTATGCTGTTCTACATCATGGGCAGCAGATGTAAAATTTAGAAAGTGTCCTTCGCAGATCTTAGCAATCTGCCGAGAACATTCATGAGAAAAGTCACAATTGTGATTATCAATGATTGAATGGAAATCCTGCCAGAGCAACATCAAACAACTCTGACAGCAGGTCACTTCGGTAACTCCTTGTGGGTTACGCTTAGGGGCCGTTTACTTTTTCTTTTGCAATGTCTGAATCACTTTGATGGCATATCATAATATTATTTTTGGTTTTTGGGGCCCACAAATTCCCTTAAATGTTCTATATCTAGAGAGTGAAAAAATTGAACTCATCCCCACTCAGACGTTGTAACAGAGGGGGCCCACTAAACTTTATACACATCTGAAAAAGTAAACAGCCCCTTAGTGTTTGCTCCAAACGGTCTACAGTCGTGGGGTGATCTCCAGCGACTCACTGAATCGTGGGTGCACTTCGGTGTGTCCGTGTTATCCCTTTCGGGGGAATCCGGTTCAGAACGGTCTGGGTTAGGATTTGAGAAAGTCTTCACACTATGCTATTGATAATTTCAAGTCTAAGCCTGTAAGTACCGGTTGGTTCGTGCTGTTGCTGCTGCGGAGCTTGGAGACCTGGAGTTCAGCCACCATCAAGACTCCATCATGCTCATATCCTAAAGAGAAGTTCTCACAAAGACTCAGAAATATCAAAAGTTCAGAATTGTTAAAGAAAAGTCTAAAGTTCAAGCACTACAACCTTTCTCAAAGATAAAGATTAAAGAACTGAGAACAAGTTGAAGAACCAAAGTCAAAAGAAATATGAGCATGGTGGAGAAGACGTGAAGACACCGGAAGCAAAGATCGTTGGAACATGGCAAATTACTACCATATCGTATCACATCACTATCAAGAACAAAGAACAAAGATTTTGAAGACGTCAAAGCCTAAAGAAGCTAAGACGACGTCAAGCAACCTTGATGACCAATACTTAGGGGGAGATTGTTGGGAACACGTTTTGTATTATTCAAGTATTGATCATATTGTATTAAGGTTGCTTAGGCCTTTAGGTTTGTTATTAGGCCCAGCCCGTGTAGAAGGCCCATGGGCTGTGTCGTTTATTTATTTTATTATGTTTAATGATGTATTAGTTAAGAGAATTAGGGCTACATGCCCTCTACCATGTAAAACTATAAATACCCCTTCCCTCCTTAGGGAAAGGGTTTTTGGTTGATGAATTAAGAAGTTTTATTATTAAGTGTGTGTAATCATCTCCCTTCCATCTCTTTCTCTCTCTAGCTTTCTCTCTCTAGATCTAGTAGGTAATTAGTAGGTAATTAGTGGTAGCTTAATTCATAAAAGTATAAAACATCATCACAAGAGCAGATGAGTAAGATGTTAGTCACAGTTCCAGAAATTCTTCATGTTGACCATTTGCTATCAAGACATCCAATAATTGATTGGGAGATCTACATGGAAAAATTTGGAAAGGCTTGGAAGATTACAAGAGTTGGTGGAGGGACAACAGTGTTCAAGAATTTTGGAAATTTGATAAGACTCTGTGATAGAGAAGATTTGGATACTCTGTGGAGGTTAGTACAAGAAAAGCTCAATACAAAGAAGAAGACAGATGTAAAGGAGCAAGAGCTATGGGTGGAATTCAAGAGATTGTATGAGCCAGCTCCTTCAGATGTTTATTGGAAATTTCCTTATTATGATCTGACTACATCATGGGAGTTTTATAGTTCCTGCAATGTGCATCATTTGTCAACAAAGAATGGAGTAGATATCTTCATGTTAGCTGAATTGGAATATCCACTGAGTTATGAAGTGTTAGTTGTGATGATTACCACAAAACTCAGGTGTGAACGACAATCAGATGTGGTTAAGGATTTACTTCAAAGAATCTATGATCAGTATGAAGCTCTGAGGAAGAACATAGTTTAATTCAAGAAAAAACTTTGTGATTTGGTGTTGATCCCAGATGAGCAGTGATCTTGTTAATTATCTTATATATGAATCTAAAACAATAAGTATAGAAACTGTTATTGAATTGAAACAATATTAAACAAGAAGAACACTTGTAAACAAATGAATTATGTCAACAAACACTTCAATATATTAATACGGTTACTCAAAAGTAACAGGGTTACAAAAACCTTGAAGTTAATCGACTTAACAAACAATACGTTCCTAACCTTAACATAATTATCTAATAAGGAGTCCTAGTCAAGTTTCCTTTAAGTATAAACCAACACCAGGAGGATGCTTCCAAATACTCACTTCTTTTTATTTCTACCAAAATCCTACCCATAGAGTTTTCTTTGAATTTTTGTAATAAGATCAATGACACTTTGATTCAACCTATCAACCCTAAGCTTAGCATTACCTTCAACCATCATTTTGAGTGTTGACACAGCTAGAGGGTAATCCCTCTCTATCAGCATATACATCTGAAGTCCCCCCTCCAGTACTAGTTGATGAACACCACATGATTCATAGTATCTCCAGAGATGAATCCTAGTACTTCTACCCTGCTGTAGTCACACACTATCTTGAGGACATACTTCAAACATCACAATCAAATCTCTCCAAAGTACTCTGTCCAAATCATCTAGTGGCCTTGAAGTTCCATATCTGTTTTTCATTAAGCCCCATAAATTCACCAAGTCTTCTCTATCCATATTCTTAAGCATCTGATTAAAATGCCTAAACATTTGAACTCTGCCACCAACTCTATGAAGCTCAAACCAAGACACCTTCTCCACATATCCAGTTTTCCACCCAATAACTGGAGTCTTAGCTTCTAAGGGAGCAGAATCTACAAAAGTGTCATCATCATCAGACACAACCTGAGTCATCAGTTGTAAATCAATTGTATCTTTCTTTATATTCCTTGGTTCATCACTACCTTCTGAACTACTCATTACCACTGGCTTAGTTCTCTTCTTCTTTTTGGCCTTCGTTTTAAATCTTCTCCCAGTTCTTTTGACACCAATGGTAGATTTAGCCTTTACCTCTTTTTCCTCACTTTTCTTATCTTCCTCCACTTCTTTTTCCTTCTCTTTCTCGGCCTTTACCACTTTTTCTTTCTCTTCCTTAACTGTCTTCTTAACTCTTTTGAACTTCTCAAAGTCACCTTCTGATCCCATAGGCACAAAGGTCTCAAACTCCCTTTTTGCACTCTCATATTTCTGTTGAAGAGACTCATCAGAATACCAATCTCAATGTTTAAGTATACGCCCCTTCATGCTCTTGAGATACCTTATTTGATGATCTTTGATTTGCTTAGCAGTAGGTGGTCTAAAAATCTTTTTCTTTTTCCTTTGGCTAAGAAGTTTCTTCTTGTGCTGTGCTTTAAACTTCTCTAACCAATCAAACTCTCCTTGTTCAGCAAACAAATCATCATGCAATTCTTCCTTCACCTTTTTCAATTCCACAGTAGCTTCACATATAGCCCTTTCCTCATCCCAAGCATTCAACCTTTCGTCAATCTCAGACTGTTTTCTATGTTTTTCAAGGTCCCTTTGATATTCTGCCACTTCTTCAGCTTGAAGTTTCTTAGCCTCTTCTGCATCAAATTTTTCTTGTAGATCTTTTGGCCAAAGATAAATTTGAACAACTTCAGGATCAGGAAAATTTTCAGACTCTTCCACCATCTTTTCTTTGCCTTTCCTAGTGTATGTAAGTGGTTGAGTGGGTTTCTTAGATGGAATGGGTTCTCTAATAGTTACACCCTTGACAGGAACCCTTGGAATTGTAGGTGTTTGGAGTTGGTTGTTTTGTTGCAGATGCAGTTGTTTGTTTTGATGTGATGGGTTGAGTTTGTGATTTTGATTTTGGTTCAGGTTGTGGTTCAGATTATTTTGGTTGTGGTGATGGCTGTTTTTGTTGTGGTGTTGATGATTTTGGTTCAGTAGTAGGTTCCTTATCCCCAGCAATAGAACCTTTATCATTAGCAGCAGAATGCCCATCACCAGCAGCAGCAGAATGTCCTGCACCAGCAGCAGAATCACCCTTTGCCATTTCAACACCATCAACAACATTATCAACTTGAATACCAGCATCCAAACCTTTTAAAATCTGCTCCTTCTTCCCTGCATCCAAAGCCACTTCATTCCTAGATTTATCCTTATCCACAAATTTTTCATTCTCACCTGAATCCATGTCCATATCAACACCTTCATCATGAACAACCTTTTCCACATTTGGCTCAGCCTCCCCTGAAGTCTTTGTCTCTTTCCTCCCCTGTTTGGGAGCATCCTCCCCCAAACCTTCATCTTCAGAAGAACTAACCCTTTGAGCTGTTCCAACTTTCTTGATCCTTTTGGACACCCTTGTTCTTGACCTTTTTTGACCCTGCAAAAGTCTGACCCTCATCTTCAAAAGTTTTACTGTGTTTGTGAGGTCAAGAACTTGAGATTCAAGTTTGGTACATCTATTCGTGAATTCATTGATTTGTTTCATGCTATCTTCACCACTTCGGTCTGTATTACCTGACCCGAGAGGTGGATCATCATATTTGTCATTATGTACATTGGTTGCCATCAATTTCTCAGTTTCTTTGCTAGTCTCATCACTTCGGCCTGTGCTACCTGGCCCGAGAGGTGACTCATAAACATTGTCAGTTTGTACAAAGGTATCCATCAATTCAATTTGTTCAATCCTACCCTCATCACTTCGACCTGTGTTACCTGGTCTGAGAGGTGAATCAATGGCCCTAAACTCAGTATCAACCCTAGGTTGATCAGTTGAGTCCCCCTTTTAAGCCAGGTGGCTTGGGTTACCATCACATGCTTCAGGTTCAAGAGAACCCACAGCATTAGATGTTGCCATGTTTGAGGTCTTAATTATGTTAGCACTGTCCTGTCCAGCTGCTAAGCAAGGATCAGTAGTGCTATCCTCTCCCATCATGCCACCTACATCCCCTGTGGCAGCCTCATCTGCTTCCATACCAACACTGGCCTGAGGTTGCTCAGTGTCCTCATTTTGTGAAAGCCTAGGGGATTGAGTCTTTTTGGGTTCATTTGAATTTTCAGGAGTGGGTGTGTGATGGGTAGGTGTTGGGATTTCAGCACCTTCACCCTGAGTGGCAGCCAGTTTCAAGATGTATGGGGACAAAGGAGTCACTGTCCCAGAAAAACCAAGTCCATTTTTCTTTAAGTAAGAAAACATTTTGCTTGAAAGCTCAGGACTTTCATGTGGCCTTTCATGTACCATAGGTTCTTTTAATTGATTATCTATTATTATTTGCAAAAACCTTGGGTAAACATAAACCTTTCCAGAAATGTGCTTTTTCAACCCTTCAAAAATCATAGCCGAAAAATTAAAGGGTTGTCCTGTGGCAGACAAATCAAGGCAGATGCTTGAGTTGTACTGAACTCATTCCACCCTGTAGTTTTAGGACTAAGACAATGTAGTAGGGTGTGAAGAAGAAATTTCCACTAAGGGCAGAGAAGGCTTTTATAAAATTTCAAATTATCATTTTTCTTCTCATACCCTATATTAGCAAGTTCTTGAAAAATGGTAGAGTTAGAGAAACAAGTTATTGCTTCATCATCTGCAAGATGAAGTGCTTCTCTTACAGATGACTCAGAAATAACTATTCTTTCCTTATCTACCCTTGCCCTCAAATATTCTTTCCCATTTTTAGTTTTGGCCTTAACAGTAGACCAAAACTGTTTCATGTGGGAAATGTATATGTTTGGATTAACTGTTAATGCATACCTAATAGAAGTAGCATTAAGAAAGTCGATTACTTCAATAAATCCATTTGCTTCTGGGACCTTTTGGAGAAATGCAATCTGATTGTGAGAATCGGAGAAGTCTCTTTTTGTCATTGTGAAATTAGGGTTTTGATTTTGGGGATTTTTGATCGAATGGGTAAAAGATGTGTTAGGGTTTGAATTAAAGGGAATTATGGGCGCACTAAGTGATTTGTTAGATCGAATTGGGTTTTTATACCGTTCGGATCTAATTAGGGCTTTATGGGCGCCAAGTTACAAATTTGACCCTTCACTTTCAAACTGAGCAGTAGGATTTCAATAGTTGCAGCAGCAGAAGGTTTTGCCCGGCAGCAGAATCTTTTGATGCTAGCAGTAGAATGTCTACTGACTCTTTCTCCACCTTTTTCTCAACAAATCAGCATTCCCCATTGACTTATCCTGCAAAATATTTGTCCAAAAACCACAAAAACACAAGCAAGAATACTCCACAATAATCACAATCAATACTTATACTTAGCAGCTGAATAAACAACTAGCAGCAGACTCACTATAACTAGCAGCAGACAACATAGTAAGCAATACAAGCAACTTAGTTGATGAATAACAGTACAAATCCTTACAAAATATTACAAAAACACACAGAGATAAGACTTTTAAAGATTGACCATTCCTATACTAGCAATTAAAAATTGAAATCTACCCACATCAAAACTTTTAGTGAGTAAATCTGCAACATTGTTGTCAGTAGGGATTTTAACTATTTGAATTAGCTTTTTCTCATAACAATCTCCTATACGAATATTGTAGTTATCTTGTAAAGGAATCCTTGTTCTGTAAAAGGATATCCTAGGTTAAAGTTTATGTACGTATTATTTTGTTAAGATTCAAGGTTGCCCAGTTTTTTTAAGTTATCCATTTTTAAGTTGCCCATCTTTTAAAAATTGCCATGTAGGTTGCGCAACAGTACACACAAGTACATCTACTTTATTTATTATTTTAATGCCACTTGATAGGTGTAATCATAATCAATGAGACTCCTATATATGTGTGTCATATTTGCCATTGCCTTCTCATACACAACAACTTTATACATCCTACCTATAGCCCACCCATTTCCTCCAAACTCTTTAAAATATGTCTGACAACATACCTTTGGATGTTCAACTAGATATCAAGAATAGGCTACCTGTTAAGACTATACTCCAGATACGTAGTGTTTCAAAGATATGGAAGGCAAACATAGATTCACAAACCTTCATCACTTCATACGGTGCTCGTCCCACTGATGAGTGTCTTTTTAATCTAACATTTGATCAGGGTCATAAAGGTTTTATGACATTGGTATGTGCATATTCACATACCTTTTCTTGACCAAAACCGGACCCAAATAAACCAAAAACTAATCAAAATGCCAAAAGATGTTGTGTTTTTGTGTTTATATTTGTGCAGGTACGGATATCGAGAAAAAGGGACAAAATCTAGTCAAAACCAGAGAAACCGAGCACGAGAAACGGAAGAGAATTTAAAGTCAAAGAGAGGAAGCATGTTCAAGAATTGAGCTCAGTATTTCATAGCAGCCCTTGGATCATACCTCAATTACAAATTCAGTCCCTTGATCAACTTTCCCAATTCAGCAAATTTGGTCCTCCAAGGTTACAATCTAGTTCAAAATTAATCCTAACCAAATTGCTTATATCCGGATAAGAGACCAAATTAAATAAATCCAAAACCAACCCAAGTCTTAACCCAACAACCCAAGTTAAAAAAACCACAAGCCCAACTATCCTTTTTAAACCCACGATCCAGACCCGAGCCCACCATCTATCATTTAAATAACCCGGATAACCCAATATTACCCAACCCGCGACCCATTTACCCAACAAATAACCCGGTCAAAGGTTTATTTATTACCGGTCAAACTTTAATCCACACCCGCTTCAGTTCTTCCCCAATTTTACCCAAGATAAACCCTAAATTAACCCCGTAAAATTTCACCACAACTAAGGGCACTTTCGTACAATCAATGGGGTTCTAGAAGATGTCAGTGATGTCAGAGTACTCAAGAAGCACAAGAATGATACGTGGTAGCTGTTCATTGGACCGAACACCTCACCAAAGTTGATCTAAGGGTCGTGATTGATGGGATGATGATCAAGGATGATCAGAGGGTGGAAAACGAATCAAAGGTGCACACGGATTGCCAGCATGGCAGGACCTAGAAGGATCTTCCCGTGGCTATAAATAGGGGTGTAATCTTCCTCATTTTTCATGTAGTTTAGGGTAATGTTATGCTGTCAGTTTAGTTTTAAATTGTATTTCCGAATTTTGGTTTGTAATTTCAAGTTTGTTTAATGAAAAAGTTGATTTGATTTTCCTTAAATTCTAGTTACTTTAGTGTTTTATAGCTTATTACTATTTCAATTAACTTGTTTAATCTATTTCCAGCTTATTATAGTTTTCATGTTACCTTATTGTTCATTTTATAAAAAATCAAAAAAATATTGAAAAATACCTTAAAAATCCAAAAATAATCTCCACAGCTTCAATAAGCTGTTTTTCTGGTTAAGTATAAGCTCATATAAGCTTAATAGCTTATATTTAGTGTTTGGTCAGTTCAAATTGTGCTGTTGCTTAACAAAAGTCAAAAAGTCAACGAAAGTCAACTGAGAAGGTGAATATGGTGAAATCTGATTTGGATTGATAGTCCAAAAGTGAAAGGGAAGCTTTTGGCCTATCCAAAGATAGGCTAGCTTAGTGAACCCCCTCTATTTGAGCTGAGGGGGAAAAAAGCTTGTGAGTTCTTCTATTTTTAAATTCCTCTAAAGATATTTAGTAATAGATCTGCTGCTGCTTGTTTGATTATTGATTGTTAGTTAGATCTGATCTTATTCAGTGGTAGTTTGAGTATTTTATGTTTGATTCTTAGTAGTTAATTCATTGCTGATTAATATCTGTTCTATCTCTAGTGTAGTTTATAGTAGATCTGTCCTATTTCATTCTAGCTGTTACTGTTGGTAAATTTGTGTTAAATTGATCTTGTTAGATTGATATTAGTGGAATTTGATCATATTTACTGGTTGCTAAAGCTTGTTGCTGAGAGTTTGTTTGAAATATGTTAGATCAAGAGTGTTTGGATATGTGGAATTAAGTGAGTTTTGGTTGTTGTTTGGTGGTTTAGTTGATCTAGTCTGCTATTATACTCTCATATAACTCAGTACTAGTGATTGTGTGGGTGTTTATTTGAGAAAAAGTCAGCATAGCCTTTGATCTCTTAATCTGCTAGTATCAGCTGTTATATTGAGCTGTGATTGTTTAGATTGTTGCTGAAAGCATTTATGCTTGTTAGTTAATTGATAGTTTAGCTTAATTACACCTAGGCTGATTAATATAAGCTGCTTAATCTCAATTTGGTCAACATTAAATTGCATTTGATTAGTCTTAGTTACTGTTCATCTGGTGCATTTACTTGAATTACTATCAGTTTCATGAGATCATTTGATTGATCATATGTGTTTGGAAATGCTTGAATCTTTGTTTGTGAGTAATTCATAGTGTAAAATTCATCTGTGTTCCATATCTAGTACTAGTTAATCATTTAATCAATCAAATCTGTCATTGAAATTGTCTCAACTAAGCTGTTCATATTAGTTGCTGTATGCATGTGTAGTTTTTGTGACCTGTATTTGATCTAAATTGAACAAGTAATTGGATAATTGGCATAGGGCTTTTAGGATTTTCATAATCTCAGTGTTGCTAGCTTTCCAAAAACATCTTTACTTTGCTATTTGGAATTGATTTGAGCTTTTTAGAGGGAATTGAAATAAGCTGTTTGCATTGTACTAATCTGTCATAGCTGTTTGCTTAACCAACTGCTTATCTGCTTATTTTTTTCTCCTTCTTGGCTTATTTGTGTTTGATAATGCTTAGTGGTTGTTATTTTATCATTTCTGAGCAATTGGTGCTGTTTTGAGCTTATTTGCATAATTTGAGCTTATTGGCTTATTCTTGATAAGTCCAAACTGCTTTTTGTGGCTTATCTGATTGTTGCTGCTATTTTTCCTAGATTATAGATTAGATTTTAGATTTATCTTGAAAATTTCAGATTTATCTGAGCTTGTTTGCTATTTCTTTTGAGTTTTCTTAGTTTAAATAAATTTTTAAGTAATTAAAAAAAAAAATAGTAATTAGTTTCTGTTTATCACTTTCAGTCCCTATCTTTTGTGTTTGCATACATAGTCCTTGTTAACTTTTTATTTAGTTAAGTAATTTGCATTGTTAGTCCTTATTGCTTATCTCTTTTCATTTTTAGTCCTTGCCTTTCACTATAGTTTTATAAATCTCGGGAATAGCCCGAGATTTGCGTTATTTGAATTCCCTTTGCCTTTAATTTGTTTATTTGTGCCTTTATTTGATTCCCCGTACCTTAGTTCGCGTTTAAGTTCCCTTTTGTAGTGTAATTTGCCAAAATCTCAAATATTATTCTTTTTTTCACATTCACTTCACGAATCACAATCCCAAATCACAAATTCCATTCAATCTTCGTCGGGACTACGACTCGGGTCTACACATATTTCTTTGTGTGTTTTCCTATTCATATCAAAATTTTGGCGCCGCTGCCGGGGAAGGTTGACGAGAATTTGTGATTTTGTTTTTCGATACGTGTTTTGAAGACCCTTCCTCGGAAGTTATCGTTTTATAAAAATAAAAATACAAAAAAAAAAAACTAAAAAAAATAAAACACTTTTCCTAAAGTGTTTTCAAAAATACAAAAATAAAATAAATCCTCACTTTTCTTCAAAAGTGTTGTAAACCATTCCGAAATAACAACAAAACAATCGTGAAATCATTTGATTTTCGGATTATTTTTTCGATTACAACCTATACAAGTGGTTTAAGGATGGTCTTGACATTAAATTGCAGACCGAAAGAGGCGGGTTTTTAATTAGCTTCGGCAGACCTTTGCTTCTCCGCCACTCTGCGAGTAGTCGTAAGAGAAACGAATATTGATTGAGGGATCGGTACCAAAAAAAAAAAAAAAAAAAAAAAAAAAAAAAAAAAAAAAAATCCAAAAATATTTTCATTTTCAACTTTTGTTTTTGATTTTTCTTTTTGATTTCATTTTGGTGTATGCACACCCGTTCTTCTTCTTCTAACCCTCTTCTTTCACCACTCTCTAATCCCGAGAGAATCATTCGTCACAACAACCGTGTTCATTTCTCAACCGTTCAGGAAATGGACCAACACGATCAACACCCGCCGATGGGTGGAGATAATCACAACCAAGGGCAAGCTCCCGATCTCCGCACTATGCAAGAGTTACTCCAATGTCCCACCGTGGGATACGGAGATGCTATTGTTATACCCCCGATTCGAAACACAAACTTTAAACTTGAAACCGGTTTAATTCAACTTGTCACGGGAAATCAATTTCATGGTTTTGATCGGGAAGATCCTCACAATCACATCCGATGGTTCAATAAATTGACCTCAACACACTACCATAAGGATGTCCCTCACGACACTATCAAATTGATGTTATTCCCATTTTCCATCGAGCGGGCGGCCCGAATTTGGCTCGAGAAAGAACCCCCTCAATCAATCCATACTTGGGAAGATCTCGTCCATAAATTCGTGAACTATTTCTTTCCTCCGTCTAAAATGACCAATGCTAGGAATGAAATCACAAATTTCCAACAACGATTTGATGAGAATTTCGGTGAGGCATGGGAACGATTCAAGGATCTCCTACGGAAATGCCCACATCACGATTTCTCGAAATTGCATCAAATCGATACGTTCTACAATGCTTTAACTCAATCAGATCAGGATTCACTCAACGCAGCCGCCGGTGGCAATATCTTGACTCGAATGCCGAAAGAAATTCTGTCAATTATCGAGAACAAATCTAAGGTGCCTACCTCAAGGAACAAACCGGTTGTTTCTAAGGTAAGTACCCAAGCTTCTAGCAGTGATGCTAAGATCGACAAGCTTGCAGATATGTTCGAAGCTTTCCTTCTTTCAGAACAAAAGAAACAATCTTCTCAACCCGCTCAAGTCAAAGCGGTGCAAGAGAATTGCGTTATATGTGGTGGTCCCCATCCGTATTATGATTGTCAAGCTACCGATAGCCAAGTTTGCAATGCTACCGTAGCAGCTGCAAACTACAATTAAAATCAAGGATTCCGACCTCAAGGTGAAGTTAACTACCGAGTTAGCAACCAAATGGGACCACCCGGTTTTACACCCGTTCAAAACAACCAAAACCGTTTTCCTCAAACCAATCAAAGCTTTAACCAAAATCGTGGAAACAATTATCAAGCTCAACCGCAACAAGTCTATCAACCTCCTCCTCCACAAGTTGCACCTTCTCCCTACTTTGTGAGTTATATGAAAGCAACCGATGCTAGCATACGAAACATGCAAGGACAAATCAACAATATGAGAACTGACTTTCGGAAGGAGATTGATACGATGATTTCTCGACAAACTAACGAGCTTAAGCACATGATGAGTGGATTTTTTCAGATGAATCAACCCTCATCCTCGGGTACATCTTCTCTTCCTAGCAACACAATTGCTAACCCGAGGGGTGATATGAAAGCAATCACCACCAGGAGTGGTGTTTCATATGATGGACCCACGGCTCCGGCTACCTCTTCTTCTCTACCTCCCAAGGTAGCCGTCCGTGAGACCGAGGTGACCAAGGACACGGAACTTCCTACTAACAACGGAAGAACCGAAGACGTCCAACCTACGGTTGTCCAAACATCGGAACCGAAGATTGATGAGCCCGAAAAAGCTCCAGTCAAAGCAAACCTTCCTTACCCATCGAGAATGAATGATCAAAAGCTCCGCGAAAAAGCTTCAAATCAAATGGAAAAATTCTACCAAATCCTCCAAGATTTGCATTTTGATATAAGCTTCGCGGATGCTTTACTCCTAATGCCTAAGTTTGCTTCCACACTAAAGGGTTTGTTGAGCAACAAGGAAAAATTATTCGAACTTGCTAAAACTCCATTGAATGAAAACTGCTCAGCAGCAATTCTCAAAAAGCTTCCGGAAAAGCTTGGAGATCCCGAGAAATTTCTCATTCCTTGTAAATTTCCGGGAATGGTTGAATGCTGCGCCTTGGCCGATCTCGGTGCAAGCATCAACCTAATTCCGTTGTCAGTTTGGAAAAAGCTTTCTCTGCCCGATCTCACCCCCACTTGCATGACCCTCGAGCTTGCGGATCGTTCCATCACCCTTCCTAAAGGTGTAGCCGAGGATGTCTTTGTCAAGGTTGGGAAGTTCCATTTCCCCGCCGATTTTGTGGTGGTTGATTTTGATGCTGACCCCCAGGTTCCTCTTATTCTCGGAAGATCATTTTTGAGGACCGGGCGGGCTTTGATTGATGTGTATGGAGAAGAAATAACTCTGCGGGTTGATAATGAAAAAGTCACGTTTCAAATCAATCAGAACTCTAAACCGCTAACCACCAAAAGCAACGTTGCTGTGGTTAATCAAAAATCTGATCCAGTAATTACTTCCAAAAGAAGTGATTCGATTCTCTCAAGATTTGCGGTTAAGAGTATGTCTGAAAAACGTGCCGAACTTAAATCTCTGAAAATTGCACCCGGTTCAACCAAATGGTTTGAAAGTTGTTCCGCGGATGTTAAGAGTATTCTTGATGATGATGAATCGGATTTGGAGACCACAACGGAAGTGGTGGAAATTGCTAGCTCTAAGAGCACACCACTTGTCCCACCTCCGGAGCCGGTTTATCGTGTAGAGATTGTTGATTCTGTCCTTTCCGACTCTTCCCATCCTTCTCCTTCGATTGAGGGAAGTGATATCTCGAGGGAAGAGCTCGAGGTGTTGACTGATGATGCTCCAATTTCGCCAGAAATTGTTGAGACCGATAGTGATCCCGGGGAAGATGTCTCGTTATTAAAAATGAAATTTGATGAACTATTATTTTCCCTTCCCCCGGAAGATGTTAAAGAAAAGACGCCTAAATCCGTTCAAGTTGTTGATTCAAAATCAGAAGAGCAAAGTAGTGGCAGTACCACTTCTAGTATTGATTCTCTTCTTGAGGAGTTCGCCGATGAACTCACTCATATCGATCCAATCCCACCGGGGGATGAGGACGATGACTTTGATTTTGAATCTGATCTTAGAGAATTGGAATTTTTGCTGAACCGTGATCCATCTAAATGTGATTCTTATCCCGAGGAGTTCGCCGATGAACTCGCTCACGACGATCCACTTCCATCAGATGATGATGATCTCTTTGACTTTCATGCTGATTTTAAAGAAGTTGAAAATCTTTTATACCATGCTCCATCATCTGATTCTTACACCGAGCTTAATGATGACGACCTTTTCGATTTTGGGGCCGATCAAACCGAATGGAAAAATCTTTTATATGGCAAACCTAGAGATGAAAAAGACCCTAAAATGGAAACCATAATTGAGGATGCTACAATTGCTTCAAATGACTTATCTCCTCATTCTCCCGAGGATGATTTCCTTTTCTCCATTGAGTCCTCCATCGAGTACCCTGCTGAGTTTTCTTGTGAAGACAAAGTGTTTAAGCCAGGCATACTCGATAATGGTAAAATTCATCCTTTGATGAAATTGACTCTTGATACGAATTTAAAGTTTCCTGCCTCATCTAAGGAACTTTTAATTCTGGAGAAAAGTGATTTTCCTTTGCTTCTTATTTCTGATCAAGAACTCCCATTCTGCATGGAGTTATCTCTGATTGAAACTTTACTATCGTTTCCAGCCGGAAACGAAGACAAAGTTTTTGACCCCGGCATCACCGCTTTCATCTTCTAAAGCCGTGGGTATCTCAATCGGAGTGGAACTTTCGTATGATTCAATGTTTATCCAAACATCTTGAACGAAAGTCCGATTGAGATTATCTTTTCCACTTGCTCCCCCAAGGACAATTAAATTCGGGGTCGAGTCAAGCTCATGTGACTCGGTTACCAAAAACAAGCGCTTCGTGGGAGGCACCCCATGCTTATCCTTCTATCTTCTTTCTATTTTCTAATAAAACTTGAGGAGGATTCCCTTCTCCATTTCTTGTGTCTCATTGTTTTCTGTGGTATGTCCAGGAATGCCCGATGATGAAGACTCTTGTGCTCGTAGTTTCCTTCACGCTACTCGAGTTTCATCATTCGCTTCTCATCCAATATCCTAAATCTTATCGTTTTACATCTATCTTTTGGCATAATTAATAAACGGCCTTAGATTTATGTAGGAGAACCCTTACCTTTAAGACATTGAGGACAATGTCTCGTTTTAGTCTTGGGGGGGGGGTAATCTTGCGATTTGATTTTTGCCTTGCATTTTTGCCGTTTACTCATGCAACCCCGTTTTTCCTCCAAAATTGAAAAAATCCAAAAAAAATGAGAAAAATTTAAAAATTTTTGCAAAAATATAATAAGTTTTGACATTTTTGTTGACTTTCCGCTGGTGAGGGTAGGAATAAAATTCTGACTTGACCGGGCGTGTTGAGCCCTAGCTTGTCTCCTTAACCATATATAATCTATAAGCTTGTGCTAGTCTTTTATACAAGGAGCTATAAAATGCGAATTCTTTTTAAGAGTTTGCAAGTTCCTGTATCGACTTTATATATGCATGGCTTGATTATTTGGCTAAGCATTCGCGGATCTTATTATTTAAGATTTTAAATTTGCGAAGAACGAGAAATGATAGAGTTGTTTGTAAGTTAGATTGCTAAACGTGGAGTAGTTGGATCTCTTTAGAGCTCATCGAAGTTATTTGTGGCTTTCTGTTCCAATAAGCTTGTTTCACCCAATAATAGTAATCTAGGAATAATTAAAGGTATTTTGGTTTTGGCGATAATTAGTTTTTATTTCTTCCTTAGAGAATTCTTGCTTATGAAAGTTGGGTAAACATCAAGGTACTGTCAGTGTTACGGTGTAATAGACTATCACATCTTGCCGGCTCGCAACCGATGTTGGGATTGTTATAAAAGCCGTAGGACTTGAGGTTTGGCAACACAAATAATTAATGAATATGATAATGTATAATAATAATCCAAAGCCATAAAAAGTTTTCTACATCTTGCCGGTTCGCAGCCGATGTTGTAGACTTCTAATAAAGGCAGAGGAAAAATTCCAAGGTCATAATAGACTATCACATCTTGCCGGCTCGCAACCGATGTTGTGATTGTTATAAAGGGCCAAGGATTAAATACGTTAATGTGCTTAATAATATTTAAAAAATGCCAAACTTCGACTCCGGGGGTATCCTAATAAAAGCTTCTGTCTCTGGACTCGTAGATGAGTTGTTTCGGTCGTATATAAAAGGGATATCCTCAAAATCGTGTTAAATCAGAGACCTTGATGTGGACCTCATTTTTGTATGCAACGGTTTTCGAGGGAAGGTTTAGAAACTACTTAGCGTCTAAACTAGGTATCTTTATCGGACTAAAATTATCGAAATGAGAATTTGAAGAAATTCATTTCTCACCCAAAATAAAATAAATAGAGGAAAATAGGAATTTGGGAACAAAGAGTCCACAATTAGCTTTCTGGGTAGTGTTGGCAATCTAACTTGTAAATAACAATGATTTCGTTTTTAAGCTTGGCTTGGGGACTCGTGAAAAATCAGGAACGACGAATTTTATCCGTATGGTCACTTCTTTATGAGTCGTGTTTCCTACTCGATGACCCTTAAAGTTATTGAAAGATAATGATTGTCAACAAAGCCGTCACATGAATTATGAGAAAAATACAAAAATAAAATAAAAGGAAAAATGGGGAGTTTTTAGAACTTAAGATTTCTTGATCTCTTTTGAAAATTTTGCTACTTTTCAAAGTTAGTAAAAAGAGATTGGAAATTTTTGGTTTCAAAAACGTGTTTTTATAACATTTCGTGAGGACACGTCAATAGCTTAGTCTGGGGGATTTTGGTATGTGCTTATTCACATATTTTTTCTTGACCAAAACCGGACCCAAATAAACCAAAAACTAATCAAAATGCCAAAAGATGTTGTGTTTTTGTGTTTATATTTGTGCAGGTACGGATATCGAGAAAAAGGGACAAAATCAAGTCAAAACCAGAGAAACCGAGCACAAGAAACGGAAGAGAATTTAAAGTCAAAGAGAGGAAGCATGTTCAAGAATTGAGCTCAGTATTTCATAGCAGCCCTTGGATCATACCTCAATTACAAATTCAGTCCCTTGATCAACTTTCCCAATTCAGCAAATTTGGTCCTCCAAGGTTACAATCTAGTTCAAAATTAATCCTAACCAAATTGCTTATATCCGGATAAGAGACCAAATTAAATAAATCCAAAACAAACCCAAGTCTTAACCCAACAACCCAAGTTAAAAAAAAAAAGCACAAGCCCAACTATCCTTTTTAAACCCACGATCCAGACCCGAGCCCACCATCTATCATTTAAATAACCCGGATAACCCAATATTACCCAACCCGCGACCCATTTACCCAACAAATAACCCGGTCAAAGGTTTATTTATTACCGGTCAAACTTTAATCCACACCCGCTTCAGTTCTTCCCCAATTTTACCCAAGATAAACCCTAAATTAACCCCGTAAAATTTCACCACAATTAAGGGCACTTTCGTATAATCAATGGGGTTCTAGAAGATGTCAGTGATGTCAGAGTACTCAAGAAGCACAAGAATGATACGTGGCAGCTGTTCATTGGACCGAACACCTCACCAAAGTTGATCTAAGGGTCGTGATTGATGGGATGATGATCAAGGATGATCAGAGGGTGGAAAACGAATCAAAGGTGCACACGGATTGCCAGCATGGCAGGACCTAGAAGGATCTTCCCGTGGCTATAAATAGGGGTGTAATCTTCCTCATTTTTTCAGGTAGTTTTAGGGTAATGTTATGCTGTCAGTTTAGTTTTAAATTGTATTTCCGAATTTTGGTTTGTAATTTCAAGTTTGTTTAATGAAAAAGTTGATTTGATTTTCCTTAAATTCTAGTTACTTTAGTGTTTTATAGCTTATTACTATTTCAATTAACTTGTTTAATCTATTTCCAGCTTATTATAGTTTTCATGTTACCTTATTGTTCATTTTATAAAAAATCAAAAAATATTGAAAAATACCTTCAAAATCCAAAAATAATCTCCACAGCTTCAATAAGCTGTTTTTCTGGTTAAGTATAAGCTCATATAAGCTTAATAGCTTATATTGAGTGTTTGGTCAGTTCAAATTGTGCTGTTGCTTAACAAAAGTCAAAAAGTCAATGAAAGTCAACTGAGAAGGTGAATATGGTGAAATCTGGTTTTGATTGATAGTCCAAAGGAGAAAGGGAAGATTTTGGCCTATCCAAAGATAGGCTAGCTTAGTGAACCCCCTCTATTTGAGCTGAGGGGGAAAAAAAGCTTTTGAGTTCTTCTATTTTTAAATTCCTCTAAAGATATTTAGTAATAGATCTGCTGCTGCTTGTTTGATTATTGATTGTTAGTTAGATCTGATCTTATTCAGTGGTAGTTTGAGTATTTTATGTTTGATTCTTAGTAGTTAATTCATTGCTGATTAATATCTGTTCTATCTCTAGTTTAGTTTATAGTAGATCTGTCCTATTTCATTCTAGCTGTTATTGGTGGTAAATTTGTGTTGAATTGATCTTGTTGGATTGATATTAGTGGAATTTGATCATATTTACTGGTTGCTAAAGCTTGTTGCTGAGAGTTTGTTTGAAATATGTTAGATCAAGAGTGTTTGGATATGTGGAATTAAGTGAGTTTTGGTTGTTGTTTGGTGGTTTATTTGATCTAGTCTGCTATTATACTCTCATATAACTCAGTACTAGTGATTGTGTGGGTGTTTATTTGAGAAAAAGTCAGCATAGCCTTTGATCTCTTAATCTGCTAGTATCAGCTGTTATATTGAGCTGTGATTGTTTAGATTGTTGCTGAAAGCATTTATGCTTGTTAGTTAATTGATAGTTTAGCTTAATTACACCTAGGCTGATTAATATAAGCTGCTTAATCTCAATTTGGTCAACATTAAATTGCATTTGATTAGTCTTAGTTACTGTTCATCTGGTGCATTTACTTGAATTACTGTCAGTTTCATGAGATCATTTGATTGATCATATGTGTTTGGAAATGCTTGAATCTTTGTTTGTGAGTAATTCATAGTGTAAAATTCATCTGTGTTCCATATCTAGTACTAGTTAATCATTTAATCAATCAAATCTGTCATTGAAATTGTCTCAACTAAGCTGTTCATATTAGTTGTTGTATGCATGTGTAGTTTTTGTGACCTGTATTTGATCTAAATTGAACAAGTAATTGGATAATTGGCATAGGGCTTTTAGGATTTTCATAATCTCAGTGTTGCTAGCTTTCCAAAAACATCTTTACTTTGCTATTTGGAATTGATTTGAGCTTTTTAGAGGGAATTGAAATAAGCTGTTTGCATTGTACTAATCTGTCATAGCTGTTTGCTTAACCAACTGCTTATCTGCTTATTTTCTTCTCCTTCTTGGCTTATTTGTGTTTGATAATGCTTAGTGGTTGTTATTTTATCATTTCTGAGCAATTGGTGCTGTTTTGAGCTTATTTGCATAATTTGAGCTTATTGGCTTATTCTTGATAAGTCCAAACTGCTTTTTGTGGCTTATCTGATTGTTGCTGCTATTTTTCCTAGATTATAGATTAGATTTTAGATTTATCTTGAAAATTTCAGATTTATCTGAGCTTGTTTGCTATTTCTTTTGAGTTTTCTTAGTTTAAATCAATTTTTAAGTAATTAAAAAAAAATAGTAATTAGTTTCTGTTATCACTTTCAGTCCCTATCTTTTGTGTTTGCATACATAGTCCTTGTTAACTTTTTATTTAGTTAAGTAATTTGCATTGTTAGTCCTTATTGCTTATCTCTTTTCATTTTTAGTCCTTGCCTTTCACTATAGTTTTATAAATCTCGGGAATAGCCCGAGATTTGCGTTATTTGAATTCCCTTTGCCTTTAATTTGTTTATTTGTGCCTTTATTTGATTCCCCGTACCTTAGTTCGCGTTTAAGTTCCCTTTTGTAGTGTAATTTGCCAAAATCTCAAATATTATTCTTTTTTTCACATTCACTTCACGAATCAAATCCCGAATCACTAAATTCCGTTCAATCTTCATCGGGACTACGACTCGGGTCTACACATATTTCTTTGTTTTTTTTTTCCTATTCACATCAGACATCTGTAGGTGAAAATTTAACCATTACCCCATTTGATTCACATCTAAACCTTGCAGTTATGATGCCTATCGGCAATTCTAGCGGCCTTATGTGCTTTATGTATGGTACTAATATGATGGCTGTTATTTGAAACCCATCCATAAGAAAATCTGTTTGCATATTCATCCCGTTTTACACTAACCAAATAGAATGTTCAAAGATTTCTTTCGGTTTTGGTGTCCGTCCGGACACTCTAGACCCGACTATTGTGAAGGTATCCTATCCAGTTTTCTAAACTGGTTTTTGGTATGTGTCAGTCTTTTCATTGAACACTTTGACCTGGACACGTCTCCAAGATTTTCAGTTGCCACGTCAGTCAATAAGATTGAAAAGAAAAAGTCAGGCAGTTGTAGTTCGTTTTATCTATTGGGGTGGTACTGAAAGGTTAGTTAGTGCAAAGGGGGTTCCGTACAAGGATTACACTTTGATTTCTTTTGATATGATTACCCGCCAATTTCACGTCATAGAGATACCTTCTCTTTTGAAAATCGTAATGCCAGTTCCTTTTTCTATTCACGAGCTTGGAAACTCTGTTGTGCTTTCTGGAATGATCATGACTTCTGAGGTCCCACTGTTCAGCGGATGGCTTTTGGAGGTGGATGGTGCATCCATAACACGATTTTCAAATCTATTCTGCATCCCTACCCCGATGGTGAATAAGCTGATTGGCTTTACAAGTAGCCAAGCTCCAATAGTCGGAGCCAGTGTTGGACACATTTTGGGTAACACAATTTTTGTCTACGATCATCAGGTTAGACAATTTGTTAGTTTGGGAATTGAAGGAATTGCTGGTTCATTCTACATCTCTTCGTACAAAGAATCTCTTCTTCTGATAAATCTCCCAGACCGTGGGTTGTACAGTACGTTTACATTTTAAGTTATCATTCTATTTCATTTGTATTATAGAATGACATTCACAAATATTGTCTAGTACACTTACACATGTTCAAACGTTAACACAAATTTCTTTCCCATATGTGAATAGGTTTACTTACCCTTTGAGAAGGTATGAAGTTATGGATCCAGCGTTGTGGTTTGACAAGTTTTCAGTATGGGTAGGAAGTCTAGTGTGATGCGCCTTTGGAACCTTTGGAACCTTGTTACTGTCATGAATGGAAGGCGTTCAATAACATGTAACCTTAAAATAATTGACTATTATCTAGTAATCATTGTGGTTTATGATTTCATGACAATAATTACTAATTGTACTATGTTATGTGGTTAGTTGTTCTATTTCTTTACTGCTTGTTTATGTTTGTCATTGTTTGCAACCGACGTACCAAAATAACAATAGAGCAACAATAGTTATGCAATAACTATTGTGGGCAACTTAAATGGACCTTTTGGGCAACTACAAAAGTACTGTGCGCATTAAACCCAAGTGAACGCCACCGTGGTCTTGCGTTAACCAGTTTTTCCTAAAAGTTTTGAAGAAAACAATTTTTCTAAATCTTTATAAATAACCTGGGAATAAGAAAACAATTTTGAAGAAAACAATTTTTCTAATCTCTATATCAAATAAGCACTAAGCACACGGATAACCAAAGATCTATAACATATGCACAATCTAATCTTAATGAAAGTATATAAACAAATAGCAAACAACAAAATACGAAGTTGATTGTCATAGGGTATTCAACCCATACATAAACTACAAGACTAAAAGAATTCCACCAAGGCTGTGCGGGAAGCTCGGTGGAGTTTCAACAGCTTCCTAGCCAACTCCCAATTCATCCTCACATTTTCAGACTCATCATAACTCAAATTGCTGAGCTTGATATAAACCATCTTCAGCAAGGGGGAACACGCAAGTATGAGCTTTATTATTGTTAATTCATTCTCTGATCTAGGAAAAGATCGAAACGCCACACTCTTGAGCTGCCCCGACCTCATTCCATTGCTACCTAAATCTAATGAATAAACTTCCAAAGGTAGATCACTTTCCAATGCAGCCTGCAAATTGAGATAGTATTGAGATGCACAACCATGGCAATTTAAGATGATGTATTTCATACATATGCATTCCACTTACCATGGTTTCTAGAGTTTGCAATTTTTGAGCTCCACAAATCATTTGAATGATTAATGACACCATTGCATTGTTCCCAAAATTGACTCCGGATAGATTTAGAGTCTTAAGGGATACAAATGCTACATGGACATTCATCCAGGAGCTTCCTTCTTCCAACAACTACAAATGGTCGACTTTTCGTAAGTTTTAAAGATTATATATTCATAAGTATTAGAGATTACTTTAACATTATGTAATTTGAACTGTAAAACTCAAATTTGTCTAACCTTGCACTCCTGAAAATCCAATGTAAGGGACTCAAGATTGGGAAGAGTTCTAAGCTGAAAGATATTGTAAGTTGTGATTGTCGTGGGATGGTTCGAAACACCGAATGACAAATACAACTTCTTCAAATTTCCAAGCTGTGCAATATCCATAAGTCTCATGTCTTTTTTATCAATACAATTCATTTTAAGAGACTCAAGTAAGGGACAACGAGAAATAAACTCCCAAATTGAACCGGTTTGAAAGTCAACATATAACAATTCTAAGCTCAATAGATTTGGAAAGCTAATAAAAGAAACCAAACTAGGAAGAGTACACCAATGAAGTTCAAGATGTTTCAACTCTATACGAGAGTACAGTTGGGTTGGCAACATAACTGGTTCACCATACCAATTTCGAATTGTGAGCTCCTCGATTCCTTCCCGAGCCAAAAACAACAACCAATCATGAATCTCTTCATAATTGAAGTAATCTTGTCCAAACAGTGGTTTGGGATCTAAGGAGAAGACAAACCTTCCAAGCTGAAGTAGCAGTCTAGTAAGTTCCTTCCCATCAAAATTATTTGTCAAAAAATAAAAGAAATCCTCATCAACTATAACATCGGTGAGCAAAGTCCACTTAAACCTCCAGTTTCTCGCTAAACTATCGGTCCTCACCGCATCTTTTAGTGGCAAACGATTCATAATATTAGTGATCACGTTATCTGGCATGTTGCTAATATAATCCACCATTTTAGGGATAACATTACGTCCAAAAGACATGGTATTGCTGGAATTTGATTTGCTTTTGTGAGGTCTGGAAAATGAGAGTTTGGATTTCGTTTTGGATTTGTTTTTTTGATAAGGGTTTGTGTAATTATGGTGTGTATAGGGGTTTGGTGGGTGGGTTTATTGGTTCCCGCGGAAAAAAGTAAATAGTTGTCAGAAAAATCAATGTTAATTAACGGTGGGTGGATAGTTAATTGGTGAATAGTTGGGTCTTGTCAAGTTGGGCAACTTGTAAAGTTGGGCAACTTGTCAAGTTGGGCAACTTGTCAAGTTATATGACCATGTTCATATAGGCTGTTTTGAATATATAGTGTAAATACTTGATTAAAATTTAACATAAAGATCCAAAATTGAAACACAAACAGTCCCTGTTCCAAAATAGAAACACAAACCATTACAAATTTCCATTACAACCATTACAAATTTCTATTACACTAACCATTACAAATTGA
The DNA here is from genome assembly GCA_021014915.2 of Artemisia tridentata subsp. tridentata. Taxonomy (NCBI): domain Eukaryota; kingdom Viridiplantae; phylum Streptophyta; class Magnoliopsida; order Asterales; family Asteraceae; genus Artemisia; species Artemisia tridentata. The sequence goes on from CP139506.1 coordinate 159,057,244, forward strand.
ATCACAAACCATTACAAACTTTCATTGATCATAGGAGTTCACAACCATTACAAATTTCCAAAAAGATATCTAAACACACACTTGTTTAGTAGTTAGAACCGCTACCTTCCGCATCACCTCATTTTCTTCCTTTTCTTCATTTCTTTTTCTTTCTTGCCCTTCTTATCCTTTAGATGCTTAAACACAACTTCAAGATGGGAAATCCTCTGTTCCAGCGCATCAAACTTTGTTAAACCGGTATCCACAGTCTCTTGCTTCTCCTCCTCCTCCTCTTCCTTCGAATCAGCCAAAAGCGCTTCATAGTAGCAATCTTGTTTCCTCGGATAAGTTAGAATATGAGTTCTCAACTCCTTAGGTATCTTCCTATAAGAACCATACTCATCAATTGGTTCAGCGCCATATCCATCAAGAAGTAAATCATTTAGATAATAGTTTCTTAAAACTTTGTTAAATTCCTCCTCCTCGGAACCAATGAAGATAGCCTTCCCTTTACCATTGTTTGCCATCGTGGGTGGTTTTGTTCGTTGGGATTATGTGTGTTTTGGGGGAATGTGTGTGTGGTTTGGTGTGTTTAAATAAGCGGGATAGAGATAAACTGAATAGTCCATAGGCAATCGTTTCGGTTGCCTTGTTACTTTTGTAGGGAAACGTTAAAATAATAATAATAAATAATCATAATACCATTTGTATAAAGTATTTGTTTCTTGAAATGTATTTTTTCCCCTTTGCATGAATCGAACATATACAATGGTAAAAGGGCACCACCAATAGCAGTAGAACCCCAGAAGTTACAAAGCGAGGAGTAGAACCCTCAGCAATAGAAAGTCTGCTCATCTGCCTTTAACTAGCAGTAGAAATTTGCCCAATTTTATAAATTTGCCCATTTTTTAAGTTGCCCATCTTTTAAAAATTGCCCATTTTTTTAAAACGTTGACTAATTTTGCCACGTAGGTTGCGCTACAGTACACACAAGTACATCTACTATATTTTATTTTAATGCAACTTGATAGGTGTAATCATAATCAATGAGACTCCTATATATATGTGTCATGTACTTTATTTATTGTTTCTACTTTGAGAACCATATATTCTACTGAACGACTGACTACACATACTGAAAACTTGTCAAACCTGTTCACAAATGGGAAAAAAAATTGTGTTACCTTTTGAACATGTGTAAGTGTACTAGACAATATTTGTGAATGTCATTCTATAATACAAATGCAAATATCATGGTGCATGTATGGTTTAACACATTACTGATAAACTAACAACTTTATGAGAATATAAAATAAACCAAACCTTATACCACTATTTGTCCTTTGACAGAATTTGTGGACAGGGTTTATCTACAAAATAGGATACATAATGTGTACTGTTTGCATGTGACTCACCATGTTGTGTGGTTTATGCTATTTAAGAGTGGACAACTGGTTGTTTATTTTCACCTACTCTAATTCTACTACCCATTCATATCACTAAAGGCAGCATATTTGCGCAACTAGTTATAGTTTTTGGGCAACCTAGTTTTGTGAGTCACTCTATGAGTTTCTAGTTAAATCAACTTTTGTTGCACTGTTTGTGTTTAAAAAGTTATGGCAGACATACTTAATTTTGGTTGTGGGTCATGTTGTCCTGTTTCAAGTAGTTTAGTTGTTGCATTATGCGTTTATGAGTCTTGAATTGTATGAAACTTCTATCTGGTGTGGAACTGATGTATTTGCATTATGGTTGCAACTATCTGGTGTGGATATGATTCCCATAAGTGTATTAACATTTCAGTTTCCTTTAATTTTTATGTATTTATTTATTTATTTAGTTATTGTTTATTTTTTTTATGCCGTTTACAACAACAAACCAACCAAGAAACCGTCCATAGTTAAACCACATATTGTTTGTCCTTTCGATTCACGGTCAAACATTTATTCCCTCGGGTCAATAATAATGAACCCGATCCCAAACCCTCCCAAACATCACAAACAACTAGTTACAAAGCGAGCAGTATACAATGGTAAAAGGGCACCACCAATAGCAGTAGAACCCCAGAAGTTACAAAGCGAGCAGTAGAACCCTCAGCAGTAGAAAGTCTGCTCAACTGCCTTTAACTAGCAGTAGAAATTTGCCCAATTTTATAAAGTTGCCCATCTTTTAAAAATTGCCCATTTTTTTAAAACGTTGCCTAATTTTGCCACGTAGGTTGCGCTACAGTACACACAAGTACATCTACTATATTTTATTTTAATGCAACTTGATAGGTGTAATCATAATCAATGAGACTCCTATATATATGTGTCATGTACTTTATTTATTGTTTCTACTTTGAGAACCATATATTCTACTGAACAACTGACTACCCATACTGAAAACTTGTCAAACCTGTTCACAAATGGGAAAAAATTTGTGTTACCTTTTGAACATGTGTAAGTGTACTAGACAATATTTGTGAATGTCATTCTATAATACAAATGCAAATATCATGGTGCATGTATGGTTCACATATTCTAATTTTACTACCCATTCATATCACTAAAGGCAGCATATTTGCGCAACTAGTTATAGTTTTTAGGCAACCTAGTTTTGTGAGTCACTCTATGAGTTTCTAGTACTGCTCAGTTTATTTGGCTTCTTTTTACATAGTGATTATTACATCAAATAATTACAATATTTATCATACCTAATTCTATTGATGCTGATGAAGTACAAATAGAGACTGGAGCTTGAATCTGTTATCTTCAGTTCTGCAACCTTTTCATTTTGAATCTGTTTCAGTGCTTTGTGAACCAGTAAACACTCTGCCCTCAGTGGTTGATCTTGGTTGCTCAGATGGGCAGCAACAAGGATGATAAATCATACATCAGGGATCGCTATAATCCCTGATCTTCAAGGAACATCACCTAACAACGTCAAGCAACAAAGGATGAAAATCCCTGATTGATCTTGGTTGATCTTCCGAGCTGGGCAGCAACAAGGATGAGAAATCAGGGATTTTCATCCTTTGTTGCTTGACGTCGTTGGGTGATGTTCCTTGAAGATCAGGGATTATAGCGATCCCTGATGTATGATTTGTATGTATCCCTAACAACGTATCCTCTTCCCATTCTGTTCCCCATTAATAGCCTCTGATGATCCACCTTTTTTCGCTTCAAATATGGTTGTTACTGAGATCAACCATATTACACCCTTTAAGCTTGCATGGATGTTCCACTCTCATTAAGCTTGCGTAGAACTAAGTTCCCAACAAGATTCCACCAGTATTTAAGAACTGGTGCTGCTGAGGTGGAGTGAAGGGAAAGATTGTGGATAGGCAGTTTGAGTACCTCTACACACCTGAAAGGTTGAATGTGAGGAGATACTCGACAACAACATGTCGGGGATTTTGATGTTAGGGTTTTTTGTAGAGGATGGTGGTTGTATGTTATTAGCCGTCATTTAAGAATGGCTAAAAGTTATTAGTAGTCATTTAAGAACGGATCTAGATCATAAGAATGATCCACCCGCTCTGATACCACTTGTTGGTCCGGTTTAAACTTGAGCAACTCATGAATTAACAAGATAAACATAAACACATGCCGTTTGGACATTGAAAGAATAACGAGTCTATGATTCATGAGGGGCAAAATTTCAAGGTTACTTCGGTGAGAGACAATTAAGAGACACAAAGAAACAATGTTATGGAATACACACTTCTTACTCTCGTTGAACTTGTTTATATAGCGGAGAGATTACTGTTGCTTCACGTGGGACTAGGGAACGAAAAGAGTCTATTGGGTGCAAGTGGCAGGTGTAATGATGACTTCATTGGTTGATGGACCATAAAAAGAGATAAAGTATTTAGCCTATTAGGGTAGTAAAAGATCTCTTTCCGATTCTCAAGATTTGCCTTCTCAAGATTTGCCTTTTCAGCATATTTGCGCAACTAGTTATAGTTTTTGGGCAACCTAGTTTTGTGAGTCACTCTATGAGTTTCTAGTTAAATCAACTTTTGTTGCACTGTTTGTGTTTAAAAAGTTATGGCAGACATACTTAATTTTGGTTGTGGGTCATGTTGTCCTGTTTCAAGTAGTTTATTTGTTGCATTATGCGTTTATGAGTCTTGAATTGTATGAAACTTCTATCTGGTGTGGAACTGATGTATTTGCATTATGGTTGCAACTATCTGGTGTGGATATGATTCCCATAAGTGTATTAACATTTTAGTTTCCTTTAATTTTTATGTATTTATTTATTTATTTAGTTATTATTTATTTTTATTTCTTTCATGCCGTTTACAACAACAAACCAACCAAGAAACTGTCCATAGTTAAACCACATATTGTTTGTCCTTTCGAGTCACGGTCAAACATTTATTCCCTCGGGTCAATAATAATGAACCCGATCCCAAATCATCCCAAACATCACAAACAACTAGTTGGAAATATTGAGTTTGGAAGTTTATTATTCACAAAGCATGAGATACAACTAGTTGTTGCAACAACTCATTGTACATGGAAAGTCAATACTTGGTAAAAGGAAATTGGAGACTTTTTCGTACAACTTCAATTCAGAGTTTACTTTTGGCGGGCGCCTTTGGTCCATTTTCCCGCCTAAGGTCATGGGAACCATTCATCTACCTTTTTTTTGGAAGGTGAACCATTCATCTATCTCTCCAGCCTATTTTTTATACGTATCGATTGTATACCAAAGAACACACACAAACACATATATCCCTTTCAATTCAAAGAAAACTTCAACAATGGCAGCAAATAATGGTAACTTTCAAAATGATGCTGAAGAGTACGAGTGGGTGTTAAACAACGATTTGCTGTTTGACGCAGTGTTTGATCATTTCGGGGATGAACCCGTTGCAGAATATGGGTCGTATAGGCAGGTAGATACGTGGATGAGGGGTCAAATTTTGAACTGGCTGCACGCGCAAGACTTTTACTGGGATGAGGTTTGGGGAGTGAATGAGGTGGAGGAGGAGGAAGAAGACGAAGAGGATGATGAAGATGCAGAGGAGGAGGAAGGTGAAGAGGAGGAGGTGGCTCAAAGTGAGGTGGTGCAGCAAAATGAAGAGGATCAGCAGCAAAATGTGGTGGTGCCTCAAAACCAGGGGGAGCAGCAATATGGGTTTCAAGACCCTTATAATCTAGAAAAGAGGATTAGCGATCTTGAAATTTTGTTTAAACAACTCAAGGAAAGGAAGAAATTGATGGGAAGCAGGGAAGAGAGCTCTGGTTCTAACAAGTTGGGGTGAAATGGACTGAAGCAGTTTAGGATGATGGTGTTTTTATGTTTTTAGTATGTTTAGTATTTAGGTTGGATAATTAGATGTATATATGGTTGTAGCTTTAAAAAAAATATGAATGAAATATTTGATTTAAGTAAGTCAACAAACCAAAATTTGCATAAAAGGTTAAGTGGTGCAAAAATTATGACCAATTATTAGTGTAGTTTTAGGCAACCTTGAGTATGTACTAGCACCATTTATTATTTGTACTTTTAGAACCATATATTCTTCTGAATGACTGACTACACCTTTTATTTTTTGTACTTTGGGCAACCTGGTTGGGTAATTTGCGCAAATAGTTATCGTTGTTGGGCAACCTAGTTTTGTGAGTCACTATATTAGTTAAATTTAGAATTTGGAACTTCTATCTTGTGTGGAACTAATGTATTTGCATTATGGTTGTAACTATCTGGTGTGGATATGATTCCCATAAGTGTATTAACATTTCAGTTTCCTTTAATTTTTATGTATTTATTTATTTATTTAGTTATTATTTATTTTATTTTTTTGATGCCGTTTACAACAACAAACCAACCAAGAAATTAATAACCGTAACGGTTATATTTTTTCAATGAAATTAAATGGGCACAACTGTTCAATGAAATTACCATAGTTACACCCCTAGTAAATCGACACAACTGTTCAATGAAATTAATACCCGTAATGGTTATACTTTTTCAGTAAATCGACACAACTGTTTAATTTGAAAGTAATAATGTTTCGTATCTCTGTATGATAGGATGTGATGAACTCAAATAAGTACATTTTATTACTATCATTTATCCTATTAATTTGACTTGTTTTACTATATTATGTATGAGGATTGATACTTAATCGTTTACTTTTGTAATTCTCAGGTAAAAACAAGCATTTGGTGAAACTTAGCGATTTTGGACTAATAATGGAGCAAAACGTGCATAAAGTTGAAGGTCTACTGACATGGACAAAATCAAGTCAATTCTGCTCCAGATGCGCCGCATCTCACCCTCGACATGCGCCGCATGTCTATCAAGATATCACCAGATACGATCCAAGATACAAGAGGACATGCGCCGCATCTAATCATGGAGTTACGCCGCATCTTCTGGCGGTGTACGAATATTCCTGAATATTATAATCTTGGACCCCACGCGAAGTTAAGTACATGCGCCGCATCTACTTAGTAGATGCGCCGCATCCTCCCTCAGACAGAAACTATAAATACCCCGTAGACCAGACGAATTAGAAGTTCCGGAAAACCTAAAACCGAAGTTCGAACAGGAGAAACAAAGGACGAATTCAGTCAAGGAGGCAGCACAAGACACACCCAAATCAAAGATACAAGAGCTGTAAGAAGGTGCTGCATGCGTTTAATTCATTAAGTAGTTTTGTTTTATTGTGTTAGCAAACTTTAATTCATCAGGATTGGTGGCTTGTGTAATGTGACAACGAAAGATTGCACTCCCTTTAATACTTGCTTTCCCATCAATTAAAGTTTATATGTTGATGTCTTTGGTTACTACTTATTAGTGCATTGATAACCTCTGTGTTTATTAGTGGCTTGCGGGCATTTGACTGCGGGACATAATGTGGCTCCCACGGTTATTACTAAATTGATCACTTAGGAATAACTTTTAGACATAAGTAATCATTAAGGGTTTACTCGCCGATAAGATTAGGACCAACGAGAAAGGGTTAACTACATACACTTCATATAAAGCTAACAATAAAACAAGTGACAATCTACTTAATCATAAGGACAGCCCTCTTATTGTCTCAAGTATTTATCTGTGTACGTGTGTGCTACTTGCTGATTCGTGCCTGTTGGTTTATTTTATTATTTAATTGCAAACAAACCGTGCCAGTCTCTCAGGCTGAAACCCCCTTGCGTTAGGATATTAAAATACTGATTAGAATAACGAGATAATACGTTCCACTCTTAGTGATCGACACTCTACTTACCATTATCTTCATACTGACCGGGTACACTGCTCGTTAAGTGTGTGTGTTATTGATAAGTCGGCTAAATATAAATTTAAAACTTGAGTAGGCATTAAAACTGCTAAACCGCAACGACACATCACGCGCATCAAGTTTTTGGCGCCGTTGCCGGGGAGTGAATTGTTATTATCTGTTAATTTGATTAGTATTTTAATTAGTTTTTTTCTTTTTATTAGATTAATTGCATCATTATACTATTTTGCATATTTGTTGTATTGTGTGTTAATTGTTTTCTTTTATTTTTGTGTGTTTATTTTCGTTTGTGTGTTTAATTTTTGTTTTTATTTTTCGTATTTTTCTGTTCTGCTATCGTTGTACTGTGCTAAATCAAACGATACGGCGCATCTGATCTCTCAGATACGGCGTATTGCGTTTAATTTTTAAAAAAAATACAACGCGTTTAATTAATTCGATACGACGCATCTTTTCCCCAAGATACGGCGTATCTGTTTTTAATAAGAAAATTTTTCTAAGCGATAAAGTAATACGACGCATCTGCTTTTGCAGATACGGCGTACCTGTTTTTAATTAAAAAAAAAAAAATTCTAAACGTTAACGCCATACGACGCATCTGCTTTCGCAGATACGGCGTATCTATTATTTTAATTAAAAACAGTTTGCGAATTATTAAACAGATACGGCGTATCGATATCTATCGATACGGCGCATCTTTCTGAATCAAAAATCGATATTTATTTTTAAACGTAACGAAAATACGGTGCATTAACTTTCGTTAATACGACGCATTTAATCTTAATTAGATAAGCTGATTTTTGATTAATTAATTCGATACGGCGCATTCATAAATTCTAAAGCGGCGTATCTATTTTTTGGATAAAGTCTGATTAAATTTTAACGTATTAAGATAAGGCGTATCCAACTTTTTGGATACGGCGCATCGTCTGCAGATATCAGCAACTTTTATTCTTTTCTAATTTCCGAACGGAAAATATTCTGACTTACCCTTATACTAGGAAACTTTTACTTTGAAATCCTCTTGTTCTTAATTTTCAGGAACAATGTTCGATATTTTCCCAAACTGGTTCGGAAGACCCCAAAGAAACCTTACTATGGAAGAGTTTGCACTTCTAATCGCTCAAGCCAATGAACAAGAACATCATGAAGCAAGGAACTTTATCACTGAATTCAAAGGCAGTCATGAGCTATTGCTAAAGGAACAAAACAATATGATCAATGGTTTGGCAATTGAAGTGCACCAATTGTCAACAGTGCTTAACAAGGTTCTTTTGGTAAGGCACGATCTGAAAGGAATTACAACTAGAGGCGGAAAGTCAACCTTTCAAATCGGAGAAACACCCGAGGATGACAGTACAAACAAAATTTCCCCTGAATCTTTACCACCTGAGCAAGAGCAACCAAAAGAGACTGATCCAGAACCTGTAATTAGAAGAGAACCTTCTGTTGAACCTAAACGATCAACACTACCCTTCCCACATAGGGTAAGGAAAGAGAAAGAAGATGCCTATCAAAAGAAATTCCTGGAGAATCTCAAGCAGCTGCAGCTAAGCATACCATTTATGGAAGCCCTAGTGCAAATGCCGAAATATGCTAAATATCTGAAAAGCTTGCTTACAAACAAGTCTAAACTCGAAGAGGCTTGCACCATAACGATGGGGAAAAGAAGCTCAGCGGCATTGCTCAGCAAACTTCCTTTTAAAGAAAAAGATCCAGGGAGTTTTACTATTCCTTGTCAAATTAAAAATTTGCATATTGAAAATGCCTTAGCCGACCTAGGAGCTAGTATAAGTCTTATGCCCTCTTCTATGTATGATAAATTAGGTCTTGGTGAACCAAAACCTACTAGGATGTGCTTAGAACTAGCTGATAGGTCTATACAATACCCATTAGGAATAGCGGAAAATATATTAATAAAAGTTGATAAATTTGAATTACCTATCGACTTCGTTATCCTTGATATGCCTGAAAATTCTAGAACTCCTATAATATTAGGACGACCATTTTTAGCCACTGCTAGGGCCATAATTGATGTTTTTAATAAAAAATAACTTTTACCATAGGGAAAGATGAGGTTGAGTTTAACATGGAACAATCTATGAGTAAAGATGAATCCGATGACGATGAATGCTATAACATCGATGTTTCTGATGATACGATTAATCAATTTACTCAGAAATTGTTAAAGAATAATTTGCTTGATTCTTTTCTGCTTAAAAATTTAGAAAACGCAATTGCTATAGAAGATCAAGTAGATGAGAATACTGTTGATTATAATTTTGCTGCTGACTCTGCTGTATGTAACGCGATGCGGCGCATCGAAAACCTCGATGCGGCGCATCTATCTGATGACAGCAGCGATATAATTAAAGAACAGGTTTATTCCGCTAGTGCTACTGAAATTGATAATGTTAAACCTGTGCTTAAGGATCTTCCTTCTACTTTGGAATATGCTTATTTAAACGGAAATACTAATTCACCCGTTATTATTGCATCTGACTTAACGCCAAAAGAAAAAGAGTCTCTTTTGCAGGTACTATATAAACGAAGAGGAGCATTAGCGTGGAGTATGTCTGATATTAAGGGAATTAGCCCGTCATTTTGTACACATAAAATCCTTATGGAGGATGAATTCAAACCAACTATCCAACCTCAAAGGCGTTTGAATCCAAAAGTCCAAGATGTGGTGAAAAATGAAATCGTAAAGTTACTTGACTCCGGACTTATCTACCCAATTTCCGACAGCTCGTGGGTCAGTCCTATCCACGTTGTACCAAAAAAAGGAGGAATGACGGTAGTACTCAATAACGACAATGAGCTAATCCCTTCAAGAACTGTTACCGGATGGAGAGTTTGCATCGACTACCGCAAACTCAATGATGCTACGCGAAAAGATCACTTCCCTCTTCCATTTATTGATCAAATGTTAGAAAGACTATCAGGATATGATTATTATTGTTTTTTGGATGGTTTTTTAGGTTTCTTCCAAATACCCATTGCCCCCGAGGATCAAGAGAAGACGACTTTCACCTGCCCTTATGGAACCTTCGCCTATAGGAGAATGCCGTTCGGACTATGCAACGCCCCTGCTACTTTCCAACGTTGTATGACGGCTATCTTCCATGATATGGTAGAAGATTTTATGGAAGTCTTCATGGACGACTTCTCGGTGTTCGGTAACTCATTTAGTGATTGTCTCTTTAAACTTGATAAAATGCTTGCTAGGTGTGAAGAAACTAACCTTGTTCTTAATTGGGAAAAATGTCACTTTATGGTTAGAGAAGGAATTGTGTTAGGACATAAGATTTCTGGGAAAGGTATAGAAGTCGATAAAGCTAAAATTGATGTAATTGCTAAACTACCTTACCCCACTAACGTAAAAGGCGTAAGAAGTTTTTTAGGGCACGCTGGATTTTATCGTAGATTCATAAAGGATTTTTCAAAAATATCTAGGCCTATGACCCAATTGTTGCTAAAGGATGCAAAGTTTGATTTTTCTGAAGATTGCAAAAAGGCATTTAATATACTTAAAGAAAAACTAACTTCTGCACCCATTATAATTTCGCCTGATTGGAATCTGCCTTTTGAACTAATGTGTGATGCTAGTGATTATGCTGTTGGAGCCGTACTTGGCCAAAAGATAGATAAGAAATTTAAACCAATTTATTATGCTAGCAAAACATTGAATAATGCCCAAGAACACTACACCACCACGGAAAAAGAACTTTTAGCAGTAGTTTTTGCATTCGATAAATTTAGATCATATCTTATATTGTCAAAAACTATGGTTTACACTGACCATTCTGCTTTGAAGTATTTGTTCAATAAACAGGATGCCAAGCCAAGGCTTATTAGGTGGGTTTTATTGCTCCAAGGATTCGATATTGAAATTAAAGATAAAAAG